>JAWMQZ010000088.1:4270466-4281478 GCA_035584835.1 Tangara arthus
TTCTATTTTAACATTTTGTTATAACCTAAAACTATATTTAACACACTACTTAAGAGAATTAATACAGCATCACTTTCCAACACAACACACATAATATTCATTTGAATATTTGCGAAAAGCCAATCATAAAATACGTGCATTTTTCACAAAAGGCTCACCCTTGGTGGTTTTCCTGCAGCTCCGTGTGGCGGGATCCTGACGGGCCCGGCTGGGGTGATCCTGTCCCCGCAGTACCCAGAGCCATATCCCCCAGGGAAGGAGTGTGACTGGAAGCTGACAGTGTCCCCTGACTATGTCATTGCCCTGGTGTTCAACGTGTGAGTACACAAGGGTTTGGTGCCATGGCCCTGGGGAGGGGCCACATGGTTTGGTGCCATGGCCACAGAGAGGGGAGGGATCATCTGGGTGTGTATGTTCTGAACTCTGGAAAGGAACCAACCCAAAGCTGATGGAGCTGTCCCATGCCCCTGGATAATCTGTTCCCAGACTTTTTTTTTGGGGGGAAAGATCCTCATATTCCAGCTGCAGCTCCTCTTTGATAGACAGAACATTGTCACAGTCATATTTTCTGGAAAAATCCCTTCGCCCAGGAGTCTTCTCCTGGGAAGCTGAGAAGCCTCAGAGAAAAAGGAAAACAATTCTTATCTCGTTTGCTTCTCCTCTGTTTTGCTCATGTGGAATGTGTTTGGAGATTGTTTATCTACAGGTGATTGTTTCATTGGATTCTGCTTTGAGTTGTTTTGACTCTTTGGCCAATCAGGACCAAGCTGTGTCAGGACACTGGAAAGAGTCAGAGTTTTCATTATTGTCTCTTTAGCCTTCTCTATTCTTTAGTATAGTATTCTTTAATACAATATAGTATCATAAAATAATATATTAGCCTTCTGAGAACATGGAGTCAGATTCATCATTCCTGCCACGGAGCACCCCACAAATACAATGGGACGTGATGTGGCACAGCCCAGGAATCCCTGCAGCAGCTCCAGCTCAGGCTCTGTCCCTTGACTCCATCCCACTCCTGGATCCCTCACACGTGGATGGAGGCAGGAATTTCCTCTACCTGGCAGGATTTTGGAGCAGGAGCAGCCAATCCCTGCCCTGGGGTTCCACATCCCAGAACATCAACCCGGAGTTCTCCAGGGACGTGTCCCAACTCCAAGCTCTCCTCCTTTGCTTTTGCAGCTTCAGCCTGGAACCTGGCTATGATTTCCTCCACATCTACGACGGGCCTGACTCCCTGAGCCCCCTGATTGGGAGTTTTTATGGCTCCCAGCTCCCAGAGAGGATCGAGAGCAGCAGCAACAGCCTTTTCCTGGCGTTCCGGAGCGACGCCTCCGTCAGCAACGCCGGCTTCGTCATCGAGTACACAGGTGAGGGCTGAGGGCTCAGTAGCTCCCTGGGGCTCTCCCTGGGCTTATTCCCAGATTATTCCACCTCTTTGGAACTAGCGAAGAGGCTCTAGGTGCTGTGGAAAACTTCAAGGGGGAATTATGGTGTTCTGGCACCCTCGAAGCAGAGTGTGGAGAAAGGGAGGGAGGGAGTTCCTCTCACCCAAAACAGTGGGAGGAGAGAGGGAGGTGAAGAGGAATGAAAAAGGAAGAGGAAAAGTGATGCCCAAAGTGTCCAGAATTTGTGCATCAAGACCCCACCAGCAGCTACCTGGGGTTTTCCCTCTGCTTATTCCCAGATTATTCCACCTCTTTGGAACAAGTGAAGAGGCTCTAGGTGCTGTGGAAAACTCCTTCCAGGGGGAATTCTGATGTTTGCCATCCCTGAGGCAGAGGGTGTAGAAGAGGAGGGAGAGTTCCTCTTGCCCAAAGCAGTGGGAAGAGAGAGGGAGATGAAGAGGAATGGAGTGAAACAGGAAAAGAGGAAAAGTGGTGCTCAAAAGTGTCCTAAATAAGTGCATCAGGACCCCACCAGCAGCTAACTGGGGCTCTGCTTATTCCCAGATTATTCCACCTCTTTGGAACAAGTGGAGAGGCTCTAGATGCTGTAGAAAACTCCTGCCAGGGGGAATTCTGGGGTTTTGGCACCCACAAAGCTGAGGGTGGACAAAAGGAGGAAGAGAGTCCCTCTCGCCCAAAGCAGTGGGAGGAGAGAGGGAGGTGAAGAGGAATGGAGTGAAACAGGAAAAGAGGAAAAGTGGTGCTCAAAGTGTCGAGAATTCGTGCATCAAGACCCCACTGAGCCCAGGAGAAGCCAGGATTTCAGGATTTAAAGGCTGAGGATACAAATGTGTAATGGGCAGTGGGGGTTAACCAGTCTGTGGCTCCCAAAACAAGGAATTGGTGCTCTGGGAAAAAAAAAATTCCCATCCTTTTGTACCCCATTCACTTGGGTCACCTGGTGCAGCTGCTGTGGACAGGAAACCATGGGATCATCTGATTTTTTATGCAGAGAAGCAAAAGCAAAACCTGTGAACTTTACAGTTTCCTGTTTCTCCTTCCACACCTTCCCCAAAATCTGAGAGCCCCTGATTTAATGCTTAAGCACACTTGAATTGTTCCCAGAGCCACTGCTCTCAGAAAAGCCCTTGTCTTTAATGAGCAATTTCCAAATGACAAAAGAGCAGGATTAATCAAAGCCTCTAATTATATTGCAGGCAGGAAAAAAAATAAAGAAAAGAAAAAAAAAAAAAGCTGTTAGAAGAAGAAGGAAAAAAATATCTAAGTCCTGACAGCTCTGTTGCGTTCCCTGGATTTTTTATGTGGAAATGGGATTTTAAACTCTGCAGGGCAGAGAATTTTTCACTCTGTACCTGCCAGCAGGGTGGAGCAAGGTGGGGTTTGGCCTCTGCTCCCAGGGAGCAGGGACAGGATGAGAGGGAGCAACCTCAGGTTGTGTCAGGGTAGGCTCAGGTTGGACATCAGCAGGAATTTCTGCATGGAAAAGGTGTCAGGCCTTGGAAGGAGTGGAATCCCCACCCCTGGAGGTGTCCAAGGAATAAATGAAAGAATCCCAGACTGGTTTGGGTTGGAAAGGACCTTAAAATCCATCCAAAGGCAGAGACACCTTCCACTATCCCAGATTGCTCCCAGTTCCATCCAGCCTGGCCTTGGACACTTCCAGGCATGGGGAATCCAGGATTTCTCTGTGCCAGGGCCTCCCCATCTCAAATCTGATTTGTCCTTGTGGCACTCAGTGCTCTGGGCTGGTGACAAGGTGGGGATGGGTCACAGCTTGGACTCGATGATCCTGAAGGGATTTTCCAGCCTCAGCGATCCTGGGATTGTGCGAAATCAAAGTTTTGATTTGGGATTGTGCATCAAGACCCCACTGAGCCCAGGAGAAGCCAGGATTTCAGGATTTAAAGGCTGAGGATAGGAATTTGTGATGGGCAGTGAGAGTTGACCAGTCTGTGGCTCCCAAAACAGGGAGGTTGGAATTTGGGTGCCTGGGTGGGAACTGGAGCCTCCCTTCTCCCACAGGAGGGTCTGGAGCAGCCAGAATCCAAACTAAATCCCAAATCCACACCCTGCAAATGGTGCCAATCCTCGTGAAAATCCCACGCATTCCCAGGTGAAAAAAAATCCTAAAAAACCTCCCATTTCACTGATCAAAACAGCAGAGGAATAAAAATCCTGGGAAATTTATTTTTTTTAATTTTGTAATACTTTTTTAAAAATTTTATCTCTTTCTCTGCAGAGAACCCTCGGGAGTCCTGCTTTGACCCAGGGTCCATCAAGAATGGCACCAGGGTAGGCACAGACCTGAAGCTGGGCTCCACCATCACCTTCTACTGTGATGGGGGCTACGACATCGAGGGGGGCCCCACCCTCACCTGTGTGATGGGAGGGGATGGGAAACCCACCTGGAACAAGCCACGCCCCACCTGTACAGGTAAATCTCACAGGATGGGGATGGGGGGAGGATCTGCCCAGAGCTGGACGCCTCAGTGCATCCCCCATGGAAAACTGGGGGTTAATTCACAGGGATTTTCTCAGTTTTTCTCTAATTTTTAGGGGTTTTACCAGGAATTAGTTTTCATTTTTTTTCAGGGGTTTAACAGCTCTTTTTTTAATAGGAAGAGCTGATTTCTGGGAGTTTTTTTGAGGTGTTTTTTTTTGAGACAGGAAACTGGACTTGGCTGATTCAGTGCCTGGCACACAGGGCAGGAGTCAGGAATCCACTTAAACCCTGGCTAAACCTGATCTTTGCTAATCCAAACCCTCAATCTTGGGTGTTTCTGAACAGGGGCAGAGCTCAGTGACAAAACAAGGGGTTTTTCCTTAGGGTTTCTCTGTGGTTGTTTTGTTTTCTTTTCTGACTTCATGGTTTGCAGTCAGACTTGAGCTGAGAAGGGGATCAAGAGGCAGCTGGTGGGGGGAAGGAGTGAAATCCCTAATTTGGGAAGGCTCTGGCAGGGAAAACTGAGGAAAGGTGGCAAAAGGAGCTCGTGCCCAGCTGTGAGGTGGGGAGCAGTGCTAATCTCACATTAATTAGTGGTTGATAATTCCACATGGAGCCAGCAAAATCTCAGGGTGGGATAAACCTGATTTTTCCAATGAGAACTTTCAGGGAGCAACACCTGGAGCTGGGAATGGTGGCTGGGGACATTTCCAGGCTCTAGGGATGCTCCATGATCCTTTTGCCTTGCAGCTCCCTGTGGAGGGCAGTACACAGGCTCAGATGGAGTCGTCCTGTCCCCAAATTATCCCCAAAACTACACCAGTGGCCAGGTGTGCCTGTACTCCATCGTCGTGCCCAAGGACTATGGTACCATGCTTGGAATTTTTATGGGATTCTCTTCTTGCAGCTCTTATTTGCTGGGTTTTTAATGCTGATTTTTTATAAGTGCATCCAGAACCAGAGTTAAGGTGGATGGGAGAGTAGCAGGAGGTGCTGTTGGGTGCTCTTTGTGCTGGAGTTGGAGAAAATTCTGGATTCGTCCGGGTTTTGTCCTAACTTTAACAAAATGGGAGCCAATTACAGCTAATCAATAATTATTGTTCCTCAGTGGAATTTTGAACCTCATGTTCTCTAGGCAGGGAAAGGGACACAGAAAATTCCCAGAGGGCTGGGAATCAGTGGGAAAATGAACCTAGGGGAGGCTGGTGCTGCCTCTGGAATTTGGGGGTAAATAAAGGGCTCCCATTTTTCCAGGCTGTCACTCCCTGCCTGGAATAAAGGCAGCTGAAACACAGCACAGAGGTTGTGCTGGGGAAACAGATCCCAGTTTGGAATGCTGGGAATCCTGGGGGGTCAGGGGTTGGACTGGATGGTCCTTGGGGTCTCTTTCAGCTCAGGGGATTGTGAGGTTCCATGAAAATGCCCTGGCGCCACGGGCTGGCTGTGTAGGACAGCAGTGGGGGCAGCAATGGACAGCAGTAGGATGGTGGCAGGGGGATGGCAGTGGGACAGCAGTGGAGTCATCAGTGGGGACAGCACTGGGATGGAATGGGGACAGCAGCGGGAATGATGGTATGATGGCCATGGGGACAGCAGTGGGGACACAACAGTGTGATGACACTGGGGGACAACAGCGTGGTGGTACTAGGGACAACAGTGTGGTGGCACTGGGGACAGCAGTGGGACAGTTGTGTGGTGACATTGGGGACACCAGCATGGTGATGCTGGGGACAGCAGTGGGATGGCAGCGTGGTGGCACTGGGGACAGCAGCGTAGTGACACTGGGGACAGCAGTGTGGTGGCACTGGAGACAGCAATATGAGGACAGCAGTGTGGTGGCAGTGTGATGACACTGGGGACAGCAGTGGGATGGCAGCATGGTGGCACTGGGGACAGCAGCGTGGTGGCACTGGGGACAACAGCGTGGTGATGCTGGGGACAGCAGTGGCCGGTGCCAGCCCTGTCCCTGTCCCTGTCCCCACAGTGCTCTTCGGGCAGTTTGCCTTTTTCCAGACAGCGCTCAATGACGTGGTGGAGGTGCACGATGGCCCCACGGAGCACTCACGGCTGCTCAGCTCCCTCTCAGGCTCTCACTCAGGTAGGGAGCTGCTCCCTGTCCCTGTCCCCTGTCCCTGCTGGGGACAGCAGCTTTGGCACAGCTGACACCCAACACCTGCTCCCTGTGGCTCATTCCTTCACCTCTGTCTCTCCTGTTTTCCCTCCTCCCCATCCAGGGGAATCTTTGCCGTTGGCCACCACCAACCAGATCCTCATCAAATTCAGCTCCAAGGGTCAATCCACAGCCAAAGGCTTTCATTTTGTCTACCAAGGTGAGTTCAGGTGTGTTCTGGAGGTGTCCTCGGGTCACTCCCAGGGATGTCCTGAGTGTCCTGAGCTGCTTTTGGTGTCTGGGGGTTCTGAGCAGGGAATATCACAGGGAATCAGGATTCCTTTGGGAGCAGAGCTCTGGCAGGGCTGGCTGGCTGCTGTGGGTGTTTTGTATTCTGCCCTTTCGTTCCCACTCAGCCTGAACCTTGCACATCCCAGGATTACCATCAACCCCATCCCGGCGTTGCGCCCGGAGTCACACAGGGAATTTGGAGATTTATCCCACAGCAATTCTTCCCAGTGACATTTTTAGCACTTTTGCTGGGTGTAAGCAGCTGAAATCCCGTCTGGCAGCTCGGAAATCCTCCCTCTGTGCGTGTCACAGGCTCGGGGCTGTCACACTACTGCCCCTTGATCCTCTCAGTAACAGCTTTGTGCTGCACTGGGCGAGAACAACTCGGGGATTTTATGGGAGTAAATAGCAAATGATGCATGGAACAGTGGGGAAGCAGAAGGGATTTCTCACCCACGTGCTCCCTGGAGTTATCTGTGGGAACATCCAGGCTTTTGCTGCAAAGAGGGGACAGACACTGGCACGACCTGAGCCTTCTCCAGGGGTGAAGCAAAGCATGGTTTGGATTTTGGAGTAGTTAGAGATCTGTTCTCTTGAATTCCTGCCTAATGAGTGTGAAACAGCCGTGGTTGTGATTGTAATCTTCAAAGAGCTCAGCAGAACAAAGGTTTTGATGAAACCGGGGAAGGTTTCCTCCTCCCTCCTGCAAGAGCTGCATGGGAAGCAAGGGGAAAGGGGCGATCCTGATTTGGATCTGCCTGGCCAGACTCTAATTAGCTAAACACTCATAAATTTAAAGCAACTCAGAGGAAAATATTAATTGAATTCTTCCTTGGCAATAGACCTGGTTTTTTTTATTAGTTTTTTCTCCTCACTTATCTGCCAGACTCATTCCTGTTTTGTAATTCCCAGTATTCAATAGGAAAATCAACAATTTCAGCACCATCACAACTTAAATCCCCCTTTTCTCTCTTTTGCAAAGAAGATTGTTCCCCAGTTGCTGTTCCTTCCCTGTTCCATGAGGCCCAGGGAGCTGAGGAACCCAAAGGGATCCCCATAGAGGCTCCTGCATTGGGTGACAAACAACTTTTTGGGAAACCACTGCCAAACCCTTTGTTCCCCTGGGTAAAAACAACCTTTTGTTGTGGGGCAAGTTCTCTGGAGAGAGGCAGTGGGGGGGTATGGGATGTCCCAGCTGCTTTTATTTCAGGTATAGAATCATTAAACCATTAAAGTTGAAAAAAAACTCCAAGATCTTCAAGTTCTACTTGAACCTCCATCCAAGTGCCCCCATGCCCACCCAGCTGTGTCACCAAGTGCCACCTCTACTCGGTCTGGCATGGAACCACTTGGGCTCAGATCACCTGAGCTGGCAGAACTGGGAGTGAGATGTTCTTTTTTTCTCTTCTCAGTGGTCATGCTTGTGTTCAGCCTGTCTTTGGGGTTTAGGTGCTTTGGGATTTAGGAATGATGTGTCAATGGTCATGATTGGGTTCAGGCATTCTTTAGGATTTAGATACTTAGGGGTTTAGGAGTAATCACTCAATGGTCATGCCTGGATTAAGCCAATCTTTAGGATTTAGGTATAATCAGTTCAATGGTTGTGATTGGATTCAACCAGTTTTTGGGATTTAGATACAATCAGTCAGTGGTCATGCTTGGATTAAGCCAATCTTTGGGATTTAAAAAAAATCAAGCTGTGGTTATGCTTGGATTCATCCTCTCTTTGTGATTTAGATACTTTGGGGTTTTAGATACAATCAGTCAATGGCCAAGTTTGGGTTCAGCCCCTGCTTGGGGTTTAGGTACAATCAGTCAATGTTCATGTTTGGATTCAGCCTCTCTTTGGGGTTTAAACACTTTGGGATTTAGGTACGATTGGTTAATGGTCATGTTTGGATTCAGCGCCGATACTTTAAGGTTTTAGACACAATCAGTCAATGGTAATGTTTGGATTCAACCCCTCCTTGGGATTTAGATACTTTGGGATTTAGGTACAATCAGCCAATAGTCACGTTTGGATTCACCCCTGATACTTCAGGCTTTTAGATACAATGAGTCAATGACCAAGTTTGCATTCATCCCCTCCTTGGGGTTTAGATACAATCAGTCAGTGGCCAAGTTTGGATTCAGCCACTCTTTGGGGTTTAAATACTTCTGGATTTAGGTACAATCAGTCAATGATCATGTTTGGGTTGAGCCCAAATACTTTAGATTTTTAGGTACAATCAGTCAATGGCCAAGTTTGGGTTGAGCCCAAATGCTTTAGATTTTTAGGTACAATCAGTCAATGCCCAAGTTTGGAGTCAGCCCTTCCTTTGGATTTAAATACTTTGGGATTTAGGTACAATGAACCAATGGTCACGTTTGGATTCACCCCTGACACTTCAGGCTTTTAGATACAAACACTCAACAGTCAAGTCTGCACCCAGCACCTCCCAGCATTTAGACACTCAGGAATTTCAGTGTAAAACTGCCAAATCTTCACTGCAGCAGCTCCATGCCAGCACTAACTGTGTTGTGTGTGTGTGTCCTCCCCTGTGTGGCAGCCGTGCCCCGCACCAGCGCCACGCAGTGCAGCTCGGTGCCGGAGCCGCGGCACGGCCGGCGCCTGGGCAGCGACTTCGCCGTGGGCGCCCTGGTGCGCTTCGAGTGCAGCCCCGGATACAGCCTCAGGGGCTCCCCTGCCATCCAGTGCCTGGCCATGCCCGGGGCCCTGGCTCAGTGGAACTCCTCCGTGCCCACCTGTGTCGGTAGGTACCGCCCTGGTTTTTGTCGAATTTTCTAAGCTTTCTGATGTTTGCGTTCTTGTCGCATGCTTGATGTAAATAACTTATTGTTCTGCGTTCTTTTATGGAAGAGGAGGAATTTGATGGGCTGTTGGTTTGTCCAGTTGGTTTGTCCAGTTGTTTTGTCCATTGGAGAATTGGCATTGTCACCCTCCAATCCACTGTCACTTTTGGAAATCTATAAATGTTAGAGTCAGAAATTAAAAGCTCTCTTTTTACCTTGAAAAGAGGTTTTTTAAGTTTTTCTGAGCTTTCTGATGTTTGCGTTCTTGTAACGAACTTTCTCATATAAATAACTCATTGTTTTTCATTCTTTTATGGAAGAGGAGGAATTTGATGGGCTGTTGGTTTGTCCAGCGTCATTGGAGAGGTGGCACTGTCACCCTCCAATCCACTGTCACTTTTGGAAATCTATAAATGTTAGAAATTAAAAGTTCTCGTTTTACCTTGAAAAGAGCAGCGCGTCTGCGGCGTTTTATTTCAAGAGGAGAAATTTGATGGGCTGTTGGTGTGTCCAGTGTCATTGGAGAGGTGGCACTGTCACCCTCCAATCCACTGTCACTTTTGGAAATCTATAAATGTTAGAGTCATAAATTAAAAACTCTCTTTTTACCTTGAAAAGAGCAGCATGTCTGCAGAGTTTTATTTTGTGTCCTATAACAACAGGTAGGTGTCACTGGGGGAGGTGGGATCAGGGTGGGTGGCTCTGGGAAAGTCATTGGGAGTGGTGCCACTCTCTGGGTTGTCCTGAAAGGGGACAGGGGTTGGATGTTGGTGGTGTTGGTGGGTCTCTTCCAGCCTGTTCTGTGGGAAAATCAACAGCAAAACAAAGCACTAATGAATGTAAATGTAAATGAATTAAGTATAACACAGTTCTTTAAAACCTCCTGTTGTTCTGTGCAGAAAGGTTGTGGCTGTCCCATCCTTGCACTGATGAATTGAAATGTAACAAACTTCCAACCCAGAGTGGTCTGTGGGAAAAATCAATAGCAAAACAAAGCACTAATGAATGTAAATGTAAATGAATGAAATGTAAAAAACTTCTTTAGAACCTCTTGCAGTTCTGTCCAGAAAGGTTGTGGCTGTCCCATCCCTGGAAGTGTCCAAGGCCAGGTTGGACAGGGATTGGAACAACCTGGGATAGTGGGAAGTGTCTGGGTGAAGGGATTTGGTGATCTTTAAGGTTCCTTCCCACCCAAACTGTTCCATGATTGTCTGATAAAATACAAAGCCCAGCCTGGCTCTGAATAAGAGCAGTTTAACCCCAAATTCCAGGGAATTGACATTTTTGATCCAATACTCTTGTGAGATCTGGGACAGCATCTCAAATAAATCAGATCTGGCTGAAAGCTGCTTTCACCTCCTCTGAAGGAGAGCAGCTCCTGAAGATCATCCTCGTGTGCCCCCCACACCCAAGGAATGTGCCAAAAGTTGCACGAAAAAGTTACTGGAAAGAGGATTATTCCTACAAATCTCATCCTTAAATCACAGCCAGCTCTCGATTTCTTGTCATTTTAACGATGTTTTTAGCAAAACCAATTCCTTGTTCTTTCCTCATGGCAGTGCCCTGCGGGGGGAACCTGACAGAGAGGAAAGGAACCATCCTATCCCCAGGCTTCCCTGAGCCCTACCTGAACAGCCTCAACTGCGTGTGGAAGATCACAGTGCCCGAGGGAGCAGGGATTCAGGTACAGCCAGGACAGACAGGTGGACACTCAGGGTGTGCTGCTCTCAAAGAGGCCACGTGATGGGAAATTGCTGCTCCTCGTAGGACAGGGATGGGTTGATATGGAATTCTCTGGAATCAGGCATTTATTTATAGCCAGGATTAATTAGGCAGAGACTCATTGGTGTTGTTTATTGTGATGGTGTTCGCAGAGGTCTGAGGATGAAGGAAGAGATGAGGATCTGACTCCATGTTTCAGAAGGCTTGATTTATTATTTTATGATATATATTATATTAAAACTAT
>JAWMQZ010000088.1:4290330-4301114 GCA_035584835.1 Tangara arthus
GAGCCATGGAGCCAACCTGGCCTTGGGAACACCGGGGTCAGAGCCATGGAGCCAGCCTGGCCTTGGGAACACCAGGGTCAGAGCCATGGAGCCAACCTGGCCTTTGGAACACCGGGGTCAGAGCCATGGAGCCAGCCCAGCCTCAGCCCCCTTGATGCCTTCAGTTTTAGCTTTTATATTTTCCATACTCTGCAGTGCCTCAGTGTGTGACTCTGAACTCCATATAAAGTGTTCTCCTCACAGCTCAGTCACACAAACAATCAATTTCCAGCCCCAGAACCAAGGGCACCCCTGCAGTTTCAGCCCCAAAAAGTGCAAACAACATGGAATGGAGGGGAGCAAACTGGGAGGGTGGGACTGCATCACCTGGAGCTGGAATTGGACAGTTAACCCCATATGGAAATGGACCAAAACTTATAAAAGTGTGAAAACTCATGATTCAAGGTCCATATTGGATCCATCCTGGGTCCATCTCCAGCCTTGTGCTGCCCAAGGTATCTCCTGTAAAAACCTTTTAATAAATCCCGACTTTATTCCTTTCTGTCCAGCCTCTGTTCCAGCTCTTTAGGCATCACCAGAAGGACTCCTGCTTTCCTGGGTTCTCTATATTCTTTACACATCTGTTTGTAGCTCTGTTGTTGTATTTGTGGTCAGTCCCTGTACTTTTCCCTGCCTTTTCTTGAGGCAGAAAGACAAAACAGAGCTCCATGCTGGGGGTCCCAGGTTCCTGTCTTTCCTTGGTTCTTCCAAGGTTGAAACCAGCTCTTGGAGACACATTTTCATCAACAGAGTTTAGTCCCTGTCTGAGGGAGAGGGTTCAGAGGTGGTTGAATTACCTCAGTATTTGTGTCTCTAATTGATGATTTTTGTCAATTACGCTAATTTGCTAAATTTGTACAACTGTATTCACCCCCCCCTTAGAGGAGTGAGCATTTTATGGACATTTTTCCATATCTTCCCTTGGACTCCTCCAATAAATACCAGCCTTTAGATGACCTCCTACACTAATATCATCTCCAAAGATTATCCCCAAGCGTGAAAGATAATCTCCAAATCAAATTGTTTTATTCCTACATTCTTTAATCACTCTTTCTGACACCCCAGATGCAACAGGCATCTCCCTGTGGATCAGATCCATCTTGCAAGGAATTTTTTCCTGCCAAGACAGGGAGGGGCTCTCCCCTTTGTTTTCCATCCATCCCCCAAACCCCTGCTTTGTTTTCCATCCCTGCAGGGCCACTCTCACATCTCCTGCATGCCGGGCACGGTGCGCCGCTGGAATTACCCTCCACCCCTCTGCATTGGTAAGGAATCAACTTATTTCTACCTGGCTGATATTTCTAACAATTCCCTAAATAAAAGCAGGGCTAAAGAGCTGATTTAGAGAAATTCAGGTTGGTTCTGCAAGTGTGAGAGAGTGTGGGGAAACATTGGGTTGCCAGGGAAATTGTGCCCGAGAAGTCCCCGTGGGCTGCCTGGAGTGCTTTGTTTTGGGTGTTACAGATGTGGCTCTAGCACAAAATGTGAAACACAGAATTATCCCCCTCAGCACAAAACCAGTCAGAAGGGAAAAACTCCAATTTCTTCGTGCTGGAAGCAGGTTGGTTTTATGGCTTGAGGATTTTTTTTTCCCCATCTGAAGCGTGGTTTATTTTTGTGGAATGTGTCTGGTACCACCAAAGCTGCTCCTTTCACTGGGGCCTGGTCTCTCCCAGGATCCCAACTTGCTGTGCCCACTCTGCTGCCCACAGGTCACTTGTCCATGTCACTATTTACCCTCAGATCTGTTCAGATGTTCAGGCCTGGAAAGGACTGAACATTCCTTTTTCCCTATGGAAGAGGCCTGGAGGTGAAGGGAACTTGCAGGAGGTTTTTAAAATTATTTTCAGTCATTTGCTTTTAGCAAATGTAGATGTTTAATATTCATATTGCACATTTTGCGGCTCTGAGAGAGACATTTATGCATTTAATAGCTTTAGTTAACAGTTATTTTGGGCTCCTGCTGTTCCAGCTTACATCATTTGGCTTTAAAGTAATTATAAGAGCCAACAGTTCTTTTATCTGATGATCTGCAGGCCAGGAATAAATGGAGAGATATTTCCAGGAGAATGACTGAGCTAAAGGGCCCATTCCCTTGGGAGCTGCTCTGAATGGAAGCAGAAGTCCTTGGGCTCAGCTGGGAGATCCCAGCATGCAGGAAGATCCCAAAAGCTGGCAAACCACAAGTTTGGTTCTTTGAATCAGCACCAGCCTCCCAACCCAGCAGGATTTTGGCTGTGCCTGTCTTTTCCCCTCCCTGGGAAAGGTCAGGCAGCTGCAGAGAGGCAGAAACACATCTGGAGCCACTCCTGGAGGAGTGAGTGTCACCTTTGTGGGTGTGACACTCCTGGGGCTCTGCCCTGTGTCCACCAGAGCTCCTGCTCCAAGCACAGTTTGATTTTCTCCTGGTCTGCTTCCTCCAGCTACTGGGCTTCTAAATAATTCAGCAGCAGTTCTATTAAAGAGCCATTAGGAGGAAAAAGAAAGAGAAATCTTCTGGGAGAAACCTCGTTAGGAGCAGGTCTGGGGTAATGAGATATTGGACAAAGAGCCTGTGCCTGGCTGTCACTGCGACTTCGGAGAACACCTGGCTGGATTCAGCTGGGTACTGCTGCTGGGAGCAGGTGGAGGTCATCCAGATAAGCACGAGAAGGTGCTGTCAGTGCTTAAATTTCATGTGATGCCTTTTGTGAACATATTTTTGGGCTGTCGTGGCTGGCAGTCGGCTGCAGGCAGTGAGCAAACACTGTGCGCTGGATTTATCAGTGACAGACTGCCCAGAGATTGGCAGGGGAAAGGAGAGGCTGTAACTGGGGTCAAAATAGCATCACTCAGCTTCTTCACAGTCGTTTTTTGAGCTGGTGAAGGTGTCAGTCAAGTGCTGGTGCCTGGTTTGATGCAATGTCTGTGGGCAGAGCAGGTGTCCATCCCCTCTGTCACTGCTCAGATCTGGCTTTCCCTCTGTGGTGGCTCACACTGGATCCCTGGGCTCAGTCTTCATCTCCCAAGGGCAGGAGAAAGACACATCCATTCCTGATGTGGCCCTGCAGTGCCTGGAAACTTGGTGCTGGTTCCTTTTTCTCACCTGAGTCTTTAATTCCTTTATTTCCTGTGGCCCTCACCCAGACAGACCCCTCAGGGATCCTGGAAGGGATCCTGACCATGAACCATGTTGTTTTTCCAGCCCAGTGTGGAGGAACAGCAGAAGAGATGGAAGGAGTGCTCCTGAGCCCAGGATTCCCAGGAAATTACCCCAGCAACCTGGACTGCACGTGGAGGATCCTGCTGCCTGTGGGATTTGGTGAGAGAGATGCGTTTGGGTTGGAGCTATCACAGAAGAGAGGCTGAAAAATCAGAGAATCCCTGACTGGTTTGAGTTGGGAAGAACCTCAAGATCATCTCATTCTACCCCCTGCCAGGGGAAACTATCCCAAAGTGCTCCAAGCCCCATCCAACCTGGTCTGGGACACTCACAGAGATCCAGGGGCAGCCACAGCTTCTCTGGGCACCTGAGCCAGGACTCCCCACCCTCTCAGGGAGGAATGCCCTCCTAAGCTCCACTCCAAAGCTCCTCTGAGTCAGTTTGAAGGCACTTTGTGTCCTCAGGGCAGTTAAAGTCCTGCTGAGTGCCCAGGCTGTCCTGGGCTCTGCACGTGGGCAGTGCTAGGGTTGGAGCTGGGTTTAAAGCTGGAGTTGGTGCTGATGTTGGGGTTGGTGCTGGGGTTGGTATTGGGATTGGAACCAGGGTTAGAGCTGGGGCTGGTGCTGATGTTGGGGTTGGACCTCAGTTTAAAGCTGGGGTTGGAGGTGATGTTGAGGTTGGGATTGGAGCTGGGGTTGGAGCCGAGGTTAGGATTGGAGCTGGGATTGGTGTTGGGATTGAAATGAGGGTTAGAGCTGGGGTTGGTGCTGATGTTGGGGTTGGAACTGGGTTTAAAACTGGGGTTGGGTTGGAGCTGATGTTGGTGTCGGGGTTGGAGCTGGGGTTGGGGTTGGGATTGAAATCAGGGTAAGAGCTGGGGTTGGTGCTGATGTTGGTGCTGGTATTGAAGCTGGGTTTCGTATTGGGATTGGAGCCAGGGTTGGTGCTGATGTTGGGGTTGGGGTTAGTGCTGATGTAGGTGCTGGGATTGGAGCTGGGTTTGGTATTGGGATTGGAGCTGGGCTTGGTGCTGATGTTGGGGTTGGTTCTGTTATTGGAGCTGGGCTTGGTGCTGATGTTGGGGTTGGTTCTGCTATTGGAGCTGGGGTTGGTGCTGCTGTTGGAGCTGGTGCCGGTGCAAAATCTCAGCTTCAGTTTTAGAGCCCAACTCCTCCTCCCCCCTCTCCAGGTGCCCACATCCAGTTCCTGAACTTCTCCACGGAGCCCAACCACGACTTTGTGGAGATCCGGAACGGGCCCTACGACACCAGCAGCGTCATCGGGCGCTTCAGCGGCGCCGAGCTGCCCGGCTCCCTGCTCTCCACCTCCCACGAGACCACTGTGTACTTCCACAGCGACCACTCCCAGAACAAACCCGGCTTCAAGCTGGAGTACCAAGGTCAGCAGGGACAGTCCTGCCCCGGGGGTGGCGGTTGTTGAGTTAACTCTGAGGTCGTTGAGTTATCTCCGTGGTTGTTGGGTTATCTCCGTGGTTGTTGGGTTAATTCTGTGGTTGTTGGGTTAATTCCATGGTTGTTGAGTTGAGTTAATTCTGTGGTTGTTGAGTTAACTCCCTGGTTCTTGAGTTAGCTCCATGGTTGTTAATTCCGTTAATTCTGTGGTTGTTGAGTCAATTCCATTGTTGTTGAGTAAACTCTGTGGTTGTTGAGTTAATTCCGTGGTTACTGAGTTAATTCTGTGGTTGTTGAGTTAATTCTGTTGTTGCTGAGTTAACTCCCTGGTTGTTGAGGTAACTCCCTGGTTGTTAATTCCATGTTTTTTGAGTTAACTCCATGGTCGTTGAGTTAACTCCACAGTAGTTGAGTTAATTCCGTGGCTGTTGAGTTAACTCCATGGTTGTTGAGTTAATTCCCTGGTTGTTGTGTTAATTCTGTGATTATTGAATTAATTCTGTGGTTGTTGAGTTAACTCTGTGATTGTTGACTCCAAACCTCCCTGGGCACCCCCTTCCAACCCTTTCCATGGCAAAATTCCTCCTGAGCTCCATCCTGCCCCTCCCCTGGCACAGCTTGAGACCATTCCTCCTTACCCTGTCCCTTTTTCCCTGGAAATAAAACACAAACACAAATTCCCATTGTGTTTCCCCAGCCTACGAGCTGCAGGAATGCCCCGACCCAGAGCCCTTCGCCAACGGGGTGGTGAGAGGAGCTGGCTACAACGTTGGCCAGTCCATCTCCTTCGAGTGCCTGCCTGGCTACCAGCTCATCGGGCACCCCGTGCTCACCTGCCAGCACGGCACCAACAGGAACTGGGACCACCCCCTGCCCAGGTGTGAAGGTATGGCCTGGGCTCACCTGGGCACGGCACTTCAGCTCCTTGGGATGGACTGGGTTTGCTCTGGGAGCAAAGGTGTGGCTGGGAATGAGCTTTGGAGGGAATCGTGGGCTATGATGAGGTATTTTGGTGAATATTCGGGGGGTTTGAGTCTTGGGGTGTGAGTGAGGAGAATCTGTGTCTCTCACCTCCTTGCTGGGGCTGTTATTTCTGTGTGGCACAGTCCAGGGGCATTGGGTGAGGAGAATTTGTGTCTCTCACCTCCCTGCTGGAGCTGTTCTTTCTGTGTGGCACAGTCCAGGGGCCTTGGAGTGATAATTCCTCGCTGCTTTATTCCCTCAACAACATCCAGCTTCCATTGATCTAGCTCTGATAAATAAAAACAGTTGCTGGTAAAAGAGCCTGGCAGCTCTGAGGACTCTGTGTGTGTCCATGTCCTGTCTCCTTCATGGGCATCTCCAAAACGATCCAGGTGGGAAATCCTCAGGAATCTTCCAAGGTGGTTTTCTTTCTGAAAACTGTGCTCAGAGGACTCTGCAGGCTGAAGATTTACGTTCCAGGCATCCAAACTCACCCAAATTCTCTTTTCCAACCCCCTCATGGCTGTTTTAGCCTTTCACCCCTCAGGCTGCTGGCCGGAATTCTGTGGGATTTCCTTCCAGAAGGGTTTCAGGTGAACCTTTAAGAAGTTCAGACCTGCTTATTGAAGATTTCCCAGCCCATTTCCCAGGAGCACTGACCTTTATCCCAGCACTGGCTCTGCAGGAGCTGTGCAAGGAGGGAGAGAGGTGATATTTGCCCTCTTGTAAGTCCTTGAACCCCAGAGAACACAAAGAGCTGAATCCTCAGCTGCTCTTTCAGTGCTGGCTCTGTGCTTGCAGCAGAGAGGAATTATTTCAGGCAATTTAGGACAAGATCTGAATTTTTCTGTATGCAGAATTGTTACTTTTGTACCAAAAAAAGAGGAATAAAAATGGAATCTAAGGATGTTTAGGGGGATATTTCCTCACTGGGTTTGTGTTTCTCTCTGCTCCCCTGCAGTGCCTTGTGGGGGCAATGTCACAGCCCAGAATGGGACAGTTTACTCTCCTGGCTTCCCCAACCAGTACCCAAATTCCCAGGATTGCACCTGGCTGCTGACAGTGCCCGTGGGATATGGGATCCACCTGAACTTCACCCTGCTGCAGACAGAGCCCTACAACGACTTCATCACTGTCTGGTGGGTACAGAGGGTCAGGAGTCACTCCAAGGACTCATTTTGGGAAATACTCCTGGCTTTGAAATAGCAGCAACTGGGAATGGGACCCCTGGGATCCCCTTTGCAAGCTGGGAGCTTCCTTGTGTTTTGGAGAAAAGAAGAGAAATTAAGAATTTTTTGAGCTTTCTTTTAATATGAATAAATAAAAATATTTTTTATTATTTATAATTGGTAATCTCCATTATTTATTAATAATGGAGATTATCAACTTCAGGCAGCCAGGGGAGCTCTGATTAAAGGGTTTGTGACCAAATTTTGAGCTTGTAGCACTCAAAGTCTGACCTTCAGAATATCCCCTGGAATATTCTGAAGGGGATATTCAGAATCCATGTTTGGCTGGGCAAACAGGGAGTGAAATTCCTTTGGGAAACAGGTCCTAATTCCTCAGTTTTTGAGGTTAAAAGTGAAATTTGCGTTTCTGATTGCCAGCTGGGAGCCAGGAGAGGTTGTAGGGGTTAAACTGGAGTGGAGGGTCTGAAATGTGGATGTGGGAAAGGGAAAGGAAAGCCTAGGTTGGGTTCCTAGGCTTCAATCCTTGGAAAAAAAACCAATTTTCCTTGTGTTCCTGCCATCAGGGATGGGCCCCAGCAAACAGCCCCCCAGCTGGGGGTGTTCACAGGCAACTCAGCCAAGAAATCTGCCCAGAGCTCCTCCAACCAGGTCCTGCTGAAATTCCACAGCGACGGCGCCAACGGAGGCATCTTCGCCATCTACTTCTATGGTCTGAGCTGCTGCTTCCCTGCGGGGGAAATGTTGGGAATATTGGGGAATAGGTCTGGGAAAATCCAAAAAAAAACCTTTTACCCCAAGTTTTCCACAGAGGTTTTCAGCCCTGGTTTTTTTAATGAAGTTTTTCAGGCTGAGTTTCCCCAGAAGGTTTTTTCAGCCCATTTTTTTTCCACAAAATTTTTCAAACCAAGTTTTTTTTACAGGAAATTTTTCAGCCCAGTTTTTTTCCACAAAGTTTTTCAAACCAGTTTTTTTTTTCTAGGAAGTTTTTCAGCTCAGTTTTTTTTTCCACAAAGTTTTTCAAACCAGGCTTTTTTCTAGGAAGTTTTTCAGTTCAGTTTTTTTCCACAAAGTCTTTCAGCTCAGTTTCTTCTAGGATGTTTTTCAGCCCAGATTCTTCCAGGAAAGTATTTCAGCCCAGTTTTTTTCCACAAAATTTTTCAAACCAATTTTTTTCCAGGAAGTTTTTCAGCCCATTTTTTTCCCACAAAGTTTATCAAACCAGGTTTTTTTCCAGGAAGTTTTTCAGCTCAGTGTTTTTCCACAAAAATTTTCAAACCAGTTTTTTTCCAGGAAGTTTTTCAGCCCAGTTTTTTTCCACAAAATTTTTCAAACCAATTTTTTCCAGGAAGTTTCTCAGCTCAATTTCTTCCAGGAAATTTTTCAGCCCAGGTTTTCCACGAAGTTGTCCAGTCCAGTTTTTTTTCCACAAAATTTTTCAAACCAGTTTTTTTTTCCCACAGAGTTTTTCAGTCCAGTTTTTTGCAGGAAGCTTTCCAGCCCAGTTTTTTTTCACAAAGTGTTGCAAATTTTGCCCTTTTTCACCTTTTTCACTTGGACTTTGCTCAGGTTGCTCTGAGAACTCCAAGGATTTGCAGCTGGAAACATTCTCACTCACGGAATTCTTTGTGGAAAAAATCCCTAATTTCAAGTTTTAAAAAAATAAAAATCAGTGAATTTTGAGATCCCTGTCCAAGGGATGGGATTCCCTGAGTAATATTTTCATTTATGAGGTGCTGGAGCAGCCTGGGTGGGTGACTAAATTCCACTGAGTCCACCAAACTCCTTTTTCAGCATCCCAAAAAGTGCTGGTGACATTCCCAAAGGAAAAACATTGTCCAGGAACACCCAAAATCTTCCTGTTGGTGTGGAAGAAACATCGGGATACGAATTCCTGCCTTCGTCTCTGTAGGATTTGGGAGGGGAAAGATCTGGTTGGATTTGGCCAATTCTGTTTCCCGGTGGAAAGGGAGGAATTTCCTGGTGGAGAGGGAGGGATTTCCTGGTGGAAAGGGAGGATTTTCCTTGTGGAGACGGAGGATTTTCCTTGTAGAGTGGGAGGAATTTCTTTATGGAAAAGGAGGAATTTCCTGGTGGAAAGGGAGGATTTTCCTTGTGGGGAAAGAGGATTTTCCTTGTGGGGAGGGAGGAATTTCCTGGTGGAGAGGGAGAAATTTCCTTTTGGAAAGGGAGGAATTTCCTGGTGGAGAAGGAGGAATTTCCTGGTGGAGAAGGAGGAATTTCCTGGTGGAGAAGGAGGATTTTCCTGGTGGGGAGGGAGGAATTTCCCTGCTTCCATCGTGGCTGCCTTCAGGATGTGCTGCTCCTCCCTTGCTTTCCCAGCTTTCCAGCTTTTCCGCTGCCAGCCTCCCACCATGGTCCCCAACGCCGAGATCATCACAGAAAACGAGGAGTTCAACATTGGTAAAACCTTCCCTCGTCCTCCTCATCCTCATTCCCCTTTTTTTGGTGCATTTCCCCCTCCCACCCCTGTTTTCCATCCCTTCCCAGGTGACATCGTCAGGTACCGGTGCCTCCCCGGCTTCACCCTGATCGGGAACGAAATCCTCACCTGCAAACTGGGCACCCACCTGCAGTTTGAGGGACCCCCACCCACCTGTGAAGGTAAAAAATCCATAAATCCCACATTTCCCTGCTTGGTGAAGGAGCTGGGGGAGGTTTTTTGGCACATTTTTCATCCTTGGGGTTCATTTTCCCATTTTTAGGAGTGTGGGATTTTTGGGAGGAGGGAGTGAGTCCCTCCCTGAGCAGGAATTGGAGTTCTCATGTCCCAGTTTGGGGTCCCGTTTTGGGATTCTTTGAGCCCCAGGGATCAAGGCATTGGGAATGGTTTGTTGGCTTTGCTGCTTTTTACTCCTTTCTTTAAGTGTGACGATTGTTGGGATTTGTGGGATTTTGGGAGGAGTGAGTGAGACCCTCCCTGAGCAGGAATTGGAGTTCTCATGTCCCTGTTAACAATTCCATGGGATGAGCTGTTTTTAGGTATTCCTGGAGAGGTTTTTGTGCCTCAGGAGAGTTCTGGTTGTGGTGCTGCTCATTTTGGGAGAGGCCAAGGCATTGGGAATGCTTTTTTGGCTTTGCTCCTTTCTTTAAGTGTGCCAGTTGCTGGGATTTGTGGGATTTTGGGATTCTTTGAGCCCCAGGGATCAAGGAGTGCAGGGGTCATGCTCTGCCTTGAGCTGGCCCATCAGGACAGACCTTGTGCTTCCATCTTTCCTCTGAAAAATGTTCATTTCACCTTCATTCCCGCTGAATGTCCATCTCCATCCCCAGTGCACTGCCCCATGAACCAGCTGATGACGGATTCCACCGGGGTGATCCTGAGCCAGAGCTTCCTGGGGAGTTACCCCCACTTCCAGACCTGCTCCTGGGTGGTGAAGGTGGAACCAGGCTACAACATCTCCCTCACCATCGAGTACTTCCTCAGCGAGAAGCAGTTTGATGAGTTTGAAATCTTTGATGGTGAGAGATTCCCCCCTCTCCCCTGCCTCCCATCCCAAACCTTCCTGGGGTTCCATAATCCCAACCAGTCAAGGGGGAAGGAGCATTCCAGGGCCAGCTTCCCACCTGGAACCTCCTACTGGCCTTCCAGAAAGCTCCTCACTGATTCCTGGCATGAGGAAACAGCTACAATTTGATTTTTTTGGGGTGGATCTGAAGGATTTTTCCAAGGGGCAGGAGTTGGGTGTGATGGTGTTCACAGGGGTCCCAGGATGAGGGAAGGGACGAGGATCTGACTCCATGTTTCCAAAGGCTTGATTTATTATTTTATGACATAGATTATATTAAAACTATACTAAAAGAATAGAAGAAAGGATTTCATCAGAAGGTTAGCAATGAATAGGAAAGGAATGGAATGATAACAAAGGCTGGTGGCTCAGACTCTCTGTCCGAGCCAGCTGGACTGTGATTTGCCATTAATTAGAAACATCCACGTGAGACAAATCACAGATGCACCTGTTGCATTCCACAGCAGCAGATAATCAATGTTTACATTTTGTTCCTGAGGCCTCTCAGCTT
>JAWMQZ010000088.1:4312628-4325375 GCA_035584835.1 Tangara arthus
GAGAGGATCCAGCTGCAGGGGGTTCTCTGTGTAAGGACAGGCAGATCCTGATGGAGCTGGGGGGTTCCAGGTGCAATCCCAATGGGTTTTGGGGTTTGAGGAGAGGATCCCGCTGGGGGTATTCCAGGTGTAGGGACAAGTGGATCCCAATAGATTTGGGAATTCCAGGTGGAATCCTGGTGGGTTTTAGGGTTTGAGGAGAGGATCCAGCTGCAGGGGGTTCTCTGTGTAAGGACAGGCAGATCCTGATGGATCTGGGGGGTTCCAGGTGGAATCCCAATGGGTTTTGGGGTTTGAGGAGAGGATCCAGCTGGGATAGTGCAGGTGGAGAGGGCAGGAGTGGCTCTGGAGCACAGGGAGGGCTCACCTGAGTGGAAACTCACCTGAGTGAGGGCTCACTTGAGTGAGTGAGTCCCAGTCTTACACTGGGAATTTGGGATCCAGAGTGGATTTTAGCTGCCTTAGGGAGGTGCAGGCAGGAGCAGCCCCACCCCAGCATGACCAGTTTGTCCCTTTGGGCACTAAACCAGCTTCAATCCCATTCCCTTCCCTCGGGAATGGCCTCAGAACTCCAGAAATTCCAATTGGCTTGAGCTGTTCCAAAGCTGGGATTGTTCCTTTTGTTTTTCCCACGTTTATCCCTCCACACCAAATCCTACCGAGCAGTTTTGGGCACATTTTCCTTTCCTTTTGTCCTGTCCTCACCCCTTGCATGGATCCTGGGGAGTTGGTGAGTGATGATCCATGTTCCCACAGCCAGCAGGGAATTCCTGTTAAAACCCCAGTCCCAGGCTCCCTCAACCCACTTGAGTACAAGGGATCTCCATTCTTAAAATGTTGGAATTTGGAAGATTTGTGGGCATTTGGAAACCCAGGTCAGTTTTAACACCGATTCCTTGGATTCCTGCGGTTCAAAGTTTAAAAAAAAGGAGATTTTCCCATGTTTGGTTTTTGTGTGTTAAACTTCTCTGTGAGGATGGGGAGGCCTTGGCACACATGCCAAGAGCAGCTGGAAGTGTCCCCATCCCTGGAAGTGTCCAAGGCCAGACTGGACAGGGCTTGGAGCAACCAGGGATAGGGAAGAGCATCCCTGCCCATGGAAAGGGTTGGCATTAACTGACATTTAAGGTCCCCCCAAGCCAGAATTCTGAACCCCCGGGGGCTGAAGCTGTGTCTCTGTTGCAGTGGTGTCGTGTGGCCACCCCGGGTCCCCTCCCCACGCGCAGATCTCGGGGGACAAGCACACGGTGGGCTCCGTGGTCAGGTACAGCTGCCTGGGCCGGCGCACGCTGGTGGGCAATGCCACGAGGATGTGCCAGCTGGACGGGCGCTGGAGCGGCTCCCTGCCGCACTGCTCGGGTGAGGGGCCTTGGGAAGGGCACTGGGGGGCACACAGACACTGTCAGCTGGCCATGGTCACCTGTTCGTGGTCACCTAGCCATGGTCAGCTGGCCATGGTCACCCATTTATGGTCACATGTTCATGGGCACCCATCCATGGTCATCCATCCGTGGTCATCCATCCATGGTCATCCATTCATGGTCATCCATTCATGGTCACCCGTTCTTGGTCACCCATTCATGATCACCCAGCCATGGTCACCCAGCCACAGTCAGCTAGCCATGGTCATCCATTTATGGTCACCCATCCATGGTCACCCAGCCATGGTCACTTGTTCATGGTCACCCAGCCACAGTCACTCGTTCATGGTCACCCATTCGTGGTCACCCGTTCATGGTCATCACCTCCCACCCATCATCATCTACTCCTTGTGCCTTGAGGAGGAGGCATCTCCTTTCCCTGAACTTCCCTTTCCTGAACTTCCCTGAACTTCCCTTCCTTAGACATCCCCAACTCTTCCCTTTTCCCTTTTCCCTTCCTCCCATGTCCCAACCCCTCCTTGTTCACCAAGTGCCAGCTGCTCAGGGCTGGCTTGGAGCACGTGGGAATTCCTTCATGGAGGGGAAGCATCCCTGGGGCTGATGCTTGGGATTCAGGAATTGTGGCCATGTTTGCATCCAGCTCAAAAACCAGGGAGGCTCGGGAAACCAGGGAATGTTTAATTTGGAATTCTGCTGCTCTCCTGGGGGTGGAATTCCCGATGAGGGTGACAAGGGACAGGAGCCACCATCCCTGGTGGCTCTGGTGACTCTGTGCTCTCCTGGCAGGGGGCAGCCAGGGCGTGTGTGGTGACCCTGGGATCCCTTCCCATGGGATCGGGCTGGGGGACGCCTTCGACGTGGGCAGCGTGGTGAGGTTCAGCTGCGAGCCCGGCTACTCCCTGCGGGGCTCCTCCGAGAGGATCTGCCACTCCAACGGCTCCTGGAGCGGCACGCAGCCCGAGTGCGAAGGTACTGCTGGGCCACGGGGGCTCTTCTGGTGTCCCCAGGGCTGTTCTGCTGTCCCCAGGGCTGTTCTGCTGCCCCCAGGGTTGCCCCAGTGTCCTCAGAGCTGCCCTGGTGTCCCCAGGGCTGCCCCAGTGTCCCCAGAGCTGCCCCAGTGTCCCCAGAACTATTCTGGTATCCTCAGAGCTGCCTTGGTGTCCCCAGAACTGCCTCGGTGTCCCCAGAGTTATTCTGGTGTCCCCAGAGCTGCCCTTGTGTCCCTAGGACTGCCCCAGTGTCCCCAGAACTGGCCTCGGTGTCCCCAGAATTGCTTTGATATCCCCAGAGCTGCCCCGGTGTCCCCAGAGCTATTCTGGTGTCCCCAGAATTGCTCTCATGCCCCCAGAGCTGCCCTGGTGTCCCCAGAGTTATTCTGGTGTCCCCAGAATTGCCCCAGTGTCCCCAGAATTTCTCTAATGTCCCCAGAACTGCACCAGAGTCCCCAGAGCTGCCCTGGTGTCCCCAGAATTCCTCCAGTGTCCCCAGAACTGCTTCAGTGTCCCCAGGATTGCCCTGATGTCCCTAGAATTCCTCTGATATTCCCAGGACTGCTCTGGTGTCCCCAGAATGGCTCTGGTGTCCCCAGAAGTGTTCTCATGTCCCCAGAATGGTTCTGGTGTCCCCAGAAGTGTTCTCATGTCCCAGAATGGCTCTGGTGTCCCCAGAAGTGTTCTCATGTCCCCAGAACAGCTCTGTTGTCCCCAGAAGTGTTCTCATATCCCCAGAATGGCTCTGGTGTCCCCAGATATGTTCTCGTGTCCCCAGAACTTGCCTTTGCTGAGGACAGGCAATGCAGGAGGAACCCTTCGGAGTCCTGGGGGTTGGTTTGTGGTTTCTGGGTGATTTTAATTGAATTTCCCCATTTCCCCTGGCAGTGATTTCCTGTGGGAACCCCGGGACACCCAGCAACGCCAGGGTGATCTTCAACGACGGCCTGGTGTTCTCCAGCTCCATCATCTACCAGTGCAGGGAGGGTTATTATTCCACTGGGGTGCTGAGCAGGCACTGCACCGTCAATGGCACCTGGACTGGGACCAGCCCCGAGTGCACTGGTGAGCACTGGTGGCACCTCAGGTTTTAACTTTTATATTTTTCAAGATCTCTGCTGCTTTAGTGGGTGGGTCTGGGCTTCATATCAGGGATGGTGAGCTCTGTGCACAGAGCAGGGAGACAAAACAATTCCTGCTTTACTGGGGACCAAAGACAAATGATCCAAATCTCAGCCCCAAGAGCAGAAACAACGTGGGCTGAAGAGAGAAAAACAAGAAGGATGGGACTTCATAATTGGACAATTAACCCCAATATGCAAATGGAGCAGAACTTATAAAAATGTGAGACCTTGTAACCAGTTGTCCATTTCTGTGACCATTTTGGTTCATCTTGGGTGTAGCCCTGGCTGGGCTCTTGTGCTGCCCAAGGTGGATCCATTGAGGCTTTTTAATAAATCTCTGCTTTATTTTTTAACTCTGTCCAGCCTCTGTTCAAGCTCAGCCTTCACCAGGCATCACTGGGATGGAATCCTGCCACGGGGAGAGGGGAAGGATGAGCTGCCAGGCCCAGCTGTGCCCACATGGTGCCTTTTGGGGCTACCTAAAAACAGAGGCCAGACAAAGTTAAAGGAATAAAAATCAGTTCTATTTATTGAAGGGCCTTCAGGGACATTTAGGGCAGACAAAGCCCCCCAGGGGCTAAACCCAAAAATGGACAATGGGTCATGGGTTTCACACTTTTATAATTTTGGGCCATTTGCATATTGGGGGTTAATTAATTCCAATTACAGCTTCAGGTAATGAAGTCGTTGACCCCAAGTTTGCTCCCCCCAACTCACTTTTGCTTCCATCTCTCAGGGCTTGAGGCAGTGAGGTGTCCTTGATTGCCAGGCCTGGAGAGGAATTGTTGTGCCTGCCCAAAATGGGAAAGCAGCAGCTCCCACCGTGTGTGGAATTTAGAATTCTACACTAAAGAATTCCTGGATTACAAACATATGAAAAATAGGAAAGCTCAAATCCTAAAGCACCAACACACGAGTACCACCCTGAGAAACTCTGCTAAAGCCTGGCCTGGCACCAGCAGCAGCTCAGCCTGGGAATTCTGCTGGGACCTAATGGACAAATCCTGCTCTGGGGTTGTGTTTGCCAGCTGGATGGAGGGAGCTCTGGGATAATTTTGGGAGTGGCTGTTGGCTGAGCTGGAGGGGCTCTCTGGGGCTGCTCCTGAGAGTGACATTCCTGGGGCAGGGATGTGACCTCAGGGCTGGGAATGGGTGACAAAGGTGGATTTATGGATTTACATCAGAGGCAGTGACTGGGAGAAGTGGGGAGTGCTGTGGGCAAACTGCCTTCCCTTCACCCAGGTTTGACCCGGGTTTGCTTTAATGTTTAATGAGTGTTAATCCAGCTCCTTTCAAGGTCTTAATGAGCCATTAAGCTCCAGGTTGTGCTACAAACCTGCTCCAGATTTAACTGGTTAAATCCCACCTGGAATAAACCACTCAGGACCATCCCAGGCGTGGTTCCAGGTTTGTGCTACAAACCTGCTCCAGATTTAACTGGTTAAATCCCACCTGGAAAAAACCACTCAGGACCATCCAAACCGTGGTTCCAGCTGCCAGAAATTCTCCTTTTTTCCCTTCCTTGGCAGTGATCAACTGTGGAGACCCTGGTGTGCCAGCCAACGGGCTGAGGCTGGGCAGTGACTTCACCTACAACAAATCCGTGGTGTTCCAGTGCACTCCTGGCTTCATGATGGAGTCAGACAGAGCAGCTGCCCTCACCTGCACCAAGGACCGCACCTGGAACGGCACCAAACCCGTCTGCAAGGGTAGGAACCCCACAGGTGTTGCAGGACACAAGTTTTGGAGGCCACCAGAGTTTCCCTGGAAAGCCTGGCTGGGCGTTCCTCATCTCCTTCATTCCACACAAAGTTTGGCATTTGTCAGGGAAGCAGCAACACCTTGCTGTGTTCAGGGCTATCAATCTGTGCCTGGCAGGGAGGGAAGGAGTTGCTCCTCTCCTTCAAAGCCCAGGGAGTAAAGTGATTTTGCACAAAAACTCGGATCAAGCTCAGATGAAATATTGTGTTTTTCCAGCAGACGCTGTGCTGGCATCACCCAGAAACATCTGAAAAATGTTCCCTGCGAGTCTTTTCATTATTCTGAGATGGCTCCTGTGGTTCAGAGATAGAAAAGGGAAATAGGAAAGCAGTGGCTGGGCAGGCTGGATCTGTTTTCCTCACCCCCCAGCGCAGATAAAATGTGTGGCAGCATCACTGCATTCCTTTAAAAATCTGGAAAATTCACCTGTCACGGAGCTGATATAAAAACAGGCCACACAAAAACCCTCAAATGCACTCCAGCTCCTTCAGAGGCTGTAAAGAGCAATTCTCCCTCTCCTTTTTCATCCTCTGCACTGAGCAAATGCTGCAGAAATGATCCAGAATGTGGCCAAGAGTCTCATTTGGAGGCACAGGTTTAGCTCCTCTGAGCTGAAGAGCAGAGTGCTGCAAAAATGTCATCTCCAGACACCCCAAAGTGGGTGAAAACCCGACAGGTTGTGGCTTCAACTGCTTGTCTGAACCTCAGCCAGGTTGTCCAAAATGTGTGAATCTTCGGGGAAATCTGGGGTGAGCTTTCACACCACGTCAGGGCAGATTTTTACCTTCAGCTGCGAACGAGCATTGACTTCAAAATCGGATTTGTGGAGATGTTGAGGAAAAAGTTCTTCCCCCAGAGGGTGGTGGGGCACTGAGCAGGCTCCCCAGGGAATGGGCGCAGCCCCAGGATCTCAAGGAATATTTGGACAATGCTCTCAGGGATGCACAGGGTGCGATTTTGGGGTGTCTGTGCAGAGCCAGGGCTTGGACTGGATGATCCTCATGGATCCCTTCCCACAGAATATTTCATGATTTGGGATTGAACTCCAGACTTTGAAAGGTTTGACCCCACTTGGTGCCAATCCTGGGAGATGCTCTTGGAGAGCAGGAGGTGACTTTGCTCCTACGTGGAATTTGCTTGTTAATTGAAATAATTAAGAAGTAGAGAGACCTGACTCTGCTTTTCCTTTTCCTTTTCCTTTCCCTTTTTTCCTTTTCCTATTCCTTTTCCTTTTTTCCTTTTCCTTTTCCTTTTTTCCTTTTCCTATTCCTTCTCCTTCTCCTCCTTCTTTTCCTCCTTTTCCTGCTTTCCTGCTTTCCTCCTTTCCTCCTTTTCCTCCTTCTCCTCCTTCTTCTCCTTCCTCTCCTTCTCCTCCTTTTCCTCCTCCTCCTCCTTCTTTTCTTTGTCATCCTCCTTTTGCATTTCCTCCTTTTCCTCCTCCTCCAGCCATCACCTGCAGAGCTCCCCAGGCCATTCCCAACGGCAAGGTGGTGGGATCAGATTTCAGCTGGGGTTCCAGCATCAGCTACGCCTGCCTGGAGGGTTACCAGCTGTCCCTGCCCGCCGTGCTCACCTGCGAGGGCAACGGCTCCTGGAGCGGGGAGATCCCCCAGTGCTTCCGTGAGTAGCCACCTTCCCTCTCCTCCACCAGGAACCAGCAGGATTCTGCTTCAAATCCAGCTTTTTGGGGGTTTTCCCAACCTTTTTTCCCCAAGCTCTGTGTCACTGAGCAGCACAAGGTTTAGAGGGATCTTGCTGCGCTTCGTGCCCCGTTCATAAATGGAGTTTTCCAGCAGCTGGAGTGGGAATTTTTGGTGCCGTGGGGATGCTTCAGGAGTCTGGAACCAAAGTCTGGCTGCTCTCCCAGCTCCCTCATGGCTTAGTTTTTTGGGAACCTTGGCTTGGCATCTGTGAGGTGCAGGCAGGTACACAGGTGGTCACTCTACCCCTCTGACAGGGGTGATGGCACATTTGGGCTGAATCCGGGCATTTTTCATGTCCCTGCCTACAAAACATCCTCAAAACTTAGGTGTTTGACCTCAGTGACCCAATCTTCTGCAATCAGGATTCCTGGAACTGCCAAAAAAATCCTTTAGGAAAGGGCACTATGTTGCAGCAGAAGTTGGGAATGTTTTGTGAAGGCTGGGTGGGTTTGATACAACAACAAACACCAAAAAAAAAGGGAATTAAAAAAGGGAATTAGCATCTCCTGATGCTAAAGGCAGCTCTTGAGTCCCTTTTCCAGCTGCACAATATCCATTTTCATATTAAATCCCACAAACCCCTCGCTGTTCCTCACACCTTTCCCAGGATCTGGGATAATTAGTGGGCTTTCCGTGTGATACAGAGCCAAGGAACAAAGTGACACCGTGCAATTAGAGGAGAAAAAAGAGGGGGAAAAAAAGGCAAATCCGGGGGAGAAGGTGGAAGTTAATTAACAACCATTGACAAAAGGAGATAATTACAAGGAACACAACCAGCAACACCTTCAGCCACCCCTGATTCCCGAGCTAATCGTGGAGCTGGATGGGCTGTGATGGCCCTGGATGTGATGTGACATTCCTGAGGGCTCTGTGGCCACCTCCTTGTCCCTTTGCCGTTGCAGCCGTGTTCTGTGGGGACCCGGGGACCCCAGCCCAGGGCAGGAGGGAGGACAGAGGCTTCACCTACCGCTCCTCTGTGTCCTTCTCCTGCCTGGCCCCACTGGTGCTCGTGGGGTCGGCGCGGAGGTTCTGCCAGTCCGACGGCACCTGGAGCGGGACCCAGCCCAGCTGCATCGGTAAGGGGGGCACAGCTGAAGGGTTTGGGGGCTCATTTCACCTCCAATCCCAGCCCCTTGGGGGTCCTTGGAGGTCAGGGTGGGAGCAGAGGGCAGGGAGGAGGATGGGGTGACCGTGGTGCTTTGTTGCGGTATTGTGAGAGTCCCCAAGACGAAGTGAGAGATGAGAATTGACTCCCAAGTTCTCAGAAGGCTGATTTATGATATTATGATATTATATTAATTATATATAATTATGTTATATATTATATTATATTATATTATATTATATTATATTATATTATATTATATTATATTATATTATATTGTGTTATATTGTGTTATATTGTGTTATATTATGTTCTAATATATAAATATATAATAATATAGAAAATATAATATATATTACATTATATTATGTTATATTATATTATTATTATATTATATCATATCATATAGAAAATTATATACTAAAACTATACTAAAGAAAGAGAAAGGAGACATCAGAAGGCCAGAAAAGAATGAATAATAAAAACCCGTGACAGACTCAGAGAGTTCGACACAGCCGGCTGTGATTGGCCATTCATTAAAAACAATTCACATGCTGGGATAAACAATCTCTGGGCCACATTCCATCCAGAGGAGTAAAACATGGAGAAGCTGAAGCTTGCCAGCTTCCCAGGAGAAGGGATTTTTCATAAAATATCACAGTGACAGTGCTTGGAGCTTGGGATGGTCCTTGGGAGCAGAGGGCACGGTGTGGATGTCAGGAAGAGCTGTCCTGATCCAAGATGCGTATTCCCAGTTTTTCTCCTGAGGAATGAAGTGCCTCTGGTTGCTTCCTGCTGCAGCAGGCAGGGATTTAAGGAACAAGAAGATCCATGTGTTTTCCTTGTCGCTGTGTGTTCCTTCGGAGCCAAATCCCATTTGTGTTCCAGAGGTGCTGCAGGACCCGTGTGCCTGGAGGGCTCTGAGCCCTCCCATAAATCCCTTCCCTGTTTTTAACAGATCCCAGCCTCACGACGTGTGCAGATCCTGGAGTGCCTCTTTTTGGGATGCAGAACAATTCCCAGGGATACCAGGTATGGCCATGGAAGAGGGGTGTGCCACAAAGGCAGCCCTGCTCCGTCCTTGGCCTGGATTCACGTGTCCTCCCATGGATTCCTGTGTTATTACATAGATTCATGTGTTCTCCCATGGATTCCTGTGTTATTACATAGATTCATGTGTTCTCCCATGGATTCCTGTGTTGTCCCATAGATTCACGTGTCCTCCCATGGATTCCTGTGTTATTACATAGATTCAGGTGTTCTCCCATGGATTCCTGTGTTGTCCCATGGATTCACGTGTTCTCCCATGGATTCCTGTGTTATTCCATGGATTATTGTGTTCTCCCATGGATTCATGTTTCCTCTCATGGATTATTCTGTTCTCCCATGGATTCATGTGTCCTTCCATGGATTAATGTTTCCTCCCATGGATTCATGTGTCATTCCATGAGTTAATGCCTCCAGTCATGGATTCACATGTTATCCTCTTTATTCATGTGTCCTCCCACAGATTCATGTGTTATCCCATGGGATTCATATGTCCTCCCATGGATTCTTGTATCTTCCCATGGATTATTGTCTCCTCCCATGAATTCACGTTATCCCATGAATTCACATGTTCTCCCATGGATTCATGTCTCCCCTGATGCATTAATGTCTCCTCCCATGGATTCATGTCCTTCTTCCATGGATTTGTGCATCTTTCCATGGATTATTGTGTCCTCCCTTGAGTTCATGTCCCCTCTCATGGATTCTTGTGTTAACCCGTGGAGTCACATATCCTTCCATGGATTAGTGTCTCATCCCATGGATTCATGTGTCCTTCCATGGATTCCTGTCTCCTCCTGGGAGCAGGACACCCCAACGTGCTCCTTTAGCCCTCCGAGTGGGTTTGCACAGCATTAATTAGGCAGTGCATTGTATCTGAAATTAATTACAGTGCTAATTAATAGTTGCTGCTATTCACATTAATTCCCATTAATTTTCAGGCCAAATCCTGCAGGTGCTTGTGCTAATCCCATCTCTGATCCAGCAGGAAATCATTGGAATGGGGACAAAAATCCCACAGTGACTCCCTTGGGGGGCTCCATTCCCACCCATTCCCTGCTGGGATAGTGGATGCCAGAGTGGATCCTTCCATTTTCCTGCTAATTAGTTACCTTAATCTTGGGGTTTAATTAATTAATTTTAGGTTTAATTAATTTGGAGACACCATAAATGGGATTTTTGCTCAGCTGGGAGTGGAGCTGCTCCCGTGAGGGGTGAGATGGTGATGAGGGGATGGAATGAAGGTCTGGGAATCCCTGGGAAGCTGAGTGATTGTCTCCTGTTGGGACAGGTGGGAAGCATCCTGTTCTTCAGGTGCCAGAAGGGATATCTCCTGCAGGGCTCCACCACCAGGACCTGCCTGCCCAACCTGACCTGGAGTGGCGTCCAGCCCGACTGCGTCCGTGAGTCCTGGGAATGCCTCAGGGAGCTGGGGCCCTCAGCCAGGCTCTGGAAGAGGAATCCTTGGAAGAAATGTGTTGGATTTTAGGGAGAATTGGGGATTGCAAAGGCAGTTTTTAGTCTGCACCCACAGCTGGCACTCAGTTCTGGGTTCAAAGGTGCTTCAGCATCTTTTGGTTTTGTCTTTTTCCCTTAAAAATGGGGCTGGCCAATCCTGATTTTAGGCTCATCAGCTGGAGCCTGGTTCATATTTAGCCAGGAACAGAAACCCAGCATGGGAAACTCTTCCAACTGGGAAAAATCCCTGTGAGCTCTGGTGTAGAAACTCTTCCAGGAGGGTTCCCCTGTTGCTGTCACAGTGTCACTTCTCACCCTCCCCATGCCCACCTGGGTGGTTTCTCTCACCTGTTCTCCCTGTCCCCTCCAGCCCACCACTGCAAGCAGCCCGAGACCCCATCCCATGCCAACGTGGGTGCCCTGGACCTGCCCTCCCTGGGCTACACCTTGATCTACTCCTGCCAGAGCGGCTTCTACCTCACCGGGGGCTCCGAGCACCGCACCTGCAAAGCCGATGGCAGCTGGACAGGGAAACCCCCCATCTGCCTGGGTGAGGGGCTGGCAGCACCAGCTGGGCTCTGAGACCTTCCCCAGGCTCTCAGGTTGTAGAGATCCTGGGCCTTGAGGTCCTTCAGAGGTGGTTTTCAACCTGCAGATGAACCCAAGATTCAGTTCTGGTGTCAGAACTCCAAGGAAGGAGGGGGAGGTGTTTCCAGCCATGATTTTGTTCCCTTAAAACTTGTGGGATGGCCCAGCCTGATTTTCACTTGGTGGGAGGGTTTCCATCATTGGTCTCCACAGCAGAATCCCGGAACTTGGTTGGAAAAGGCTTTTGAGGTCACCAAGTCCAACCTGTGACCCAGCACTCAGGTGCCACCTCCAAAGAGCCACCTGGGGATCTTCTGGGGAGTTTTTGGGTCTAGAAGCACCTGCACAGGACAAAAATCATTTATCTTCCCCACATTTGACCTGCCACGGAGTCTTGGGATGAGGAACATGTTCTGATCCATGGAAGTGGAGCCCTGTGGCTCTCCTGGAGCAGGGTCAGTCACTCTGGACACTTGGGATTGGAGCAGAGGAAAAGGCAGGACAGGCTGGGGACAGTGACTGAAAGGCACAGAGGGACCTGAGGGTGCTGAGGGACAGCACTGGACATGAGCCAGGTGTGCCCATGTGGTGTGGCTGGATCAGGGATGGACCAGCAGGAGCAGGGAAGGGATTGTCCCCTGTCCTGGGCACTGGTGAGGGACACCCTGAGTGCTGTGTCCAGTTCTGGGCTTCTCCGTTTGGGACATGGAGGGGCTGGAGAGTGTCCAGGGAAAGGAACAGAGCTGGGAAACTCCTGCTGGAGCTGAGGGGGCTCAGCCTGGAGAAGAGGAGGCTCAGGGGGACCTTGTGGCTCTGCACAACTCCTGACAGGAGGGGACAGCCCCAGGTTGGGCTCTGCTCTCAGGGAACAGGGACAGGAGGAGAGGGAACAGCCTCAGGCTGGGCCAGGGCAGTTTGGGGTGGGATTTTAGGGAAAATTTCTGCACAGAAAGGGTGGTCAGGCCTTGGCAGGGGCTGCCCAGAGAGGTTTGGAGCTCCCAAGTAAAGCCTGGACGTGGCACTCAGTGCTCTGGGCTGGGTGACAAAGTGGGCATCAGGCACAGCTTGGGCTCTGTGACCTTGGAGGGCTTTTCCAGCCTCAGGAACTCTGGGGTGGGCAGTGCCAGACCCCACAGTACAATGCAATACTGACCAGCTGTGCTTTGTGCCCTGTCCCAGCCGATGTCCGGCCCAGCGGGAGGCCCGTGGGCACCGCGCGGGAGCCGCCGCTCGCCAAGGCCTCAGGTGAGGCTCGGGGGGCTCCTCCCCATGGGCACAGCCCTGATACCCCCCAAATCCACCCTCCTGAACCCCTTCCTCGGTGTGAAAAACGCCAATCGCTTGCTTTTAACATTTTAAAAGTTTAATAGTAATAAAATGGTTATGAAAATAGTAATATAATTAGAGTAATAATGATTTGGACAGTTTGGATTGGGACAATATGACACAATAGAAACAAAGAGTTATGGACGTCCGGGTACCCGAAAAAGGACTCACGTTAACAGAGGATTAGCCCTTAAAAGCAACAGCCTGTTGCATATTCATACACCTCATCCATGATGCATAAATTCCATTCAAACACAGGATTCT
>JAWMQZ010000088.1:4325475-4355316 GCA_035584835.1 Tangara arthus
ATTCATACACCTCATACATGATGCATAAATTCCATTCAAACACAGGATTCTGTCTGGTCAGTGTCAGCTTCTTCCTCATAATCCTAACAGCGCCTTTGAGGTGGGAAGAAGTTTGTTTCTTCTGATAAGAGAGCAATAAATTCCGTTTCTCTGAAAGATTTAGGTGTGCTGTGGCTGCTATCTGGTGCAAGTCCTTTCTTTAAAAAAGTATCCTACATAGCATCATTTCTATTTTAACATTTTTTATAACCTAAAACTATATTTAACACACTACTTAAGAGAATTAATAGAGCATCACTTTCTAACACAACACATATAATATTCATTTGAATATTTGCAAAAAGCCAATCATAAAACACATGTATTTTTCACACTCTGGAAGCTGCCACATGCCCCATCCTATTCCCTGGAGAACAAACAGGATCCTTACAGGAGCTGAACATCAACACCCACTGCCCTCCCCACAGCATTCCAGCCTTTCCAGGATTTTGTACATTTATCCTTTTTTATTTGAAGTTTTCCTAATAAGTTTATTTCCTGAAGTTCAAATAAACTTTTCCTAATAAGTTATTTGGGGGTTGGTTCATTTTAAAACTTCCCTTGTGTTTTTGGTCACAACAGCCAAATTAAAGTCAGTGGTTTTGGCTTTGTCCCCCATGGTGATGGCAAAGAGTGGGTGGGGTTTAAGATATTTAAAACACAAAATATTTTTGAAATATTAAATTTTTAAAACAATTTAATTATTGTCAGTGAATTCAAAGACAGAAATCCTGCTCTGTTTTTTTTTTTCCCTGAAAAAATGGAAACACTGCTGGGTTGTTTTTTTTTTTACATCTCCCACTGCTGTAATTCCAGTGCCTGCGGACGTGTTTGCGAGGAATTCCCTGTGGAAAGGCTCCTATGAGTACATGGGGAAGAAGCAGCCAGCCATGCTCTCTGTCACCAGCTTTGACCCTGCCACCAGCAAGGTCAACGCCACCTTGATCGACCACAGCGGGGTGGAGCTCCAGGTGTCAGGTGAGGGACACAATGTGACCTTTAGGAGGGGGTGGCACTGGCACTGCCAGGGCAGGGACTGTCCCTGTGCTGGCACTGCTGGGATGTTGTGATAGAAGCCAATTCTGGACTGGATATGTCACGTTTTATAAGATTATCAGAAGGTACTGTGTCAAATCTTACTGGTGGACAACACATTCACACTTAATTTATGGGTCAGTACATGGTATTTGCACATCTGTCAAACTTCTGTATTTTTAGTTAGTTTACATATTTTTTTCTACTGATTCTCATGAGACAGATCTTATTGTTCATACTGGTGCACTTATTTTTCACTTTAGGAATAGATTTTTGTGTTAATGAATCTTTCATACCAAGATTGTTTTCTCATAGGAACTTGCAGCTATTAATTTAGGCCTGATTTTATGAGACCTTTCTTTTATAATTTCTCTTCCCGTGTGCAACACTGGGACACCTCTGGGGCTGTGTCCAGTTCTGGTCACTCATGGCCAGAGAGACACTGAGGGGCTGGAGTGTGTCCAGAGAAGGGAATGGAGCTGGAAAAGGGTTTGGAGAACTCTTGATGGGGCTCAGAGGGCTTCCCACAACTCCCTGACAGGAGAGGGGTCAGGCTCTGCTTCCAGGATGAAACAGACTCTGGGCCAGGTTGGATATTAGGGACTATTTCTCCATGGAAGGACCTTGGAACTCTCCAGGGAGGTTTGGAGTGCCCATCCGTGGAGGTGTCCAAGATAGGACTTGGAGCTTTTGGGCAAAAACCATGAAATTATGTGAGCTGGACTTTGATGATCCTTGGGGGTCCCTTCCAGCTCCTGATTCCGTGAGTGCTCCATGTCCCTGCCCTCCTGGAGCACCAGGCTCTTCCTGATCCAGCAGCAGAACCTGAATATTAATTAAATATTGAGTTGAGTCCTTTCCCATGTGGAAAATACCTTCAATATCCTGAGGTTTGTTTCCCAGTGCATCCCACCACCAGAGCTGGTATCCACTCAAATCCTGACATGATTTCTCTGCCCTCCCACTCAGTTATTTCCAACCAGAGTGACCCAGAGCTGACAAAATCCCTTTTTTTTTCCAGGGATTTACAAGAAGGAAGATGTGCACCTGCTGCTCCAGGTGTACCAGATCATGGGGCCACTGGAGATCTTTGCCAACAAGTTCAGGAATGACAAATGGGCCCTGGATGGACACGTGAGTGAACAAAATCCACCCTCCCTTGGCCGTCCCAGCCTGGATTTCCCTTCCCTGGAGCTGAGGGATGATTCCCAGAGCTGGGAGGGGACATGTGGCACTTCCCCAGCAGGTGACAGCTCCTCCTGCAGCTGGGGGTTGGTTTTATTGACTAGGGGTTTGGAATCCATCATCTCCCAGATAATGCTGGAGGAGAAACCAACGGGATTCGTTCCCTGTGGATGTTTTACTTCTGCTCAATATCTTGCTGGAAAAGCTGATTTTCCCTACTGGAGCCAACTCCTTGCCCTTTGCCTATGTCTGAGAGTTTCCCAAGCCCTTCAGGGATCCAATGGAGCTTGGAAAAAATGTAGATCCAACTGACCCATGGCCACTTTTTCCCTCTCCCTCTGGAATCAGCAATGTCCTCTCCAGTTTATCACAAAAAAAATTTTTTTAGCTTCCCTTCCTTCGAGAATGGAGAATTTTCAGCTGTTGGGTGGTGAAACTCCTTAAAAAATGCCAGGATTTTCTGGGGAATTGCATCAAATTAATGCACTTGGAAGGGGCTGGGATGAGCTGGGTGTTAAATCCAGGGAAAAGTTGGATAAATCCATTGATTTCCACTCTCCACAGGTCTCGTCAGAGTCCTCGAGTGGCACCTTCGTGTACCAGGGCTTTGTGCGTGGCAAAGGCTTCGGGCAGTTTGGCCTCCAGAGACTTGGTAAAATTCCTTGGGTTTGCACTTTTCCCCTCAATTCCAGCAGCTCCATTTTGGGCTGGTTGGGGTTTCCAGACAGGGAATGTTTCTCCAACCCCTGGCTTGAATTTTCCGCGCTTTCCGAGTTCTACTGAGCTTGGTGTGAGGTTTGTGGGAGACAAACAGCACAAAACAAACAGCACAAGGATAAAATTTGTAATTTGGGAACAAAATGAGGGATAACCAAGCAGGGAGAGTTTGGAGGCACAAACAACACTTGGACTTTTTTTTTTTCCAAATTCCCAGATCCCTGCCAAGCCCAAATCCCGTTCCCACCACAGCAAGTGTCTCCATCAGAAATCACAGAGGCTCTTGGGAGCTTAAACCCCCCAAAGTTTAAGCTCCTAAATACCACTTAAAGCATGGTTTGAGCTCTTTAATCCCTCAGGATTGCTGGAATCTCGTCACCTTTATGGATGCTCGTTATTGCAGCATTTCAGAGTCTCCTTAAAGCCCAACTTCATGCATCCAAGTTGGACTTTTTTGGCAAAATAAATCAATTTATATCTCTATTTAATTGCAGATGTAAATAAATTACGAGACCTAATAGGCTTGATCTCCATCCTTGCACATCCATTTTTAAATTCCATTTTCCAGCACCACTTCACTCATTTTGCTGCTGGTGCCACCTGTACTTTGAGCCAAGCCCTTTTCCCCTGGCAGGGGTTTGGAAATGTGAAAGGAAAATTATGAAATGTGTTCCTTTCTGCTGTGTTCCAGACATCAGCATGATGGAAAATGATCCTGAATCCATAGGCCACCACTTTGCATCCAACAGCAGCTCCGTGGCAGCCGCCATCCTTGTGCCTTTCATCGCCCTGATTATTGCAGGGTTTGTGCTTTATCTCTACAAACACAGGTGGGTTTGGGGCAAGAATCCCAAAAGCTGAAAGAAAGTCAGGGATTTGAGAGAAGTGTCAGTGAGCTGGGCTTAAAATCCCCCCCTTTAGGGCTGGTTTAATTCAGGAGGTGGGACAAAAACAGAGGGTTTGGGAGGTTATTGCAGAGTTTGTGCTTTATCTCTGCAAACACGGGTTTGGGGCAAGAATACCAAAAAGTTAAAGAAATTTAGGGTTTTGAGAGGAATATCAGTGAGCTGGGCTTAAAATCCCACCTTTAGAGCTGGTTTAATTCAGGAGATGGGACAGCAACAAAGAGGGTTTGGGAAATTGGGGGAATAATTCCAAAAGGTGAAAGAAATTTAGGGATTTGAGAGGAATATCAGTGAGCTGGGCTTAAAATCCCCCTTTTAGGGCTGGTTTAATTCAGGAGGTGGGAAAATAAAGGACAAGGGTTTGGGAGAGGAGAGCAAAGAGGGTTTTTCTGGCCATTAATGGGATTTATGGCCACATTTAGGAGGATAAAAAGCAAATTCCCCCCCTCCCCATGGCTTTGAATGTGGTGTAAATTCAGTTTTGCTCCTGATCAATGCTGCAAACCCCTGGATGGATTTTCCTGCCCCGTCCCCACGGGTTTCCCCCGTCAGTGCCCTCCCTCAGGGCTGTCACCCTGCCATCTCGATTTTTTAAGATTTTCTAAGCCTTCTGATATTTACATTCTTGTAACAAACTTTCTCACACACTTTCTGTAGATAACTTTTTGTTTCGCATTCTTTTATGGAGGAGGAGAAATTTGCTGGACTGTTGGTTTGTCCAGTGTCATTGGAGAGGTGGCACTTTCACCCTCCAACCCACTGTCACTTTTAGAAACCTACAAATTTTAGAGCCAGAACATAAACTTCCCTTTTTTTCACCTTGAAAACAGCGTTGTGTGTTCCATGTCCTGTAGTGACATCACCTGTGTGGGTTTTGTCCCCCATCCCACAGGAGGAGACCCAAAGTCCCGTTCAACGGCTACGCCGGCCACGAGAACACCAACGTGAGGGGCACCTTTGAGAACCCCATGTACGACAGGAACCTGCAGCCCTCAGACATCATGGCAGGCGAGGCCGAGTTCACAGTGAGCACGGTGTGCACGGCCGTATAGCGCCGTCCCCGCGCGGTGAGTGGGACACGGCCACCCCGCGGCCACCGGCGTGCCCTCGAGGCTGTGGGGTTGTGTGGGGAGCTGGAAGGGTTTGGGGTCGTGGAGTGTGTGGGGAGCTGGAAGGGTTCGGGGTCATGGGGTAAGTGGGGTTGGAAGGGTTTGGGATCGTGGAGTGTGTGGGGAGTTGGAAGGGTTCTTGTGGGAATCTTCATGGGATCATGGAATGCATGGAGTTGGAAGGGTTTTCATGGGATCATGGAGTGCAGGGAGTGGAAGGGTTCTCTTGGGATCATGGAGCGTGTGGGGAGCTTGAAGGGTTTGGGATCATGGAGTGTGGGGAGTTGGATCATGGAGTACAGGGAGTTGGAAGGGTTTGGGATCATGGAATGAGAGGAGCTGGAGGGGTTTGGGGTCGTGGAGTGTGTGGGGAGCTGGACGGGTTTGGGGTCATGGGGTAGGTGGGGTTGGAAGGGTTTGGGATCACGGAGTGTGTGTGGAGTTGGAAGGGTTCTCTTGGGATCGTGGAATGTGGGGAGTTGGAAGGGTTCTCATGGGAATCTTCATGGGATCATGGAATGCATGGAGTTGGAAGGGTTCCCTTGGGATCATGGAATGTGTGGAGCTTGAAGGGTTCTCATGGGGTCATGAAGTGCAGGGAGCTGGAAGGGTTTGAGATCATGGAATGCATGGAGTTGGAAGGGTTTTCATGGGATCACGGAGTGCAGGGAGTTGGAAGGGTTCTCTTGGGATCATGGAGTGTGGGGAGTTAAAAGGGTTTGGGATCATGGAGTGTGTAGGGAGGTGGAAGGGTTTGGGATCATGGAGTGTGGGGGGTTGGATCATGGAGTACAGGGAGTTAGAAGGGTTTGGGATCATGGAATGAGAGGAGTTGGAAGGGTTTGGGATCGTGGAGTACAGGGAGTTGGAAGGGTTCTCGTGGGATCATGGAATGCAGGCAGTATTCCATCTGGAATGCTCCAATTTTAGGAAACCAAAACCACTTCCCCAGAATTCCCAAGTGCCATGACCAACCCCTTGCTTCCCCAGATTCCCGTGGCCGGTGTCCAGTGTGGATGACTGTCCCACCTCGCCATCCATCCATCCCCTCCCCACCTCCCTGCTCCCACCCCCGCCGAGGCTGTGGGGAAGCTGCTGCACCTCCCTGGAATTCCCCAGGGGCTGCTGGATCCACCTCCAGCCTCCATCCTGCTGGATCTCCAAGCCAAAGGTTCTGCTCTGGCCCCGCTCCCAGACCTCGGCAAGGCCTGGTGGTGGGAAGGCTTTCCCCAGCTGCTCCTGGAAGGAGCTTCCCAAACTTTGGGAAGAGCTTGGGCGACAAAGAGGTTGTGCACAAGGTGCTGGATTCTGTGGAAAACACCTGGATGGGACAGGATGAGGATTTGTGTGTCTGGGTTTGGGTTTCTGGGTTATTTTTTGGTTGGATTTTCTACCCCAGGGCTTGAGCAGAGGAAAGGTTTTCAAAGGGGAGCTTTCCAAACCTTGGGAAGCTTTTCCCCTCTTCCCTGTGTTTGGTTTTCCTTTGGGCATTCCTGGCTGGATTTACAGAAAACACCTGGATGGGACAGGATGAGGATTTGGGGTTTCTGTATTTGGGGTTCTGGGTCATTTCTTGGTTGGATTTTTTACCCCAGGGCTTGAGCAGAGGAAGGGTTTTCAAAGGGGAGCTTTCCAAGCAAAACTTGGAAAGCTTTTCCCCTCTTCCCTGTGTTTGATTTTCCATTGGGCATTCCTGGCTGGATTTATGGATCACACCTCGATGGGATAGGATGAGGATTTGGGGTTTCTGCATTTGGGTCTCTGGGTTATTTCTTTGTTGGATTTTCTACCCCAGGAAGAGTTTTCCAAGTGGGATCTTCCCAAAAGCTTCCCTCTTCCCTGTGTTTGATTTTCCTTTGGGCATTCCTGGCTGGGTTTTTCCTGCCGGGAATGTTCCCCCTGATTTGAGCTGGGCCCAAATCCCTGAGCAGGAATTCACTGCTAGATGATTCCTGAAGGGACAGGAATATCCAAAGGGACAAAAATCCTCTCTGAAAAGAACTCAACACTAATTCCCCCAAAAGCTTCCCAAATCCTTTGCCCTTTCCAGACTGATCCTCCAAAGGGCAATGCCAGAGGAGTTTTAATTCCCATCCCAAGCTGCTCCCTTTATTTCCCAGGGGCACTGAGGTTTCCTGGGATTTTGTGGGAGCAGGGAAGGCTCTGGATCCTTGTGATCCAAAGTTTGCTTGGAGTCACTTTTTTTAGCATCAGGGGAGGCAGAAGTGCCATTCCCAGGTCACTGAGTCCAGGAGGCTCCAAGGAAAATCCGGATGAACCCTCTGGAATGGGGGTTTCCATCCATGTTCCCATTCCAGTGTGGATTTTCTCCTCCCTGAAGCTCTACCTGGGATAATTTGGGAATTTTTGTCGGTTTATCCTTGATTTTCTGGGTGTAAATACATCAATATTTTATTTTTGTTACTCCTGGCTCTCCCACAGGGAGCAGAATCCCCAGCCTGCCAAAAAATGCCACCTGTGCTCTCAAAAATGCCACTTCTGCTCCCAAAAATCCCACCAAGGTGCTCTGATCTCTCCCTGGGAAGCGGGAGCTGGATCCTGAGCCCTGATCCAGCATGGGAAGGGGTCAGGGGAATGTTCCCACATGGATTTGGGAAGGATCCCGGGGTGAAATTCCATGGGCAGATGGATTGGGATGGTGTCAATCCCAGCGGGACTCCAAGGGAATGTTCCCCTCTTCCCTTGTCCCCTCTCCATCCTCCCAGGGCTGGAACAAGGCTGGGAGAACCCCTTGGAATCCTTGGATCCCACCCTGCCTCCAGCTGGGCTCTCCTGGCCCATCCCTGATCTTTTCCAAGCTCAATTATCCCAAAAAACCCCAGAGCCCAGCCCAAACCCCTACTCTGCCACATCCCAATCCCAATTCCAGGGCCCAAAATTCCAACAATCCCTGGAAGAAGCAGAGCTTGGATCTTTCCAGGTTCTTCTCCAAATTCCAGGGAATCCTCCCCTGGCGATGCTTCCCACACCTGGCTCTCACTCATTCCATGGAAAATCCAGGAGAAACCCATGCCCAGGAGTGCAAAATAAATCCAAAATATTTAAAACCATTTAGGCAGGGAGAAGAGGGAGCTCGACTTTAATGGAATTTGCTGCTTTGGATCCATGAATTCCCTTTTCCTGCTGTTGCCCAGGGAGCCAAGGAAGTGGGAAAAGGGGTTTATCCCATTTTTTTGCAAACTGGCTGAGATCTGCTCCATGCCATTCTCCATCCTTGTGCCCAGAGGACTTGCATATGGTAAAAAAAATATGGGAAAAAGGGGAAAAAAATGAAAATAAAAGGGAAAAAAATGAAGAAAAAAGGGAAAAATGAAGAAAAAAAAAGGGAAAAAATGAGAAAAATTATAAAAAAAAACCACAAAAAAAGCTCAAATCCCTCTTTTGTACAGAGATATATTTTTATTAATTAAAAGTTTGTACAGCTAAAAAATAAATAAAAAAAACAACAAAATGTAATTTTTTTTTCATTATCGTAGGGAAAAACAAGAACAAAAAAAAGTAGTGGAAAAAAAATCAGCTTTTTTTTGTAAATGTAATAAAGTGTATAAATGGTTTCCATAAAAATGTACATATGGAATCTCTCCATGCCCCTGGCTTGTCTGCAGAATTCCCAGTTAATTTATCTGTCTCTGTATATGAGGCTTTTCCGTGTGTTCCCGGCGTTCCCTGCGGAATTTCAAAGCTATTTTCGATTTTGGACTTCCAAATAATAAAAAATCTCGATTTTTGCATTGCTTTTTCTTACAGCCCCCCTGGTGCTTTCTTTTCTTTTCTTTCTTTTGGGGTTTTTTGTTGGTTTTTTTTTGGTTGGTTGGTTGGTTGGTTGGTTGGTTGGTTTGGGTTGGGTTCTTGTGTTTCGTTTTTTGGTTGTTGGTTTGGTTTGGTTTGGGTTGGGTTTTTGTGGGATTTTTTGGGGGTTTTTTTGGGTGTTTTTTTTGGTGTTTGGTTGGGGTTTTTTGGGGGGGTATGTGTGAATTCCAAAAGGTTTATCCCGGGATTTTCAGGATGTGCACACACCACTCGTGCAAGATGGAGATTCCCAACTTTTCCAGCACATCCCGGTTTCAGGAAGGGGGAAAATCCGAGCAAATTGGGTGGATTTGGATGAATGGATTTGGCTTTTCCAGAGGGGTTTTATCAGCGATATCCCCATGGGAAAGGAGAACGGGACCCCTCCCGCTTCCCAACCCCCGCATTCCTGCTCCAGGAGCCCCAATTTGCCTTAATGAGGTTTTAATTAACGCCTCCTCTCTCGCCTTGCCTGGTGATTGGCAGGAATTAACTCGGGGATCGAGGAAATTTGGGATGAAAAAGGCCCTGGAGGGATCTTTGATGTCCCGCGGCTGCTCCCGCGTGGATTTGATGCTCCCTTGCCTTTTATTTGGCTTTTCAGACCCTTCATCCTTGGATTTATCCTTGGATTTGTCCCCTCCTTGGCTTGGTTTATCCAAAATAAGGGCAGGGGAGGGAGCTGAGGTTTTTTGGAATGGGATGAGCCTGGGACAGGGCGTTCCTTGGGATTTTGGGGCAGCAGAAAGGATCCTGCTGGATTTCCATGGATTCATGGGGAGGGAAGAGGATCCAAACGCTTTTGGAGCTTCCCGGAAGAGCTGGGGCTGCCCCATCCCGGGAATGTCCAAGCTTGGAGCAGCCTGGGATGGTGGGAGCTGTCCGTGGCCATGGAATTTTGGGTGGAATGGGATCATCCTTAAGGTTCCTTCCAACCCAAACCATTCCAGGATTCTTCCTGCTTCCAATTCCCAAAATTTCCCTCCATATTTGGGGTTTAATCCCTGACCCATGCTCAGCTTTTGGGTGTTCTTCAGGAGAGAATTCCTCATTTCCCAAGCCTTTTTGCCACCAAGTTCCAGCCCTGGAATCTCCTCCAAAACTGGGATTTGGTGCTTTTCCAAAGTTTTCCCAACCCCTCTGCCAGCATTCTCTGGAAGGAAAGATCCCAAAAATCCCCCCAGATCTTCCAGTGGCTGCTGATTGAGGGAGAGACCAGCAGGGAAACTGGGAGAGAGAGCTGGAGCTTCCACTGGGAATATTTTGGGGAAAAAAACATGGAAAGACCAGCAAAACATCCACTGGGAAAAAAATTCCATGGGGAGAGCAGCAGGACAGGAGCAGGAGCATCCCCCAGGCATTTCTGGGGGGAATAAAACTGGGAGAGCTGGAAGGAGCTGGAGAATCCACTCAGAATCTTTTGGGGGAAAAAGCACAGGAAAGGACCATCAGGGAAACTGAGGATTTCTTCAGGAATATCCCATGGGATTCCTTGGTGGCATCCCTGCCCTGATGGCAGGAGTTGGCTCATCCCAAAAAAAAAAAAAAATCTGGAAGATATTTTTAATTAGGATTTTCTTTGAAAATGAATCCCCCCGAGTTCCAATTCCTTCCATCTGCCAGCCTGGAATATTCCAAGCTCCAGTAAAAACAAGTGGGGAAACTCCCTGTGAGGAGAGTGAAGTGCAGGAGGGATGGAAAAGATGGAATCATTGCCTTCTCCCACCTGGGATTTATAAAATAAACTATAAATTAAATATCTCTTTAATTAAATGTCACTTTAAAGATCACCTTAACTCAGCCTGAGGATGGAGGGATAAGGGGGTGTCAGGAATAATAATAATAATAATTCCACATCCAGGAATTATTGCTCCATTTGCCCTTTCCAGCGGCGATTCCAGCTGATTGTGGAACAAATCCTTGGGAAGCCTTGGGAATCCTTCTCCTCTCCCATTAAAGGGTGATTAAATTCAGCTTCCAAACTGGAGGGGCGTGGTTGGATCTTCCCAAGGGAATTCAGAGTGTGAGAGGTTAAAAGGGAGACAGCACCGAGGGGAGTTCTCTGCTCCCTTTTTCCCCCCCTTTTTTTCCTCTTTTTCCCCCCCTTTTTTCCCCTTTTTTTCTCCTTTTTTCCCTTCCCCTCCCCTTTTCTTCCCCCTTTTCTTCCCCCTTTTTCCCCCCTTTTTTTCCCTTTTCCTTCACAATTCCCAGGTTTTTCAGCAGGGAGAACAAGGCTCATCAGCAGAACCGAGCCGCTGGGATTGTAACTATTGATTTTTCCCTGTTTTCACCACTTCTCAGTGCCTGGAAAACATCACTGGAGCCAACACTGGGCACTTTGGGACAGCTTTGGGACTGCAGTCACTGTCCCGGAGCGTTCCTTTGGAAATCTGCCAGGAAATCTGACCAAAAAAATGGGGAAAATTGTTTAAAATCCATGTTCAGACACAAAAAAAAGAGCTCAGGGTGACACTGATGGAGCTGCTTGAACCTGGAGTAGCTTTGTCCTGGAATTCCTGGATGTGGGATTAGCTGGGAGAGGTTGCCAGAATCAGCAAAATTCCCAATTCTTCTTGGGAATTCACACCCTGGGCAGCCAAAACCCTTGGAACTGGACACAATTGGATGCAGGATTCCCAAGCACAACTTGTGGTTGGAAGCATCCAAGGCCAGGATGGAAAAACCTGGCATCCACGGCAGGATGGTCCTTAGGGTCCCTTCCATCCCAAACCCCTCTGGAATTCTCTGCTGCTCCCAAGGAATGGTTTTAGGGCAGGATGGTGCTGCCAAGCCGGGCTGGGCTGATCTCCTTTGGAAAAACCCTTGGAAAACAGATGGGAACAAAATGGTGTTGGCAGCAGAGAGAGGTTTAAGGATATCACATCCCAAATTTTGGCAGCCCAGGGAGCTGACCACAGCAGGGACAGCTGCCAGGATTTGAGGGCAAAGCAGGGAAAATCACACCAGGAATCTTGGGAATTGGGGTTTTGGGAATACCTCAGAAGTGCTGGGGCTGAACCCCACCCCCCAGCCTCTGCCAAGGCCTGGGGTTTAATTAATGCCACAACAAACCCTCGTTAAGAGGCCTAATTAATATTATTTCATTTACAGACAGGAGGCAGCTGTTCCCTGCTTCCCATACAAGGAGGGTTGTGCCAGGAATTGTCCTGCAGGGATACCTGGGATGGGATCTGGGGTGAGGGCTGGGGCTGGGGTCAGGTTTGGGTCCAGAGGGAGGGGATCCAACATTCCAGCCACGTCCCCAAGGGTTTTCCCAGCCCTCATCCCATCAGTAGCATCCTTGTCCGTGGGCTCCATGGCAGGATGGATGTGGGAATGTTGGATTTGTGTCCGTGGGCTCCATGGCAGGATGGAGGTGGGAATGTTGGATTTGTGTCCCTGGGCTCCATGGCAGGATGGATGTTGGAATGCTGGATTTGTGTCCGTGGGCTCCATGGCAGGATGGAGGTGGGAAGGTTGGATTTGTGTCCTTGGGCTCCATGGCAGGATGGATCTGGAAATGCTGGATTTGTGTCCCTGGGCTCCATGGCAGGATGGAGGTGGGAAGGTTGGATTTGTGTCCTTGGGCTCCATGGCAGGATGGAGGTGGGAAGGTTGGATTTGTGTCCGTGGGCTCCATGGCAGGATGGAGGTGGGAAGGTTGGATTTGATGATCCTCAAGGTCTTTTCCAACCATCACAATTCTATTATTCCCGTGCTTTCCGTCCCTATTTTCTGCCTGAGTGCCACCCCTGTGGGTGACACCTCTGTCCCTCCCTGTCACTGCCAGGCCAATCCTGCCCTTCCCCACCTTTAATTTGGGCTCTCAGGATCTCCCGGCCTCATTCCTGCAGCCAATTCCATGGAAATGGGTGGAAGTGAATTCCCTGTGACTCCCCACGCCCTCTTCTCATCCTGCAGGAATCTTGGAGCTATTTTGGGCAGAGCATCCAAAATTTGCCCTTTTTTTCCTGGAGAAGCTTCCTGAACTTTGTGCATCCTGCTTGTGGAGCTGGAGCACCATTCCTGGTGTTTTGATGGAGTTTGGGATTAATTTATCCCAAATCCTACAACATTCCAGCAGAACAAAACACTTTAAAAACAAATCCCTTCCTTTAAGAGGGAAAAAAAAATAAACCCATCAAACAATAATCCAAGAATAAAAATCAGGAATTTTATGGCACCTCCAATAACGAACTCCGTCCTCAGAAGCTCATTTACGTATTTAAGTCCTTGTTTAATATTCTAATTAGCAGTTAATCAGCTATCGAGCGAGAACAAACGGTGATTAGCTCATCTTCACCTCCTCCAGGTGATTTGGGCTCATCAGCTCCGGGAAAATTTCCTGATATTCCTGAATTATTCATGGCCACGGGAATGTCCCGTGGTGGGATTTCAGGTGCATAACCGAGGGGGACACGGTGCCTTTTGGGGAAAAGGATGCTTTGGATGGGATTTTGGGAAAAAATTCCACCCTGGGAGGGTGGGAAGGAGCTGGGATGGATATTTCAGAGGATCTGTGGTTGCCTCATCCCTGGAAGTGTCCAAGGCCAGGTTGGAACAACTTGGGATAATGGAAGGCATCCCTGCCCATTTGATTTAATTATTCCAGGCTATCATTTATCCCGATTCTTCCTTTCCTCTTTTTCCACAGCTTTCCAAGGAGTTGGGAAGCAAATGAAAGCTCCTGAGGGAGGTCTCAGGTCTGGAGGAGGAACTGGTGCAATCCCAAAGAGATTCCTCGATTCCCTTTCCCTTCTTCCCTTTTGCCTTTCCCATCCCACCGAAGGTGGGCAGGACGCTGCACTCCTCCCCCTGTATTCCCGGGGAGCAGATTCCTAAAGCCCTTGGAATAATTTGGAAATATTCCACCTGGTTTTGCTTGGAAAAGAAGCCCTGCCTGGCCAGGCTTTGGATCTTGAGGTTTGGCTGTCTGGGAGCAGGGATCAGCGGAGGTGACAAGGACTGGGCTGGCTCCCAGGAGAATCCATGAGGCACGAGCAGGTGGGAGAGAGAGAGGCAGGAGCTCCAGACAGCTGCTTCCCGGAATTTTAATTAATTCCCGAGCTTTTTAGTCTTCCCAGACGTCGGCTTTGCCAGGCTCTGGATTCCCGGCGCCTGCCAGGATGGATCAGGAAGGTCAGAGCTGCTCCTTGCCAAGGCAGAGCTCCCTCACTGCTGCCCTCAGCGATTTTGGGGAAGCTGTGCTGGCTCTGGAAGGTGCAGGATCAGCTGGAGCAGCATCCCTGGGTGTGCTGGAGCCCATCCCATCCCATCCCATCCCAGGCTGTGCTGAGTGCAGGTCTGAGGAGCTCCCAAGGATTTCTGGATCCTCCTGGATGCCCAGGATGCTCCACTGGCACAGCAGAGCTTTTCCTGGTCTGTCCTAGGAAGTGGCTTTTCCCTGCTCAGCCCTCAGTCCCTCCTGGAAGTGGCTCTTCCCTGCTCCAGAACCCGAATTCAGCCCCCAATCTCACCTGGATGTTGTTTTTCTCTGTTCCAGGACCAAAACTCAGCCCTGATCCCACCTGGAAGTGGCTTTTCCCTGTTCCAGGACCCGAACTCAGCCCCTGATCCCTCCTGGAAACGGTTTTTCCCTGCTTCAGGACCAAAACTCAGCTCTCAGCCCCTTCCAGCCCTTCCATGTCCATCCCAAAAGTGGGAAGGGGTCAAAGAAAGGGAATTCCCCCTTTTCCCCCTACAGCCCGATCCCGGGGGATGCTCCAGCCCCTTCCTGAAGGAAATCCGCGTTTTTCGGGAATATCCCAGGCTGGAAGAGCTAATTCCACGGGCTGGCAGCTCCCTCTCGTGGGGAGAAAAGCCAGGAAGAGCTGGGATGTGCCCCAGATGTGCGGCACAGCTGGAGCGGGATTCCCCGAGGGGTTGGAAAATGGGAATTCAACGGAATTCAATGGGAATTCAACGGGAATTCCAGGGAAAAGGATCGGGATTAATCTCCCCGGAAAGGGAGGCTCAGCCAGGCTGTTCCTTCCCCTCTCCCCAAAGGGATTTTTGGGATTTGGGACAGGGTTGGATGTTTCCCAGCTGTTCCATCTCCACATTTGGGTTTCAATCTCTCTGGAATGGAATTCAAGCTCCTTCCTCATGGGATGAAGGACTTCATCCCTCTTCCTAACTGTAGGAATGTGGTTTTTGTTGATGGAGTGACTAAATTATCTTTTGTCTCTTTAAAAAGGAAAAAAAAATCTTAGAAGTTTTTCTCTTTAATTTGGTAAAAAGACACTTTATTGAACTTTTGAGACTTTACTTCAAACTTAGGGCTGTCTAATTAGACAGACACTAAAAAGTCTAACCTAAATAATTCTCTAGAAAAAGAAGAGAACAAAGGAAATAATTGCTTTTATAGAGTGTTTTAGTAAGACTAAAAACCTCTTACACTTAGCTCAGTTTTTCTCTGAAAAAACTTTGTTATTTTACCTTTTATTAAAACTCTTCTGTTTCCAGCACTACCTCAGAAGCCATCCTACTAATTTTATGCCATTCAGAGTAACAAAACTATCTCAAGTGTAATAAGTTCTCTGACAGCTCATAAAACCTAGCTCAAAGAAAAGTTTATCATCCCAATCCCCAACTTCAGCCCTCAAAATTCTGCATCCCCACCACGGCCTTGCTTTGATCCAAAGAAATCCACACATCATTCCAGTTATTAAGAATCCAGCTTGGTTTTATTGTCCAGTTTTTCCAAAAGTTGGTGTTTTCCTTATCACAATTATAAAATATCCCTATTTTTTATCCCTATTTTACAAAGATTTACAGCTCTGGGAGTGACCAAGTTGGAGCTGGGAATTCAGTTAAATAATCAAACCACAATTTTGGTTTTGGGGGTGGGGGGGGCTTTAAAAAAATTCCAACTTAGAAAAGGGAAGACTAAAAAAGGAATTTCCACCAGCTCCTTCAAACATTACAGGGAATCATAAAATTTATTCAATTTTTTTTTTCTTTTTGGGAAAGGATGCAGGGAGCAGATTTGAAACCCCATGGATGGAAACAGGATTAGAGGCCCTGATTCTGGTTTACATAAAGACCCCTTTAAAGGTTCTGGCAGCACAGAGGAACCCTAAAAAAATACCCTAAAGTGTATTTAAATAAAATTTATGCTGCCAGAACTGTGTCAAAGCAAATCAGGTCCCAAAATTAACAATTTAAGGCTGTGTTTTCCCTGCGTCCACCCTCACTCCAGAACCAGGGAAGTGCGGCCGCTTCTCCTGGGAAAGCACAGAAGCTTCTCCCCGTGAAATAAAATTTATGCCCACTCTAAGATTTTTTTATGCTGCCAGAACTGTGTCAAAGAAAATCAGGTTCCAAACTTGGGGTTATTCTCAAAATTAACATTTTAGGGCTGTGTTTTCCCATGTTCACCCTCACCCCAGAACCGGGAAAGCGCGGCAGATTCTCCTCGTGGGATTGCAGCGTTGTGGTGAATTTGGGAAGGGATTGTCATGAGGGAATTGCTCAGAACAGGGGGCAGCACAGAGGAACCCGAAAGCGTATTTAAATAAAATTTATGCTGCCAGAACTGTGTCAAAGAAAATCACGTCCAAAAATTAACATTTTAGGGCTGTGTTTTCCCTGTGTCCACCCTCACCCCAGAACCGGGAATGTGAGGCCGCTTCTTGCAGTGTTCTGGTCACTTTTGGAAGGGATTTTCATAAGGGAATTGCTCAGAATGGGGGGCAGCAGAGAGGAACCCTAAATGAAATTTATACCCACTCCAAGATTCTTTTATGCTGCCAAAACTGTGTAAAAGAAAATCAGGTCCCAAAATTAACAATTTTAGGGCTGTGTTTTCCCTCACTCCAGAGCCGGGAAAGCCTGGAAGCTGCTCCCCGCGGGATTGCAGTGTTGTGGTCGCTTTGGGAAGGGATTTTCACGGGGAATCGCTCAGAACGAGGGGCCCTTGACGCTGCCCGGCTCCGTGAGGCGGGCGGCCGCGTAGGCCGAGGCTGCCAGGCAGGCGGCGGGCTCGCAGAAGCCCGGCAGGCCCGCGGGCCCCGGCAGGCCCGGCCGGCCCGCCTCGCCCGGGGAGCCCGGCTGGCCCCGCTCGCCCGCCTTGCCGTCCACAGCGTGGCCGGGGATGCCCGGGAGACCTGGAAAGGCAACGGGGTGGGGTGCTGAGGATCAAGCTGAGAAATGGGTTTTCACTGAGAAATAGGGGTTTTCCCCTCAGAAATAGGGATGTTTCCTCAAAAATACGGATTTTTTTCCCTCAGAAATATGGATTTTTCTCTGAGAAAAAGGGATTTTCCCTGAGATGTAGGAATTTTTCCCCTCAGAAATAGGAGTTTTTCCCTCAGAAATAGGGGGTTTCCCCTGAGAAATAGGGATTTCCCCCCAGAAATAGGGATTTTTCCCCTCAGAAATAATAGAGATTTCCCCTCAGAAATAAGAATTTCCCCTCAGAAATAGGGATTTTTCCTCAAAAATATGGACTTTTTTTCCTCAGAAATAGGGGTTTTTCCCCTCAGAAATAATAGGGATTTTTTTCCCCTGAGAAATAGGGATTTTCCCCTGAGAAATAGGGGGTTTTCCGTCAGAAATAAGGAATTTTTTTCCCTAAGAAATGATAGTATTTTCCCCTGAGAAACAGGGATTTTCCCTCAGAAATAATAGGGATTTTTTTTCCCTGAGAAATAATAGGGATTTTTCCCTGAGAAATAGGGGTTTCCCCTCAGAAATAGGGATTTTCCCCTGAGAAATAATAGGGATTTTTCTCTAAGAAATAGGGATTTTTTTTCCCCTGAGTAATAATAGGGATTTTTCCCTGAGAATTAGGGATTGGCATGTTTGGGAATGTTGCTGGAGAGGTTTGGGGATGTGGGCAGAGCAATTTCAGAGAGAGGGAAAGAGGTGGCAGAGATGAGAAAGAAGGAAGGGAAGGATGAGCCAGGTGGGAGATTTGTGAGATGAATCTGAGAAAATTGACAGGATGAACCACAGCAGGTTTCGTGGGATGAGTTTGCGCAGGTTTTATGGGATGAACTTGGGCCCGTTTTGTGGGAGGATCCTGGGCAGGTTTTGTGGAATAAACTTGAGCAGATTTACAGGGTGAACCTGGGCAGTTTTTGTGGGATGAACCTGGGCAGTTTTTGTGGGATGAACCTGAGTAGATTTACACGATGAACCCGGGCAGTTTTTGTGGGATGGATCAGGTCCCCGGCCACTGCTGGACTCATCACCCCAAGGTGACAAAGGCCACCTGGGGACACCTGGTCTCACCTGGGATCCCTGGAGGACCCGGCATTCCCGGGTGGCCACGGCCAACCTCTCCCCGCTCGCCCTTCTCTCCTCTCTTCCCTGTGGGTACAAAAACAAGGGAAGGACTCCATGGAAACCCCGGATGGGCCATCAGGGATGGGGACAAGAGTGGCAGTGCCACCCCAGGAGGATTTGCACCTGGCACCGTGCCACCACCACCCACCTTTGGGTCCGACATCGCCGATCTGCCCGGTAGCTCCCAGGATTCCGGGGACACCTCGGGGTCCCATGGGGCCGTGGGGTCCCTGATCACCGGGTGGCCCTGGGGGGCCGGGGGGACCGGGGGGTCCCATGGCCCCGACCCCGCCCAGGGCGGCTCTCTTAGCGCTCACGGCCACCTCTGCCAGCTGCTCTGTGGGGCAGAGAGGGGCCGGGATGGGATCCACCGGGTGGGATCGGTGGGGTGGCATCCACCGGGTGGGATCCATGGGGTGGGATCCATGGGATGGGGTCCATGGGATCCATAGGGTGGGATCAATGGGGTGGGATCCACGGGATCCATGGGGTGGCATCCACCGGGTGGGATCCATGGGGTGGGATCCATGGGATCAATGGGGTGGGATCCACAGGATCCATGGGGTGGGATCCATAGGGCGGGATCCATAGGAAGGAATCCATGGGGTGGGGTCCACCGGGTGGGATCCATGGGATGGGATCCATAGGAAGAGATCCATGGGATGGGATCCATAGGAAGAGATCCATGGAATAGGATCCATGGGATGGGAACCATGGGATCCATGGGGTGGGATCCATGGAATGGGATCCATTGGATGGGAACTATGGGATCCATAGGGTGGGATCTATGGGAAGGGATCCATGAGAAGGGATCCATGGGGTGGGATCCATAGGATTCATGGGGCGGGATCCATGGAATGGGATCCGTGGGATGGGAACTATGGGATCCATGGGATGGGATCCATGGGGTGGGATCCATAGGATTCATGGGGTGGGATCCATGGGATGTGGTGGCCCCGCTCCGCCCTCACCTTGCAGCATCTTCAGCACCACGTCCACGATGTGCTGGTCCCCAGCATCCCGGCCCTGCCACAAAGGGAATTTCATTCCTTCTGTCCCCTCCCAGAGCCCTTCCCAGCCCAAATCCCAATCCCCCTCCCCTCCCTGCATCCCAGGTCACCTTCCCACCCTGCTCATCCCCATTCTGTCCCAGGGCAAGTGCTCCATGCTCAGTTTTCTCCCTGCATCCCTCTCATGGCATTGGAGTCCAAAATGATGTTTTTAGGGAAAAATCCCAACCCTGCAAATCCCTGCTGCTGGTTGGTTTACATAGGGACAGTTTTTGGATGCCATACACCGTGGGAAAGACAGAATTCCTCCCAGGAAAGCAGGATCCCAGCTCCTGAGTGGAACAGCAGCTCATTCCCAGAGGAGTTGGGTGGGAAGGAGAGGCAATTCCTGCCGAGCAGGGAGGGTGAGGAGGGGTGTGGGATCGGGATACTCACGGCTGTGCCCCGCGGGCCTGGCATTCCCGGCACTCCGCGCTCCCCCACCAGCCCCCGCGGGCCGGGCGGGCCGGGATAGCCCCGAATTCCCGGTGCTCCTGCATCCCCCGAGGGGCCGGGAAAGCCGAGGTCTCCCTGGATGCCTTGCTGGACGAGGGATGGAGAGAGAGGGGCATGAGGGGCTCAGGTTGTGCTGAGCATGGGGGCTGCACCCCGAGAGCCCAAAATGGCCCAAAAACCACAGGCAGGGCTGGATCCCAAACGGGGCTGGGGCTGAACCCAGGGCTGGATCCCAAAAATTGGGGCTGGGTCCCAAAAATTGGGGCTGGGTCCCAAATGGGGCTGGGGCTGAACCTGGGGCTGGATCCCAAAAATTGGGGCTGGATTCCAAAACTTGGGGCTTGATCCCAAATGGGGCTGGGGCTGAACCCGGGGCTGGATCCCAAAAACTGGGGCTGGGGCTGAATCCAGGGTTGGATCCCAAAAATAGGGGCTGGATCCCAAATGGGGCTGGGGCTGAATCAAGGGCTGGATCCCAAAAATAGGGGCTAGATCCCAAAAACTGGGACTGGGGCTGAATCAAGGGCTAGATCTAAAAAACTGGGGCTGAGCCTGAATCCAGGGTTTAACCCCAAAGAGGAGCTGAGCCTGAATCCAGGGCTGACTGTAGTCACTGGCTCCCATCTCCAAAGAAAATATTCCCTCAGCACCTCAGCCAGGAGGATCCAGCTGAGGATCCCACAAACCCCCCAAGTTTTGGGGTCCCCTTGGTCCCCAATTCCCCATCACTCACCTGTCCCTTGGGTCCTGGCTCTCCTGATTCCCCCTGGAAACAGAGGACATGGGAAAGGCAATGAGGAGACAGCAGGGATTTAGGGCTGGAGTTGGGATTTAATGCCAGGCAGGATCCCCCCTCATGGGAAGGGATCCCCCAACATTCCCAGGAATCTTCTGGAAGCACCCACCTTCTCTCCCTTGAGCCCTGCCAGGCCGTGGACACCCGGATCTCCCTAAAGGAAAGGCAAGGAGAGAAGGGAACATTCCCAAAGGAAACATTCCCTCTCTGGGATGAGGGCGGAATGCATGGAGAAGGTGCCTAGAGCAGTGTTAAACCCAGCTCTGTTAAACCCAGCTCTGTTAATTCCAGCCTGGGATGAACTCACAGTGCTGCCTTTGGGGCCGGTTTTCCCTGGAGAGCCCTGGGAAAAGGAAAAAAGTGGGATCAGCCCAGCTCAGAGCAGTGTCCCCGAGAAGCCACCCTGCTGTCCCCAGAGCTGTCACCTTGTCTCCTTTGACTCCGGGCAAGCCTTGGGGTCCTGGGATGCCTGGTGGGCCCTGCTCACCCTTTGGCCCCTGGAAATCCAAGGAATATGGGAAAATGAGTGAGAGGAGACAATGGGAAGATTACCCAGCAGGGAATTGTCCCCAAGGCAGTGAGGTACAAGGGCAGCTCCTCATCTTCCAGCTGGTCCCAGCATCCCAGCCTTCCCTAAATCCCTAAAGCTCTGAGGGGACACAGGGCACAAAACCATGGAGAATCCATGCCCAGAGCAGTGATCTTCCAGGGATGGATTCCTGTCCCCAGGAAAAGCACCGAAAATCAGATTTTTGGCTGTTTTTCCAGTGCAGGAAAGCTCTGGAGAGAGGCTGGGCTCTCCTGGGATGGGAGGAAATTCCTGTCCCAGCTGGGGTCCCATTAATCCCTGAGCTATTCCCTAATCCCTCAGCAGCAGGGCAGGCATGGGACTGACCCCGGGATCAAAGGGGGAGGTCTGGCTGTGTCCCACTGATCCCAAAGCCAGGCTTGCAATCCCCCATCCCGGGGCTGAGCATCCCCCATGTCCCAGCCCAGCTTTGGGGACATCTCAGAGCATCCCCCGTGTCCCAGAGTGGCTTTGGGGACATCTCAGAGCATCCCCCGTGTCCCAGAGTGGCTTTGGGGACAACTCAGAGCATTCCCTGCGTCCCAGCTCAGCTTTGGGGACAACTCACTGGATTTAGGGTCAGCTCAGAGCATCCCTCATCTCCCAGCCCAGCTGTGGGGACAATTCACTGGCTTTGGGAACAATTCAGAGCATCCCCTATGTCCCAGAGTGGCTTTAGGGACAACTCAGAGCATCCCCCGTGTCCCAGCCCAGCTTTGGGGACAATTCAGAGCATCTCTCATGTCCCAGCCCAGCTTTGGGGACAATTCACTGGCTTTGGGGACAACTTAGAGCATTCCCCATGTCCCAGCCCGGCTTTGGGGACAACTCACCGGCTTTGGGGACAACTCAGAGCATCTCCCGTGTCCCAGAGTGGCTCTGGGGACAATTCAGAGCATCTCCCATGTCCCAGCCCTGCTTTGGGGACAACTCACCAGCTTTGGGGACAACTCACCGGCTTTGGGGACAACTCACCGGCTTTGGGGACAACTCACCGCTCTGCCCTGCTCCCCAGGAGGTCCCACGAGGCCACGCTCGCCCCTGTCACCCTGCGGAGAGCCGGGGAAGGAGCAGAGTCAGGGTCACCCCCCCTGGCACTGCCACACCCCCGCGGTGTCCCCAACTCACCTTCGGCCCGGGCACACCCTGCGGGCCCTGCTCGCCCCGAGGTCCGGGCTCGCCCTAAAAACGGGAGAGAAAATCCCACAGAAGATGGGATTGACCAACGTGGTGTGCTCCCTGTCCTTCCCCGAGGGAGGGGTGGCCCTGTCCTTGTCGCCACCACCGCAGGGTGGTGACAGGAGCAGGGGGTCCCGGGAGGAACAGGGTGGCAATGAAGCGCCCGATTCTGCTTTGAGCTCGCAGGAAACGGGGAAAAAAGGAAAAAAGAGAGAGCTCAGCCCCGAGGCTGTCCCCGGGAGGGACACGGTGACATCTCGGTACTTACAAGCTGCCCTGGGGCACCGGTGACACCGGCGTGGCCTCGAGGGCCCGGTTCACCCTGTGAAGGGAGAGAGGAGGGTCAGAGGGGACAGGGAGGGACAGCAGGGACAGGGAGGGGACAAGAGCCGCGGGATGGATGCTTAGAGGTGTCACCCACCTTGTCACCTGGGCCACCTTTGCTTCCTGGTTGGCCGGGCAATCCCTAAGGGAACAAAGCTGGGATCAACCCCTGGGCACAGCTCAGTGTCCCCTCGGGGTGTCACCCCTAGGCACAGCTCAGTGTCCCCACAGGGTGTCACCCCTGGCACAGGGTGTCACCCCTGGGCACAGCTCAGTGTCCCCTCAGGGTGCTGCTGGCCTGGCACCCCTGGCAGAGGGCTGTCACCCCTCAGGGGACAGGCTGGGGGGTCCTGCACTCACAGCTTGTCCCCGGTGTCCCGGCATTCCCGGGCGTCCGGCCAGTCCTGTGCCACCCTGCGAGGGACAGAGGGGGTGTCACCGGGAATGGGGTGCCCACAGGTGCCAAGGGACATTGTTCCCTTTGCCATTCCCGTTTTTCCCAGCGGGTGGCATTCCCTCACCTTCACTCCTGGGATCCCTGGGGTGCCATCCTTGCCATCGATGCCCGGGAGACCCTGAAAAGGGACAAGAGGCACTCATGGGACACCTCAAAGGGACTCAAGGATCACGGTGGGGACAAAAAAATGTGGGGAGGGAAAGGAGCATCCCAGGTGTGTGCTGGAGGGGACAAGGACACACGATGGCACAGCCAGGGACAGGCAGGGCACAGGTGCCACCAGCTGTACTCACATTCTCCCCCTTGGGGCCGATGTCACCCTGGGGTCCCCTGATGCCACGGCCACCCTAGAGCAGGAGGGGACAAGTGTCATTGTCCTGCTGGTGCAGGGGACAGAGCTGGGAGGTGAAGATGGCCCTTGAGAGCACTGGGCAGAGCTCTTTCCACGTGGGAACGGTGCCAAGCTGGGGAAAAGGGGACACTGGCACTGGGGGGTCACCTACCAGCTCTCCCTTGTCACCAGGGCTCCCAGGTGGTCCCTTGGGCCCTTCCCTGCCCTGCAGGAGAGAGGAACACAAGGATTGAGCAGGGCAAAGTGGGACCCCAGAGCAGGCAGGGCTGAGGGAGGGGGCACCCACCGGCCGCCCGGCGGCTCCGATGCTCCCGACCATGCCCTTGTAGCCAGCAGGACCCTGGAACGAGAGCAGGGAAAGGTCAATTCCCATCCCAATCCGTCCTTGCACCCCTGAGATGGCCCAGTGTGGAGGGATGCTGCTGGGAATGATCTCAGTGGGATCATCTCAGGGGATGCCACCCCATGTACTCACCGTCTCCCCTTTGGGTCCTGCCATGCCAGGGTAGCCCCTGAGGCCCTGAGGTCCCTGCAGGGAAGGAAACACAGCAAATTCAGGTGGGGAAAAAAAAAACAGCCCTGGGGGAAGCAGCAATTACAGCAAAACCTGACACTGGGAATCCAAACACGAGGAATTCCAGTCCCTCCTAATTCCAGAGCCCCCCAGCAGGTGCTTTTCCAGCTGTCAATTCCATAACTCCAGCAGGCCCAAACTGCAGCCCCTTCCCTGGGCCAGAGCTCTTGGCTTCAAAGCAGTTTTGCCCTTTCCTGGCCTGCAGGGCTCAGCCCAGTAATTGTTTTTCATCTTCAAAGTGCTCTGAGAATTCCTGTGGCTTTAATTCCCCCCCGGGGCAAGGGGGACTCAGGGGACAGCAGGGATTTATCCCAAATTATCCCTGGGAACAGCCCAGGTGCCCATGGAGCTCTCCAGAAGGAGAGGTGGTGGCATCCATGGCTGGGAGAGGGATGGGATGGAGGCTTTGCTTCAGTCCCAGTGCTGGGAGCAGGGACAGGCCGGTGTCACCTCCCTGGGGACAAGGACAAAGAGGCCACCCCCAGATCCTGCAGCATTTGGGGGACAGAGGAAAAGAGGAATGAAGGATTTACCGGAGGGCCTGGGACTCCTTGTTCTCCAGAGGCACCAACGTCCCCCTTGGGGCCCTGGGAATGGAGAGAAAAGGGAATGTTGGAGGGAGAGGGGACACAAAGCAGCCTGGGGACACCACAGCCCCCACCTGGCACCCGGCAGGGGATGGGGACAGGTGGCCCTGCCCAGGAAGCCACCCTAGGAAGGCCACCCTGGTCTCCCATTCCCACATTTTCCATTCTCCTCTTTCCTCCCTTCTTCCTTTCCCTTCCCAAAACTCCTTCCCTGGGTCCAGCCCCACAGGGATGGCCACACCTGGATCCTGCTGGGATCCTGCTGGGATCCTGCTGAGATCTGGTGGGGATCCTGCAGGGATCCAGCTGAGATCCTGCCGAGATCCTGCTGGGATCTGGGTAGGATTTGGCTGAGATCCTGCTGAAATCCTGCTGGGATCCTGCTGGGATTTGGCTGGGATCCTGTTGAGATCCAGCTGGGATCCTACTAGGATCCATCTGGGATTTGGCTGAGATCTGGCTGGGATCCTATTGAGATCCTGCTGGAATCTGGCTGGGATTTGGCTGAAATCCTGTTGAAGTCCTGCTGAGATCCAGCTGGGATCCTGTTGAGATCCTGCTGAGATCCTGCTGAGATCCATCTGGGATCCATCTGGGATCTGCTGGGGATCTGCTGGAGGACTCACCGGCTCTCCCTGCTTTCCAGGCTCTCCGAGGGCACCGGGGCGGCCTCTGTGTCCCTGAGGGGGGAGAGGAAATCCATGAGGAAAATCCCTGGCCCAGCTGCAGGGTGGTGGCACCATCCTGGTGGCCACGTCCCACAGAGCCCCCCCTGCCACCACATCCCACCCTGGGGTACCCGCTGGGGACGTGGTGGGGCTCAAAATCCCAACAGGGACATTGAGGGGCTCCAGAATCCCAATGGGAACATCGAGGGGCTCCAGAATCCCAATGGGGACATTGAGGGGCTCCAGAATCCCAATGGGGACATTGAGGGGCTCCAGAATCCCAATGGGGACATTGAGGGGCTTCAGAATCCCACAGATGACATTGGGGGGCCTCAGAATCCCACTGGGGACATGGAACAGGTTCAGAATCCCACTGGGGACATTGAGGGGTTCAAAATCCCAATAGAGACATAGGGGGGGTTTTAGAATCCCAATGGGGACATTGGGGGGCTCAAAATCCCAATAGGGACATTGAGGGGGGTTTCAGAATCCCACAGGTGACAATGAGGGGCTCAGAATTCTACTGGTGACACTAACGAGGTGGGGGCCTCAAAATCCCACTGGGGACATTTTGAGGGGGGCTCAGAATCCCAATAAGGACATTGAGGGGTTCAGAATCCAAATGGGAACACTGGGGGTTTCAGAATCCCACAGGTGACATCCTGAGCTGGGGTTGGGGCTTTGGCACAGGGTGCCACCCCCAGGACAGGGCCGGGGACCCACAGGGACCTTTCCTCCAGGCCTCCCTGTCCTGGTGCTCCAGGGATCCATAGAAGGATCCTTGTCACCACATCCTGGAGGTGACAATTCCCATTTTTTCCCCCCCAGAGCAGCTCCAGGACTTCCTTACCTTCAGTCCCTGCAGTCCCTGGGGGCCTTTGGGACCTGGGGGGCAGCTGGTGGGACACTGGGAGGACAGGAAGGACAAGGATGAGTTGGGAATGACCTGGAGAAGGCCAGGAAGAGAGGGAGGGAGAGGGGACACGGGGAACACCCTGGTGACAGCAGGGGACAAGGTCACGGCAGCTCTCACCAGGAAATCAGCGCTGCCTTCCAGGCCTTGGAGGTGTCCTGGGGGTCCCTGCAGGGAAGGAAACCATCAGCATTCCAGGATTTGACATCAGGAGCAGGAAACAAGGAGTGGGGTGGAAGGGGAGAGCCAGGGCCCGAATTCCAGCCCCAATCCCCAGGATGAGCTTGGGGAAGCTTCTCCCTCCTGGAGGTGGCTGGGGGATACTCACAGGTTTCCCTGGAGGGCCTGGGGGACCCCTCGGGCCATCGGGTCCAGGGTCACCCTAGGAAAGAAAGCCAGGAAAGGAGAATTTGGGATGAGGAGGGGAGGTGGAGAGCCAGGATGTCCCAGTAGGAATGGGGACATGCCCAGGGTGATGGCACCAAGGGAACCTCCATTCCCACGTTTCAGGATCATCCCTGATCCTCCCAGGAGCCCTGGAGGGCACAGAAGTGTCACTTTTGGACACGAAAGAACACAAGCACACTATCATTCTCGAGGTGAACAAAGAAAAGGGGCAGTTTATTTTCTGACCCCAACATTTATAGTTTTCTGAAAGTGACAGCAGATTGGAGGGTGACAAGGACACCTCTCCAATCACACTGGACAAACCAACAGTCTATCAGTTTTTTCCTCCTCCATAAAGGAAGACAAAACAATAGGTTATTTACAGAAAGTGTGTGATAAAGTTCACTACAAGAATGTCAACATCAGAAGGCTTGGAAAATCTTAAAAAACCAGGGTGACACAGAAGCAGCTCCTGGTGAAAGGAGGGGAGGTTCTTCCCTGTCCCCTCCTGACTCCTCACCTTGGGTCCCAGCACTCCGATCTCCCCGGGAAGTCCAACCTGGCCTGGAAGCCCCTTAGGGAGAAAGGAGAGAAATTCATGGAATGAGAGAGGTCCCATTCTGATTCCTCCCCTCTGAGGGTGCTGAGCTTTGAGCTCCTCCTGCACAATTCCCAGGCCACCCAGCCCAGCCCCAGTGTGGCACTTACGGGCGGTCCTGGCAGTGAAGGACCCTGTGACAAAAAAAAAAAATTACAATTGGTTCAAATTCCCCAAATCCTCCAGAATTCCTGCCCCAAGGAGAGCGATTCCCACCCCACCACCCAGGATGGAGCTGGCGGGACTTGGGGGGTGCCCACCCCACCCATGGGAGCAGCAGATACTCACAGGGAGCCCTGGTGGCCCTGGGAGTCCAGGCTGGCCCTGCCAGGACACAAGAGGAGAGTCAGGAGCTGGAAAAGGAGGATCTGCTCCGGCAGCTGCTCCAATTCCTCCTCCCCAGATGCAGCCTCAGGGTCAAAAATTCCATCAGGAAGTTCCTGCACCCGTGGATCCCTTCCAGAGTGGTGGGGATAGCCCCAGGATGGGGCTGGGGGAAGGGGGGAGCCTGGGAATGTGGGAACTTGGAAAGGTGGGAAATTGGAAAGGTGGAAATTTGGGAAGGTGAGAAATTGGGAAGGTTGGAAATTTGGAAGGTGGGATGCTGGGAAGGTGGGAAATTGGGAAGGTGGGATCCTTGAAAAGGTGGAAGTTTGGGAAGGGTGGGAGCCTGAGAAAGTGGGAGCCTGGGAATGAGGGAACTTGGGAAGGTGGGAATTTGGGAAGGTTGGAAACTTGGGAAGGTGGGATCCTTGGAAAAGTGGAAATTTGGGAAGGTGAGATCCTTGGAAAGGTGGGAATTTGGTAAGGTGGAAATTTGGGAAGGCTGGAAAGGTGGGATCCTTGGAAAGGTGGAAAATCGGGAAGATGGGAATTTGGGAAGGTGGGAACCTGGGAAGGTGGGAGCATGGGAATGAGAGAGCTTGGGAAGGTAGAAATTCTGGAAGGTGGAGATTTGGAAAAGTGGGAATTTAGGAAGGTGGGAATTTGGGAAGGAGGGATCCTGGGAATGAGGAGCCCAGGGCTGCCCCTCACTCACTTTGGTTCCTGGCCTGCCAGCGGGTCCTGGCTCCCCTTTGGCTCCTGTCAGGCCCTGCAAGGGAAGAGACCCCACGAGTTATTCCCATTCCTCCTGCTCTCCAGCCAGGAATTCTCGCTGGGTTGAATCCATCAGGAATTTCACGGCACAGGGACGCCCTGCAGGGACCCTCACACACCCCCTGGGCACATCCAGCCCTGCCAGGGACACGTGGGCAGCTCCACCCATCCCTGATCCCGGTTTTACCCCTGGGATGGGGCAGGAACCCACCCAAAGCTCCCCAGGCACCCATCACACACCCAGGGCACCTGGGGACAGGCAGGGGGAGGTGGTAGCTCTGTCCCCTTCCTGCCAAGGAGGTGACAGTGGCAAAGTCACCGCTGCCACCTCATGGGTGCCAAGGAAGTGGGGACAGCGGGGAATCGCTTCACATTTATTCTGGAGGAAACAACAGGAGCTCTGCTGGGATTCCACAGGTGGGAAGGGGTGGAAGAAGCAATTCCCAAGCTCTTTTGGGATCCCCAATGTGGGAAAGAATGGCAGAAGCTCTTTTAGGATTCCCAAGGTGGGAGAGGGTGGCAGAAGCTCTTTTGGGATCCCCAATGTGGGAGGGGGTGGAAGAAGCAATTCCCAAGCTCTTTTGGGATTCCCAATGTGGGAAGGAATGGCAGAAGCTCTTTTGGGATCCCCAAGGTGGGAGGGGGTGGAAGAAGCAATCCCCAAGCTCTTTTGGGATTCCTAAAGTGGGCAGGAGTGGTAGAAGTTCTTTTGGGATTCCCAATGTGGGAGAGGGTGCCAGAAGCTCTTTTGGGATTCTCAAGGTGGGACGGGGTGGAAGAAGCAATTCCCAAGCTCTTTTGGGATTCCTAAAGTGGGAAGGAGTGGCAGAAGCTCTTTTGGGATTCCCAATGTGGGAGGGGGTGGAAAAAGCAATTCCCAAGCTCTTTTGGAATTCCCAATTTGGGAGGGGGTGGCAGAAGCTCTTTTGGGATCCCCAAGGTGGGAGGGGGTGGAAGAAGCAATTCCCAAGCTTTTTTGGGATTCCTAAAGTGGGCAGGAGTGGCAGAAGCTCTTTTGGGATTCCCAAAGTGGGCAGGAGTGGCAGAAGCTCTTTTGGGATTCCCAAAGTGGGCAGGAGTGGCAGAAGCTCTTCCTGAGCTCTGCTGGGATCCTAAAGGTGGAAAAGGGTGGCAAAAGCTCTTCCCGAGCTCATTTGGGATTCCCCAGGTGCTTCCAGCTCCTGCCCAAAGGGATTTGGGCACGTTTTAATGTGAGGCAGACCCTGGGGACAGGAGCAGTTTGCTGTGACCCCACAGACAGGAAGGGGACAGGGGACAGTTCTCACATCAATGCCAGGCTTCCCTGGAGATCCATCCGGGCCAGGAGCTCCAGGCTCACCCTTGACACCCTGGAAAAAAAATGAAAAAAATGAAAAATTGGGATCGGGTGGGAAGGAGGCCCCGCGGAAGGAGCGGGATCTCTGCTGAGGGGTGGGGTGGGTACTCACTGGGGATCCAGGAGATCCTACAGGGCCTTTGTCACCCTGGGGAGAGGGGAGAGGTGGGAAAGGGATGGGGCACCCCACAGAGCCCAACCTGGGCACCCCAATCCCTGCCCTGCTCCTGGGACACGAGGGAGCTGCTGGATCCCACAGGCAGGGCAGGATGGGGCCAGGGTTGGGAAAGTGGGTTGGGTTTGTGAGGGTTTTAGTGGGGTTTTTCAAGGGTTTTATTGGGGTTTGTGAGGGTTTTAGTGGGGTTTTTCAAGGGTTTTTTTGGGGTTTGGGAGGGTTTTTTTGGGGTT
>JAWMQZ010000088.1:4368416-4378683 GCA_035584835.1 Tangara arthus
AAGGGCTTTGGAGAGGGATTTGTGCCCCTCCAGGGCCTTTGGAAAAGGATTTGTTCCCATCCAAGGGCTTTGGAGAAGGATTTGTGCCCCTCCAAGGGCTTTGGAGAGGGATTTGTGCCCTTCCAGGGCCTTTGGAAAAGGATTTTTACCCCTCCAAGGGTTCTGGAAAGGGATTTTTGCCCCTCCAAGGGCTTTGGGGAGGGAACTGTGCCCCTCCAAGGGCTTTGTGCCCCTTCCAAGGACTTTGGAGAGGGATTTGTGCCCCTTCCAGGGGATTTGGAGAGGGGATTTGTGCCCTGCCAGGGCTGGGAGCAGCGCTGGATTTTGGCGTCGAGCCCCTCGCCCACCCCTGGGAGGGTTTTGGGGCGCTCAGGGCAGCCCTGGAGGGGCTGCTGGACAGGGAAGGTGGAAAAGGGGCACAGGGATCCCTCTGGATCATCCCTCCAACCCCGGGATTCCCTTGCCTTGGGCTCAAATCCCAAAGGGAGCAGGGTTGGGAGTTGCCCACCCCAATCATGGATTGCTTTTCATTCCACAGGGAAACAAAAACAAAAAAGAACCCAAAAAAAACCTGGATGTGGCCGAGTGCACAAGCTCTGGGTCCTAAAGGAATGGAAAAAGTGGGGAAAGGGAAGGATCCGAGGAAAAGGAAAGGATGAGGTATAGCAACAACCAGAGCTCCAGGCCCTGGGGGAGCACTGGGATCTCCTGGATTCTCCTGGGTTCCTGGAGTCCATCCCGGTGTTCCTGAGGGATGCTCGGGGGTCCCACAACGTGGAGGTTCCTCAGTCACCCAGACCAACACTTGGGACACTTTTCTGTGTCTTTTTCAACCCAAAATCTTCCTCAGGTGAGCGGGATTGTCCCACCCTGGTCACGGAGTGACCCCCAAAATTCCAACCCTGTTATTTGGGATGCTTTTATACTTTTCTTTTTTTTTTTCCCCTAAAAAGTCTTTCCTGCAGCTTTTCAACTCCTAAAAGTGATTTTTCACACCTTTAACCAACCAGCCAAGGATTGGGAGGGGGTTTCTCCATGAAAAAAAAAGAAATCCTGGCCTGTCCATGGAAGTGTCCCAGGATGGGGCTTGGAGCAGCCTCTGAGGGGCTGGAATTCGATGGATTTTAAAGCCTTTCCCACCCAAAGCAGCCTGGGATCTGTGGAGCAGAGGGAAAAATTCCAGTTGGAACATTGGGAAATGTGGCACAGCAGGATGCAAACCCTGCAGGGAATTCTCCAGATCCATCTGCAGCCCTGAAATCCCCAGGGAAAGCAGGGAGAGCTCTTCCCATCCATGAGGAAAAACACATCCAGGTTGGATTCAGGTCACTGTTCCTTGATCTGCACAATTCTGGTGTTTTCCAAACCAACCCAGAGGTTCCTACATCCAGGCATTTCCCATCCATCCAGAAAGAAACAGCTGAGTCAACTGGAAAAAATCTTTTCCACCTGGAAAAACATCCCTGGTGCAGTTTTTTGTGTGAGGATTGGTGAGTCCAGGTGGGAATGGGGGGATCCAGGCTGGATTTCCCAAGCTGTGGTGTCAGGCAGTGAACAGAAGGGATTCCCTGTCAGCCAAGGGAATCCTGATCCCAATCCTGAGGAATTCCTGCTCTGGGTGGAAGCAGGAGCTGGGAGCTCCTGCAGGAAAGGTTGGCAGAGCTGGGAAAGGCGGAGAGAATTTTTTTCCCCCCTCTCTGGTGCTCTGTGGCAGTGGGTTCAGGGAATTGCTGCTGGATTCCGCTGGATTTTGGGAAAACTCCAGCCAAACCTCCTCTCCCAGGTTTTTCAGCGTGCCCTGATGGTGATGAAACAGCAGCTGCATTCTGGCTGATCCCAATTTCTCGGAAATTTTCCCCTGGACTTTGGCAAATCTGGTCCGTTCCAAACCAGGGGTAACTCAGGCCTGGAATCTTGGAGTGTTCTCTGTGCTTTGTGTGAGTTTTGTCAGCTTTCAGAGGATGTTCCAGCATCATTCCAAGGTTTTTTTTTTGTCAAATCCATCCTCGTGATTCCAGCTGGGGGTTTGGATTTCAGTTCTGGCAGTGTCAGGTGGGCGCTGCTCCTCTCTGCTGGGGGCTGGGTGTGAAATGGGCTGCAAAACTGATGCAATTCCATATTCATTCCTCTTTCCAGGAAAAAAAAAAATCATCTCTGGCATATCCAGTGATTTGGATTTCTTTTCTCGATAGAAAATAGAGAAAACCGTCAAACTCTAAATTCCTTCCAGGGAATTTTGCAAAATCAAATTGCGCATTAAAAAAATGCCCTCTGTGAGAAAATATTCCCCCAGAAAAACAACAAAAAACCAACCTTGGAGCTCAGGAATTTATCCTGGGATGGAGTTCCCTTCCTCAGGAGCTGGCACGGGGCTCAGTTTGGGATTTCTGGGTGTCTTGGCCGTGTTTTTCTCCTTGTTTGAGGAAGGAAAACATCTGACACGAGCTCCTGGGGGTTGGGAAATGAGCAGCTGATGTTGCAACCCCGGTGTGGCACAATCCTGGCTTCTCCTCCAGTTTGGGTTTCCCACACCAGTTTGAGGTGGGTCATTCCTGCTGGGGAGCAAGTGGCAGCTCCTGGGGGACGGGGAGGGAAGGAGGGAATGTTTTCCTGGATTTTGGTGTCATTTCACAGCGTTTCCACTTCTCCAGGAGCAGGAGGAACCCCTCCCATGGAGGGCTGCGCTTTGTCCTTGTCACCCCCAACTCACAAGAGCCAAAATCTTTGGGTTTTCCTCGTTCCCAGGTGGAATTTCACCGGGATTTTTCCAGCAGAAAACCAGGGATGGTTGTTGGGAGCACATGGTGGCTCCCCCAGCTCATCTCATGAGCCAAAACCTTCGGGTTTTCCTCATTCCCAGGCGGAATTTCGCCGGGATTTTCCCAGCAGAAAGCCAGGAATGCTCATGCTGGCCCTGGGGAGTGTGTGGTGGCTCCCCCAACTCATCCTCGTGAACCAAAATCTTTGGGTTTTCCTCATTCCCAGGTGGAATTTCGCCGTGATTTTCCCAGCAGAAAGCCAGGGAAGCTCGTGCTGGCCCCGGTGGCCACGCTCTGCTGATTCCCCCGCCCCTGCTCCCGCCAGGCAGGGCCCTGGGATGTTCCTGGGATGTTCCTGGGATGTTCCTGGGATGTTCCTGGCAGCCAGGCCGGAGCAGGGAACGCGGGAATGCGGAGGGGGTGGGAAGCTGTGCCCACGCCAGCAGCACAAGGTCCCTGCTCAGCTCCCCGCTCTGCCCACGCTCCTGCTCCGTGCCTGGCGCCATCCCACCACGGCAGAGTTGGAGTTTTCCCGTTGGTGAAGCCAGAGGGAAGAGCAGCAGCTTGGAGGAGCAGGAAGCTTTTCCTTTCGGGATGCTTTCCCTCGTGGAGAGTGAAAAATCTGGCACAGGTTGAGCCTCTTGGGATTCTGTTTGCCGTGATTCCATGTCGGCCTCATGGAATTGCTCTGTGCTCGGGAGGGAACACCGAGTCCAAGCTGTTGTTTGTTCCTGTCTCAGCACTCAGGGCACTGAGTTGAGTCCCCAAACCACCAGAGGTTCAGGACATCCCATATTTCAAGAGATCTCCATCCAGGAATTAGAGCCCACGCTCCTCTGAGGAGGAGGAGGATTTCATCTTTCATCCTTCAGGGGGGAAAGGATGAACTTTTCCCCCATCCCAGCTCAGCAGGATCCAGACAATTCCCTTCTGGGTGGTTTGGAGTTGGCAAAGTCACAGCAACAGCTCTGAGTCCCCATCACGATGGCACCAAAATTGTGGCAGTGCCAGGTGGATTGGCCAGAGCGTAGAGTCCTGCTGGCCACGGGTTTGGGGCTGTGGAACCCCAAGTGTGGGTTTGGAGACCCCAAAGTTGGGGTTTGTAGACCCGCAGATCTGGTTTGTAGACTCCCAAATTTGGGGATTTGTGGACCCCAAGATTTGGGGTTGGAGGAACTTTGGGGTTTTGGAACCCCAGGTCTGGGTTGGTGGAACCCCAGATTTGGGTTGGTGGAACCCCAGATTTGAGGTTATGGAACACCAAGTTTGGGTTTTTGGGTCCCCAGATTTGGAGTTGTGTAACCCCAGAATTGGGGTCATGGACCTCAAGGCTTGGATTTGTGAACCCTCAGGTTTGGGTTTGTGGACCCCTGGGATTTATGATTCCCCAGATTTGGATTTGTGGACCTCAGATTTGGGGTTGAGGACTCCCAGGTTTGGTTTTATGGAGCCCCAGGTTTGGGGTTGGGTTTGTGGAGGGAACAGCTTCATCCCAACAGTCTTTTCCTTCAGGTTTGGGTTTGTTCTGCTGTGGCTGAGCTGGTTCTTCATTCCCGGTGCCACCAGGAGAAGCCCAGGTGGGTTTGTTGTGCTCTGTGCATTGTGGAATTCCGTGTTTTGCCAAGAAATAATCCTATAAAAACCCCCAGCCGTGCTGTGGGGTGCTTTGTGGTGAAGACTGAAGGTCAGAGCCAGCCCCATGAAATTCCCCATGAAATTCCCCATGAACCTCTTGTCCTCTTCCAGTCTCCTCATCTTTCGGTGTTGTCGGGATTTTGTTCCTTCTCTCTCGGGAACTGATCCTTCAGGACAGTCATTGGATTTAGGAATATTTGATGAAGAAACCAAGAGTTTCTAGTGGTGTCTCCCCTGAGTAATTTCAGCAAATTTCAATAGGCACCTTCAAAAAAAGCTTCCGTTAATTCCCGGGTTTGCTACAAGAACTGGATCCCATCGGAGGGAACCAAAATGCTGCTTGGAAAAACAAACAAAACGAACAAAAAAAACCCCAAAAACGCTCACCCCGCTGAGGAACTCCTCTGTCTGCCCCCCGAATTCCAGAGCTGCTCTTGAGATGTCCCCCTGGAGAGAACCAGGCTTGGATTCTGCTCCTGCTTGGAATTCAAACATCCAGGAGGGCATCCCAGCTCTCCAGACGGGTGTCCCAACGCCAAGGATGTCCCAGACCTCGAGGGGAGCGTGCTGGAGCCTGGGAAGGGAACCCCAAAATCCGGGAAGGGAATCCCAGAGCTTGGGAAACCCAGAACTTGGGAAGGGAATCCCAAAGCTTGGGAAGGGAATCCCAGGCTCGGGAAGGGAATCCCAGAGCCTGGAAAGGAATCCCAAAATCCAGGAAGGGAATCCCAGAGCTTGGGAAGGGAATCCCAGAACCTGGGAAGGGAATTCCAGAGCTTGGGAAGGGAATCCCAGAGCTTGGGAAACCCAGAACTTCGGAAGGGAATCCCAAAGCTTGGGAAGGAAATCCCAGGCTCGGGAAGGGAATCCCAGAACCTGGAAAGGAATCCCAAAATCCAGGGAGGGAATCCCAGAGCTTGGGAAGGGAATCCCACACCTTGAGGAGGACAGCCTGGTCTGGAGGAGGAGGAGGTGGAGATCCCAGCTCCGAGGAGGGCATCTCCAGGAGGGGATCCAAGATCTTGGGAAGGTCATCCCAGCCTCAGGGAAGGAATTCCAGCTCCTGAGGAGGGAATCCCAACCTTTAAGCATGGCATCCTACACCAAGGAGAATATCCCAGACCCCAAGAAGGGAATCCCAACCCCTGAGGAGGGAATGCCAACCTCAAGGAGAGCGTTCCAGACCTCGAGAAGAACATCCCAGCCCCGAGCATGGTCAGACCCCAAGGAGGGACAGCCAGACCTCAAGGAGGACATCTGAGATCCGAGGAGAGCATTCCAGACCTCAAGGAGGACATCCCAGCTCCAAGGAGAGCATTCCAGACCTTGAGGAGGACATCTCAGCTCCAAGGAGGACATCTCAGCTCCAAGGAGGACATCTCAGCTCCAAGGAGAGCATTCCAGACCTTGAGGAGGACATAGCTCCAAGAAGAACGTCCCAGCTCCAAGGAGAGCATTCCAGACCTCGAGGGGAACATCTCAGCTCCAAGGAGGACATTCTAGACCTTGAGGAGAACATCTCAGCTCCAAGGAGAGCATCCCAGCCCTCCAGCTGGGAAGGAAGGAGCTGGGAGGCAGCTGATCCACCAGGATCCTGGTGTTCCTGCTCCGTTGTGTCACCTTCTCCCTCCTGCCACGAGGCATTCCCAGAGTTTGTCCTTTGGGTCTGGTTTTGGCCGGACACGAGGAGAAGCCCAGCGGACACCGAGGGGAGGCCAGTGCCCCTTTCCCTGTCCCCTCTTGCTTTGGCAATGGTCACAGGCTACATGCTCCCGGGAAAACCCAAAAAAAAAACCCAAAAAATTGGGGGGAAAAAAAAATTCAACAAAAGGCAGGGAAATGGCCACCAAAAGTGCTGGGAAAGCGACCGAACGGGATGAGACTGGCAGATGCTCCCGGTCCATCCGGAGTTCTCTTGGGTATTGCAGTGAATGTGTTGTTAGCACGTGGCAAAGCTACATAAGAGAAGATGCTACATTCCTTGGAAAACAAAAAAAAATAGTGCTGAGTTGGATCTGGTCTGAGTTCGGTGGGGTTTTCCCCTAGGAAAGCCACGTTCTCCTGGGAGGCAGGGAAAGGGAGACCTCAAGAAGGGCATTGCAGATCCCAAAGAGGCCATCCCAGACCTCAAGAAGGGCATTGCAGATCCCAAAGAGGCCATCCCAGACATCGAGGAGAGCATCCCAAACTTGAGGAAACCATCCCAACGCCGAGGCAGGAAAAAGGAACCTCGTGCTCAGCCAGGTTGGGCTGCTCCCAGCAGGGTTGGGAGAGAGCTGGGAGCTCCCAGGAGGAGCTCTGGGAACAGTCTGGGCTCGCTGGCAGTCGCAGCCCTCGGGGGGAATTTTCAGCTCTCCTTCCCCCCTGCCTCACACCCAGTCCTTGCTCCCTCTCCCTTCCCAGGGAGGGCGTCCCGGGCAGATTTTTTTTGTGGGGGAAGGAGATTGAAAATTGAAAAAAAAAAAAAAAGGAAAAAAAAAATATATATTTACAGCTCTCCACGACCAGTTCTGCAAGGTCTCCTTGGATGTCCCCTTGCCAATCCCAGCCTCTACGGGCAGGAGGGGCTGGTGGAGCTCTCCAGGGAGGACTGGGACAGGCGGCGGGTCAGGGGTCCGATGCTGGAGTCGGCCAGGGAGGAGGTTGGGAAGAGTTTGTACCAGCCCGAGACGGTGCTGGAGAGATCCAGCTCCTCCAGGATGATCTGGGCCATCCCCATGAAGCACTTGTGGTCCATGCGCCCGTAATCGCCCCAGACGATCACCTGTGGGCAGGGAAGGGCTGATGGAGCTGGGAGCTGTGGGGAAATCCTGCCCAGATGGAAAAACCCTGCTGGGGTCAGGCTCGGGAAGGTCTGAGGGATGGCAGGAAGGGCTCTGGGGATCCCTGGAATTGCTCCTCTCAACCTGTCAGGGTGGGGAGGTCCTGGCATGGGGCATTTGAGATCCCAAGGAGAGCATCCCAACCTCAAGGAGACCATCCCAACCCCAAGGAGAGCATCCCAACCCTAAGCAGGGCATCCCAGACCTTGAGGGGAACATCCCAGACCTCAAGGAGGGCATTCCAGATGCCAAAGAGGCCATCCCAACCTCGAGGAGATCATTCCAGACCTCAAGGAGAACATCCCAACCTCAAGGAGAGCATCCCAACCCTAAGCAAGGCATTCCAGACTTTGAGGAGAACATCCCAGACCTTGAGGAGAACATCCCAACCCCAAACAGGGCATTCTAGACCTCGAGAAGAACATCCCAGACGTCAAGAACATCCCAACCCCAGGCACGGCATTCCAGACCCCAAGAAGGGCACCCAGACCTCAAGGAGAACATTCCAACCCCAAAGAGAGCATCCCAGACATCGAGGAGAACATCCCAGACCTCGAGAAGAACATCCCAACTCCAGCCAGGGCATTCCAGACCCCAAGGAAGGCACCCAGACCTCAAGGAGAACATCCCAGCCCCAAGGAGGTCATCGCAGCCCACAGAAGCTCTGGCTGTCCCACCCCTGGCAGTGCCCAAGGAAAGGCTGGATGGGGCTCAGAGCCACCTGGGACAGGGGAAGGTGTCCCTGCCCACCTGCAGGACTTTGCCTTGGGGACTCTCCTCGAAGAGCAGGGGCTGCTGGTACGAGGGGTCGCAGGTTTTCTTCACCACCTTAGTCTTCTTCTTGGCCAGGCAGACGCCGTTCTCCAGCAGGTAAACCTTCACGTAGGTGGCTGCCGTGGGAAGCGGGGACAAGCAGGGACGTGGAGCAGGATCCTGGGATGATCCCATCACGGCACCCAAACCCCCCCTCCCTCCACAGCCACCTACCAGGGATGCACTTGGAGCCCATCTTCGGGATGAGCCCCCTGGCCTGGATCACGTCCACCTCAAGCTGCCCGTTGCGGTCAGCCATGCCCACGTGGACATCTCCTGCAAGGGGGGACGCGCCTTCAGGGCCGTGCCTGATGGTCACCTCCCCCTGGGGACAGCCACAGCCCCGTGTCCCCATCACCAGTGGGATCTGGGCACCCCCATCCTCACACCCAACATCCCGTTAGATGCCTGGTTTGTTGGGAACTGGGGGCTCCGTGGATGGGAAGGAGCGAGGAGAGACCGGGGTGGGAGCTCCTCCTCAGCTCCATCCCTGTCACTGGGATTTTATCCCTCATGGTGGGAGTAAGGCTGGGATTTACCCAGGCTGGGTGATCCCCAGGAAAAGGAGAGGCTGGGGCAGGGGCCAGGAACTCTGAGGGGTCCAACCACACCTTTCCCTTTTCCCCTTCCCCTTTCCCTTTCCATTTCCCCTTTCCCCTTTCCCCTTTCCCTTTCCCCTTTCCCCTTCCCTTTCCCTTTCCCATTTCCTTGTTTCCCTTTCCCTTTCCCTTTCCCTTTCCCCTTCCCTGAATTTCCCTGAATTTCCCTCCTGCTGGGATTTATTCAGGACCACCTCCCAGCACCACAGGGACAGAGGGGACAGGACAGGGGACACCGGGCAGCTCTTCCCATTCCCAGCATCTCCAGCCCCAGCAAGATCAGGAGCCACCTTGGGGTTTGTCCCCAGCTGCTGCTGCTTGCTGGGAATTCAGACTTGGGGCGCAACTTTTGATCCCCATTTGGGATTTCAGAGGGGAAAAGAGGGACAGAAGGTGAGGGTTTGGCTCCAGGATGCTTGAAAAGGAAGCCTCGGGAAAAGGCAGAGCCGCTGCTTCCCAGGGATGCCCTGCCCCATCCATGGGGCTGAGCATTCCCAAACATCCCGGGATGCGCTGGGATGGAGCCTTGGGAATAAACACGCGGCCTCTCGGAATAAACACGCGGTCTCTTCCCCCCTTCCCTCCCTCCGGAGGCTCCCCGGGCGCTGCCCCTGCTCACCCATCGGCGGGGTTGCCAGGGTCTGCCGCCCCACCAGCTGCCCCGGCCCCAGCCCGTCGAGGAAATCGCTGAACTGGCTCTCGGCTCCCAGCCGCGTGGTGGGGAAGATGAACCTGCAAAGGATTTCCATGGAGCATCCCTCTGCCGGGAGGGCTCCCGGCGCCCTCTCCCCGCTCCCTGCCCCGTTCCTTACGTGCCGTCGGAGCTGTTGCTGTTGGTGCTGCCGTCCGTGGACTCCCGGCTGCCCTGCCGGGTCACCCTGGTCCTCATCTCCACGGCGATGCCGGTCTCGGTGCTCCTGCGGATGGTGCTGCGCAGCTTTTTGGGGCCGCCCTCTGGAATTGGAGACGGGATCAGCTCCAGCTCCTGCCCCCAGCCCTTCCCTGCCTTCCTGCTTTCCTGTTTTACATCGTTCCAGGGAGTTCTGCACCGTTCCCTGGGTGAATTCCCACGGGATCCTGCACGGACACAGCCCGGTGCGGCAGGAGAGGAGAGCCACAGGCTGGCTCCGCGTCCCCATGTCCCCGTGTCCCCATTCCATCTGCCACAGCCTCACTCTGTCCCAGTTTTGGATGGCTGAGGGTCCCCTCTGCAACTGAGACCTGCCCCGCTCACCCCACAAGAGCTGGCACCGTCCATTGGCCTCCAAAGTCCCCGTGCCAGAGGGGACAGGAACCCACAATGCCACAGCCACAACGCTCCTGATGTCCCCTTTCTCCATCCCCTTGTCCTCCAAAATCCCTGTGTCCCCATACCAGAGGGGACAACCTGCAATGCCACAGCCCCAACGCTCCAGATGTCCCCTTTCTCCACCCTCCCTGTGCCCATGTCCCCATACCAGAGGGGACAGCAACCTGCAGGTGTGGGCACAACCCCAAAGCTGCCTGATGTCCCCTCGGCCTCCAAAATCACCATGTCCCTGTCCCCATGCCAGAGGGGACAACCTGCAATGCCACAGCCCCAATGCTCCTGATGTCCCCTTTCTCCATCCCCTTGTCCTCCAAAACCCCTGTCCCCATG
>JAWMQZ010000088.1:4379389-4407691 GCA_035584835.1 Tangara arthus
TTATATTATATTATATTATATTATATTATATTATATTATATTATATGCCTTATTATAATATAAGGCATTTAGGTGTCATTTTGGTGGTGTCATTTTTTGGGTGTCATTTTTGGGTGTCATTTTTTTTGGGGTGTCATTTTTTAGGTGTAGGTTTTTTGGGTGTCATTTTTAGGCACCTTTTTTCAGGCGCCATTTTTGGGTGTAGTTTTTTTGGGTGTCATTTTCAGGTGCCATTTTTGGAGGTGCCATTTTTGGGCGTAGGTTTTTTGGGTGTCATTTTTAGGCACCTTTTTTCAGGTGCCATTTTTGGATGTCATTTTCAGGCGCCATTTTTGGGCTCCATTTCTCAGGCGCCATTTCTCAGGTGCCATTTTTGGATGCCTCCATCACACGTGGGCAACCAAATCATGCCTGGTGGCCGCCTCAAACCCCACGAGGGGGATCAGGGCGGCCTCTCACCGGTCTGGTTGAGCTGCAGGGTGCTCTTGCTCCACTGGGACAGCCCCACGATGGCCACCATCTTGGCGCCCAGGCTGGAGCGCCGCTTCTTGCTGGCGGTGACGGTGACGGAGACGGAGTCGGCGCTGCCGCGCGCGCTCTTCTCCAGGCTGTACATCTCGCCGCTGATGCTGGAGCTGCGCACCACATTCCTGGCAGACGAGGAGCTGGCATCCCCGTTGAACATGGTCAGCGCGCCCGCCGGCACCGGCACCGGCTCTGCTGCCCGGGATCAGCTGCGGGGACAAGGTGGGGACGTTCAGGGGTTGTGGTGTCGTCCCCGCGGGGATGGGCGGTGCCATGGAAGGGTTAAAAAATCCAGGAAGTTCAGGTGGCACGACCCACTGAGGGGTGGAAATTAGGGAAAGGTTTTCCCACTGGGAGCTCCCCCGGGAATAGGAACATTCCCAAGGCTGCCAGAGCTCTAGGATTGCTTGAACACCACTCCCAGGGATGCCCAGGGATGGGATTTTGGGGTGTCTGTGCAGGGCCAGGGGTTAGGCTGGATGATCCTTGTGAGTTCCTTTAATCTCAGTATATTCCAAGATTTTCACCCATCCGTGGGAGCAGCAGGAAGGGAACTCCCCAGGCTCCCTCAGGAGCATTCCCGAGGCTGCCAGAGCTCCAGGGATGCCCAGGGATGGGATTTTGGGGTGTCTGTGCAGGGCCAGGGGTTGAATTGGATGATCTTTGTGGATTCCTTTCATCTCAGTATATTCCAAGATTTTTTCCCCCACCCATGGGAGCAGCAGGAAGGGAACTGCCCAGGCTCCCTCAGGAGCATTCCCGAGGCTGCCAGAGCTCCAGGAGTGTTTGGACACCGCTCCCAGGGATGCACAGGGTGGGATTTTGGGGTGTCTGCAGGGCCAGATGTTGGACTGGATGATCTTTGTGGGTTCCTTTAATCTCAGTATATTCCAAGAGTTTTCCCCACCCACAGGAGCAGCAGGAAGGGGTCAGGACCCCTGGGGTGAACATCCAGCCCTGCCTCAGCTCCCTGCAGGACCCAGACACTCCCAACATCCAGGAGACACCTGGATGGGCAGGAAGCTCTGAGTGCCACCAACCTGCCCAGCCAGGGGTGAGGGGTCCCTTGGGTACAGCCCCATCCACCCCTGAGGGCATCCAAAATCACATCCAGCCAAGTTTTCCCTACACCTCCCTTTCTCCAAACACCTCCACATCTGCACATCTCCAGGTGATGGGATGGGAATCCCTGGATGGGAGCACCATGGGTGGATGGCAGAGTTCCCACACGGCCCTGCTGCCTTCCCTCGGCCATGAATATTTAAACTCCAGCGGGATGGAGCATCCATCTTCCAGGGAAAGGTGAATTATTAACTGCAGGCCAAGTGAAGCCACTTTGTGATAATGGATGGAGGCAGCGCCTGGAAAAATGTTTCCCTTTCAGGAGAGAGGGATGGGAGTGGGGCAGGGTGGGGGCTCTGCTGGGATGAGACCTGATGGGAATCATGGATGAGACCTGGCAGGAGCTGTGGGATCAGCTCCAGCACCGCTGAACTCATGGATTTATCAATGGCAGGGCTGAGTGGGTGATTAGTCATTAATATCATTAATTAGTTCCCTCCTGGCTGGAGTTTTCTCTCCTGGCTCTGCCCAGGCATTGACCCACGGCCTTGCCCCCACTCTTGGTGCCCGGGGGGGCTCAGCACTGACCCCCAGCTCCAGAGGGATGGATCCCTTGGATAAAGCCATCAGTGTGGGATGTATCCCAGTTCCAGAGGGATGGATCCCTTGGATAAAGCCATCAGTGTGGGATGTATCCCAGCTCCAGAGGGATGGATCCCTTGGATAAAGCCATCAGTGTGGGATATATCTCAGCTCCAGAGGGATGGAGCCACTGGCACCAGGTGCATTCCCAGCTCTGGATCTGCCCCATCACAGCCCCGTGCCAATGTCCAGCACCTCCTCAAGGAGGGGTCAGGGCTGATCTGCTGCCTTGGGGACCGTTGGGGTGACACTTCCCAATGCCACCCGCCGCTCTCAGGCTCCAAACCTGCTGCAAGCCCTAAGTTTTCCCTTAGGATGCACCTGACCCAGGGAACGGATCCCAAACACTTCCCCATGCCTCAGTTTCCCCACCAGTAACCCTGGCTTAGGCTGTGCCTGAACAAACACAAATCCCTCTGCACGAGGGCTCAGCCAGGCCCAGCCCAGGCCCCTCCACGCTCCAGGTGAGAAATCCCTGTGACAGCCCAGCCCTGTAGGGCCAGGAGAGCACACAGGGCTCCTGTTGCTTTTCCCCACTGGCTGCTCCAGCCGCCCAGAGAGCACCAGGCTCTGGTGGGAGCAAATTAGATCAGGAGAGCAGAGCGCTAATGGGATCATTTCCAATGCAACACACACAGGGATAATCCACTGCAAAGGAAGCCGAGCAGCTCCTCAGCCCAAAGGGAGGATTTGCTTTCCCCTGCCCGTGATTTTACCCCGTATCTCTCTGCACAATCTGTTTCTGCACAGAGTGGGTGCAGGTGGGGGGGTTCAGGGGTGCCTGGTGCTGAGATGAGCTGGGCTGGAGACTGGGTTTGAGTGCTGGAGACTGTGGCTGCCACGGCTGAGCCGGCCTTGGCACAGCCACAGCATCCTTGGCACGGCCACAGCATTCTCAGCACCACCACAGTGCCCTCAGCATGGCCACAGCATCCTCAGCATGGCCACAGCATCCTCAGCACCACCACAGTGCCATCAGTATGGCCACAGCATCCTTGGCACGGCCACAGCATCCTCAGCACCACCACAGTGCCCTCAGCATGGCCACAGCATCCCCAGCATGGCCACAGCATCCTCAGCACCACCACAGTGCCCTCAGCACCACCACAGTGCCCTCAGCACCACCACAGCATCCTTGGTGCCACCACAGCATCCTCAGTATGGCCACAGTGTCCTTGGCATGGCCACAGCATCCTCAGTATCACCACAGCATCCTGAGCACCACCACGGTGCCTTCAGCATGGTCACAGCATCACTGATGCCACCACAGCATCCTTGGAAGAGCCACAGCATCCTTGATGCCACCACAGCACCCTCGGCATGGCCACAGCATCCTTGATGCTATCACAGCATCCTTGATGCCACCACAGCATCCTTGATGCCACTACAGCATCCTTGGTACCACCACAGCACTCCTGATGCCACCACAGCACCCTTGATGCCACCACAGCATCCTCATCACAGTCACGGCATCCCTGGCATGGCCACGGTATCTCGGATGCCACCACAGCACCCTCAGCATGGCCAAGGCATCCTCAGCATCACCACAGCATGCTTGGCACAGCCACAGCATCCTTGGTACTACCACAGCATCCTTGGTACAATCACAGCATCCTTAGTGCCACCACAACACCCTTCGCATGGCCATGGCATCCTCAGCATCACCACAGCATCCTTGGTACTACCACAGCATCTTCAGCATGGCCACAGCATCTCTGGCATGGCCATGGCACCCCTGATGCCACCACAGCATCCTTGGTACAATCACAGCATCCTTGGTGCCACCACAACACCCTTGGCATGGCCACAGCACCCTTGATGCCACCACAGCATCCTCATCACAGTCACAGCCTCCCTGGTGCCACCACAGCATCCTCAGCATGGCCACGGCATCTCTGGCATGGCCACGGCACCCCTGACACTACCACAGCACCCCGGGTGCCATCACAGCACTCTCGATGCCACCACAGCAGCCCCTGATGCCACCACAGCATCCTTGATGCCACCACAGCACCCCTGATGCCACCACAGCCCCCTCAGCCCTGCTCTGCCCCTGCCCCGGCTCCCCCTTCCCGGCAGCGCGGGGGGAGTCAGGGAACCGCAGAGCTTTCCCTTCAAACCCCCATTTCCCCTTCCCCTCCGCGTATTTATCCCCGGATCCCAAGCCGGGGATGCTCGGAGCCATCCACCGTGACGCCGCATCCATCCCGCTCCATGGGAACCGCGTCCCGAGCTCCCGGGGCAGCGCCGCAGCCCCCGCAGCGCTCACCGCCGCCACGCTCCGTCCTTGCGAGAAACAACGAGCACCGGCAGCCCCGGGGAGCTCCCCGGCGAGCCCGAGGGATGCACGGAGCCCGCGGACAGCGCCGGGAGCCGTGTCATGGCTGGAGCATCCCCGATGGATGAGCGCAAGCGGCAGGAAAATCGGGATCCCTGTTGCGTGGGGATGGCGGGGGCCGAGCTCTGCCCCTCCCCGCTGGTGGCACCCCAAAAAAAAATATGAAAAGAAAACAAGAGATGGAGGCGTCTTACCGGCCCTGCGCCGGGGAGGAGGAGGAGGAGGAGGAGGCTCGGCTCAGCTTCCCAGCCCCATCCCGGCCGGATCTGGAGGGTGCCAGGGCGGGTGAAGCTTTCCAGGGTTCTGGAGAGCCGAGGCTGTGCTGGCGCTGCTTCAGCATCTCCCTCAGCATCTCCATGGTTACACGGCTGACCCAGTTCTCCTCCCAGCCCCGAGCAGGGCCACAGTGGTCCAGCGGGGTGGGATGCGCTGGGAGCAACCCTGGGCTGGGATTCAGGGAGCTGGTGATCCCCCTGGATCCCTACAGATGCCACAGGGATGGGAAAAGTGGGGCTCGAGGCAGGACAGGGGGTCACAGGTGACTGGGCAGTGCCAGGGGGCTGCAGGTGTGGGAAGGGACAGCCCGGGGCTGGGAGGCAGTGCTGGCCCCAAATATACCACAGAAAGAGGAATGAGGGGAAAAAATATTGATGGGGAAAATGGGCGCCTTGGGAAAAGCTCTGGAGAAGGAGGGAGCAGCCCTGAAGGTGCCCCCACACAGGTGGGAAAGGAGGAGGAGGAGGAAGGTGCTAAATGAGCACGGTGGGGGTGGCTGGGAATGCTGCCTTGCCAGGGAAGGAGGCAGAGGGATTTTGGGAGCTGTTTGCTCCCTCAAAACCATCAAGGGAAAAACGGGGCTGGAAACCCTGGCAGTGGGCAGGAAATTCTTCCTGTCCTTGTGAGGCTGGGGCTGCCTTGAGCCTGGAGGGAGAGCACTGAAAACTGTGGATGTCTGGAGGAGGTAGGTCCTAAAATCAGCTTTTTTTGGGAATAAAAAGGTTGCCAGAGCAGCAACCCCAAGGCCCTGTCTAGGTAACAGCACACCAGGACAAGCTGCAGCATCCCAGCTCCCACACACCTGCTCCTCCAGGAGTTTGGGAATAAGGCACGGCTTATTTCCCCTAAAAGTATTTCATACTAATTAATTGCTTCAGCTTTGATAGGCAGCTGCTTGTATAATTTTAATTGCCCAACAAGGGCTATAATTGGGTGCGCGTGAGCTGGGAATTTGGGAGGAACTCCAGGTCCTGGAATTCAGCTTCTCCTGGCTCAGGCAGGTTAGCAAAGTTAGCAAAGTTCTGTCCTGGCTGGGATTTGCTGCAGGTGCAGCGTTATTGCTGCTGATGCATCAGCTTAAAATTAAAAGATGGGTCCAAATGTGCTCCGTTCCTCGGAAAAGTTGGGAAGTTTGGGTGGGGCTGTGCACTGGGAGCACCAGTGGGATCCAGGCTGGGAGCACCAGTGGGATCCAGGCTGGGAGCACCAGTGGGATTTGTACTGGGAGCACCGGTGGGATCCGTACTGGGAGCACCGGTGGGATCCGTACTGGGAGCACCAGTGGGATCCAGGTTGGGAGCACCAGTGGGATCCATACTGGGAGCACCAGTGGGATCCATACTGGGAGCACCAGTGGGATTTGTACTGGGAGCACCAGTGGGATCCACATTGCGAGCATCAGTGGGATTTGTACTGGGAGCACCAGTGGGATTTGTACTGGGAGCACCAGTGGGACCCAGAATGGAAGCACCAGAGGAATCCGTACTGGGAGCACCAGTGGGATCCACATTAGGAGCACCAGCGGGACCCGGGCTGGGAGCACCAGTGGGATCCAGGCTGGGAGCACCAGTGGGATCCACATTGGGAGCACCAGTGGGATCTGTATTGGAAGCACCAGTGGGACCCAGAGTAGAGGCACCACTGGGATCCAGGCTGGGAGCACCAGTGGGACCCAAACTGGGAGCCACAGCCCAGCATGGCATCTCCAGGCAGCAGCGACACAGGAGAAATGTCCCCTGGGAATCTTCCTGCTGTGTCCAAACACACTTTGCTCATGGCAATTCCCTTTCCATGCCCATTCCCAAAGGATGTGTCCATCACTGGATGCCACAGCTCCAGGAGGATCCAGTGGGATCCTCCATGGGGAACCAGCGGGACACAGAACCCTCCTGCAGACACTTTGTGCCCATCTTCCACTGGGAAGGTGGGACGGGTGTGGAATTCCAGGCATCCACGCTGGAGCCCTTCTCGGTGGGGAAGGGGCTGCAGGACAGCAGAGGCTGCGCCCTGGCCACACTGTCCCTGTCCCCCGTGTCCCTGCGTGACGTCTGCGCCCGGTTAAATCAGATCTGTGCTGAATCCCAGCGTTTCCTTGGCAACATCAAGGAATCCGAGGAGCAAAAGCCACCCGGCAGGGCCAGCCTGGGGGACAGCCAGCGCCCACTGAGCCCAACTGGCCACCAGAGCCACGGGGACACTGCGGCAAGCACCGGCCATTCCCGATGGTCCAACCCATCCTGGAGATAATCCAGAGCGTGGATAATCTGTTCTGCTGGCACCTCAGTGCTGGTCGTGGCCACCATGGGCAGCTGGGGACGGAGTAGGACCTGGCTGGGGACACACAGGAGCGGGCACCGTGGGCAGTGGGACGCTGCAGCCGCGTGGCCCCAAAAACAGGGGCAGCTCCGTGGGGATGTAAGAAACCTGGGATGGGTTTGGAATGGGATGGCCCCGCTCACATCCTGACCCTTGTCCTGGTGGCACTGAGGGCTGGCAGGGCCGTGCCAGGCTGGGGCTGATCTCCCTGGCACAGAGGGAAGGTGGAGAGGAGCTTCTCCCGTTCCGGCTGCCGCTGCCTTTCCGGCTCCGAGCTCTGCAATGCAGCTCGCACGGCTCGGCTGCTGTGTGTGAATCCCATCAATATTTCATGGAGCTGCTTCCTCCAGGGGAAGGGCTGCTCTCAGCTCCGGCTTTCTGCTGCTCCTACCAGCAGGGAACATCTGATTCCCTTCCAGCAGCACCCAGCAGATCGCCCTGGTCCTCCCCATTCCACATTGGTAAATATCCCTGGTGCCTTCCAGGAGCTCTGGATCCTGAAATCCCTCAGGTTCCACTCTTGGCACCTGCCCAATGCTCCTGGGGTCTCCAGGGTCAAGCCACCAGCTCCAGGATGGGGCACCAAACCCAGCCACATCCCCAAATCCACATCCAGCAGCAGGATGTGCCAACAGCCTGGCTGGATCTGACATTCCCTGCCCCATCCATCCCGCAGATCCCAGCTGGCTCCTGAGCCCAGCAGGAGCCGGGGGGTGAGCAGCTTTGTTTGCAGAAAAAGTTGCTTTTTTAACTGCTAAGGCTGCACAATTATTCCCGAGTTTCTTCAGGGATCAGCAGAAAACTTGGGAAGAGTTCTGGGAGCCGGAGAGATGCCAGGAGAGGGCAGAGCCTGCGGCAAACACCCCTCGCTGTGGCATGGGGGGAGCTGTGGTGGCTCTCTAGGGGTCCCAGCAGCTCCTGCATCCCTGGAAGAGCTCCTGGGATGGGATGAGGGACATGGAATGATCCCAGCAAGGTGCTGCTCCCCAGAGCACTTGTGGGAAGATAAGGCCAAAAGCTCTGGTGTTGCTTCACCACCCAACAACTAAAATTTGCACGATTCCCAATTTCCAGAGCAAAACTTCCATCTCCAGGTGTCTTTTTGTCTGTGGAAAGGATGAGGAGCCTGGAGAGGCTCCCAGCAGAGCATCCCAGGGTGAGGAAGGAGCTCCTGATCCTGACAGGCAGCGGCAGGAGCAGGGCTGTCAATCCCTTCCCAACAATTCCTAACTGAGGCTCTCTCCCTGCTCGTGGAGATGTGGTGACAAAACATTTGAAGCGCCTTGACAGGGACGCCAAGAGCTGCTGTCACACAGCTCCGGTTTTAATCAGCAGGAAAATTAGGGATTTTCGTCACCTTAAACTGCATTTTGTATCCCTGTGAGGCTTCCCAAAGGGCTGTGCTGCAGTGGGAGCCCACGAAGAGCTGAGCTCCAGGGATGGCAGCAGCTCGGGGCGGATGGAAAGGGGGGGATTCACCCCCGGGTTTGGGGCCAAGCTGCCGCAATGTCACCCTCTGTCCCTGTCCCACAAAGGCTGGAATGGGGACAAAGCGAGAGGCCGGAGCGTGGGAGGTGGCAGGAGTTTGGCCTCACAAAGGGAGGTCGGAGATGGAACAGAGGGAGAGAGGTGTGAGCACAGCGGGAGCGGCCTCGGGGAGGTGTCGGTGCGGGAGGAAACGGGCACAGGAGAACTGGGCTGGAGAGGAGAGCTGGGAGCAGCCAGGGGATCAGCCAGGGATGGTTTGGGAGTGAAACCAGGGATGGTTTGGGAGTGAAACCAGGGATGGTTTGGGAATGGCTGGGGATGAACACAGGGATGGTTTGGGAATGGCTGGGGATGAACACAGGGATGGTTTGGGAATGAAACCAGGGATGGTTTGGGAATGGCTGGGGGATGAATGTAGGGATGGTTTGGAAATGGCCAAGGGTGATCAGGCAGGAATGGTTTGGGAATGGTCAGGGGATGAAAGCAGGGACAGTTTGGGAGCAGCTGGGGGATCAGTCAGGGATGGTTTGGGAGTGAAACCAGGGATGATTTGGGAATGGCTGGGGGACAAAAACAGGAATGGTTTGGGAATGGCTGGGGGATGGACACAGGGATGGTTTGGGAGCAGCCGGGGATGAAACCAGGGATGGTTTGAGAATGAAACCAGGAATGGTTTGGGAATGGCTGGGGGATGAACGCAGGGATGGTTTGGGAGCAGCTGGGGAACAAAAGCAGGGATGGTTTGGGAGCAGCCAGGAGATGAAACCAGGGATGGTTTGGGAACAGCTGGGGGATGAACACAGGGGTGGCTTGGGAATGGCCAGGGAATAAAACCAGGGATGGTTTGGGAATGGCTGGGGGAGGAAAACAGGGATGGTTTGGGAGCAGCCGGGGGACAAAAGCAGGGACAATTTGGGAATGGCCAGGGAATGAAAATAGGGACGATTTGGGAGCAGCCAGGGGATGAAACCAGAGATGGTTTGGGAATGGCTGGGGGATGAAAACAGGGATGGTTTGGAAATGGCCAAGGGTGATCAGCCAGGGATGGTTTGGGAACGGCCAGGGGATGAAAACAGGGATGGTTTGGGAAAAGCCAGGGGATCAGGCAGGAATGGTTTGGGAATGGCCAGGGGATCAGGCAGGAATGGTTTGGGCAGGTGCTCCCTCGTCCTGTGCTGGAAGAACAGCCCCAGGCTCCCGTGCCCGGCAGCAAAGCCCATCCCGTGCTCCCGGAGGAGCCGCAGCCTCCCACCCCCAGCTCACAATGGAAACAAGCAGCACAGCCCTGGGTGTTCCCTGTGCACACAGGGATGGGGTTCAGCCTTGGAAGCCCCTTTCCCACGGGTCCCAAACCCCTGAGGGTGGGCACTGCCCTCCACAGAGCCCCTCAGACCCCCAGAATGGGCACTGCCCACCACAGAGCCCCTCAGACCCCGGGAATGGGCACTGATCATCACAGAGCCCCTCAGACCCCCGGAATGGGCACTGCCCACCACAGAGCCCCTCAGACACTGGGAATGGGCACTGCCCACCACAGAGCTCCTCAGACCCCCGGAATGGGCACTGCCCACCACAGAGCCCCTCACAGCCACCACCTCCCACGGGGGGCCACCCTCAGTGCCAGCTCCCACGCAGCGGCCCTGGGGACCATTTTGGGGCACAGAGGGGACCCTGTGGCCAGCCAGGCCTGAGCCCCTCGGGGTGCCAGGGTGATGCCCATGCTGCCCATGGGCTGTCCCCACTTGTTGTCCCCCTGGTTGTGGCGCGAGGGAGCAGCACGGGAGCTCTGCCCATCCCAGGGCATGGTCTCACTGCTCCTCACCCCTTCCCGAACAATTTTCCCTCCAGAACCGACCCCGGCACCTGCCCCAAACCCCACGGAAGGCAGAGGAGGCTCTGGATGGAGGAAGAGACAAACCCACGCACAAATCCCAGCCTGGAGCCGCCGGGAAGCCCGGGACGAGCTGAGCCCGGTGCGGTGCCCCGGGGCAGACCCTCCCCAGGACCCTCCCCGCTTCTCCCGGTCCCTATCCCGGTTTTCCCGGCGCTGGGACCGGCGTGCACGGGACGGGCTTGACGTCAACGGGCTTTCAGCGGGATGATGGATGGCACGGGAAGGCGCTCCCGGTGCCGAGCCGGCGGCCGGGAAGCGCTGCCCGCCCCGCACCGGGAAAGGCTCCGGGGAACCGGCCCGGGGAGCCCCCGGGAACGGGGGCAGCGCGGCCGCAGCTCACCCGTTTTCGGCGCAGCGATGATTTTGGGGGGGTCGCATCCCGGCTCGGAGGCTGCGCGATGATTTAGGGGTGCCGTGGGGCACGGGGGGGATTCCGGCGCTGTCCCCACGGGGGTCGAGACCCCTCGCCTCCCTCCATCCCTCCTCCCGGAGCTCCCGGAGCGCGCATCCCGCTGCTCCCCGGTAGCGCGGCATCCCCAAATTCACCATCGCCAAATTCACCATCGCCAAATTCACCATCCCCAAATTAATTCACCTTCCCCCGGGGATGCTCCGGGGCAGGTGCGGCCCCGCTCGGCCCGCTGGCCGCGGGGCTGTGGCCGCTGTCCCGGAGCGCCGCACCCCGCGGGCACTCACTCACCGCTGCCGCCGCCGCCGCCGCCGCCGCCCGTGCCCGCTCCTCCCCCGGCCCCGGCGGGCTGCTGGGAGCGGCGGGCGGGGGAGCCCCGGGCCCGGCCCCGACGGTCCGGGCGGAGCGGAGAGGAACCGGCAGCTCCCCGGGGAAGCGGCGGTCGGAGCCCAAAGGGCAGCGGCAGGAGCGTGCGGCCATCAGGCGGATCCTAAGGGGGGATGGAAGGAGCGGCCGGACCCCAGGAGACGCCGGTTGGACGCTACAGCCTTCGAGTGGATCCTACAGGCAGCAGTTGGACCCCAAAATCCTCCAGCTGGACCCTACGGCCTTCAGCTGGAGTCTGGATCCACTCACCAGAGCTTGGGAGCCACCAGAGGGATCCTAAATCCAGCAATTGAACCCCAAGGGGTACCAGCTGAAGCCTGCACCCTTCAATCAGAGCCTACACCCATCAATGGGACCCCAAGAGGCACCAGCTGGACCCTAAACCCAGCAATTGAACCCCAAAAGCCACCAGATGGACCCTGAACCCCAAGAGGTACCAGATGGAGCCTTCACCCTTCAATCAGACCCTACAGCCATCAGTTGAACCCCAAGAGCCTCCAGCTGTACCCCATACCCATCAACTGGACCCATTAATCAAACCCCAAGAACCTCCAGTTGGACCTTACACCCATCAGCTGGACCCCAAAAGCCTCAGGTTGAATCCTACACCCATTAATTGGACCCCAAGAGCCCCCAGCCAGACCCTACACCCATTAATAGGACCCCAAGAGCCTCCAGTTGGACCCTACATCCAACCACTGGACCCTACACCAATCAAACAAACCCCAAAGCCCCCAGCCAGACCCCAGACCCCCGCCAGCTGGAGCTCAAAACCTTCCAGCTGAACCCTCCAGCCACCAGTTGGACTCTAGAGCTGCCACCTGCCCCTTCTGTCCCAGCTGGACCCCAAGAGCAGTTGCCAACCTCCTCCTGCTGTCCCCATGGACCCCAAGAGTCCCCAGCCAGACCCACGGGACCTCGGAGCTGGAGCTCCCAGCTGATCCTGCTCAGGCGGGCTTTGGGAATCCCACTGGAGCAGCCATGGGGACACCATGGGAACACCGTGGGGACACCATGGGGACACTGGGGTGCCCTGGATGCTGGCGAGGGAGGAGGTTTGGGCGCAGAGGCGGCGGTTCCAGCGCTGCCCTTGGACTCACCTTGGCTGCCGGGATCCGAACACCGATTTCCCTCTAGGCAGCGTCTCCCTGCTCCCGGTGAATTCCTCCGGGGTGAATTCCTGCTCTCCCTGCGTTGCCTCTGCCGGCTGACATGGAGCCACGTGCCAGGAGCAAAGCCTCCTTCGCCGCCTTTAACTCTGTCCCTCCCTAAAATCCAGCAATTCCCAGCTCCCCATCCCATGGGCAGCACCTCGGGAGGCACGGGGCATTCCCAATGCCGGGATTAGGGCCAGCCTGGGGAGAGATTTGGGATCAGGGTGGCTCAGTGAGTGCAAGCATCCATCAGTGCAGGGAGGATGTGGGATAATTCCCTCCCGTGCTGGAGGGAAAAACTGGGATGCAGCAGGTCCCAGGCAGGAAAGCTGGTTCAGGAACAGGAATAGCTGAAAGAACTAAATATGGAAACTTGGATAAACCAGCGCTGAAGGAGGGAGATGGTTTCCTAATGGGATTCAAAGCATATAAACAAACTCAGGGAGGAGGGAGGTTGTCCAGAGGGGCCTTGGTGAGGAAGAGTTTGGAAAACCAGCTGGAATTCTCCCAGCAGGGAAGGCTATTCCATTAAATTCCCAGCTTTGTGGAGGAAGTGCCACCCCTGGGAACACATAGTCGGGGGGAAGAGATAATGAAAACAACGTCCCTAAAAGATTCTCTGTGGGATTTTTTTTTCCAGCTGCTTTTTGATGATAGGAGTGGCTGGAGTGACTGGAGTTCTCAGTTCCATTGGGAGTTTTTTGCTCCCTTTGGTTTTTCTGGGATCACCAACCTCACACTGGCGCTGCAGATTCCAGGCTGGGGCTGTGTGGCACCAATTTCCTGGGAATTGCCTCCCTACATGGACGAACCCCAAAGGCTCAGCCTTGTCCTGAGATCCCATCAGAGCTCTCCCATCTCCAATGTCTCTTAATTCCTTAAGGAGCTCGGCTTTGCCGGCTCCTCATCACCTCCTGCTTTCCCTTTGGGTTTGCGCCGGCACCGCGGGGCGGCTTAACGCGATTATCCCGCTACAACTGCCCTAAGAGGATTCCCAGCCTCGGCTCAGGGTGCGGCCGGGGATGATCCTGCTGGAGGTGGGGGAGCCTGTGAGGGTGACCCCGGGATGTGCAGCCCCCGTGGGTGCCACCAGCTGCCATTCCCCGGGATAGGGTGGGAAATGCCCCTGGATAGGTCCTGGAGAGAGGGGGAGGGAATGGGGATGGAGACCCAGGGGAAGGGTGAGAATGTCGGGGCTCTGGGGCTGCTCTGGGAAGTCCTGGGGCTTCCCAGGAGATTTTGGGACTTCTCAGGGAGGTCCTGAAGCTTTCCAGAGGACTGAGGCTTCCCAGGAGGGTCCCGGAGCTGCTCTGGGGCATTCTGGAGCTTCCCAGGAATGTCCTGAAGCTGCCCAAGGGAGGTGCTGGGGCTTCCCAGGAGGGTCCTGGAACTTCCCAGGAAGGTGCTGGGGCTTCCCAGGAGGGTCCTGGAGCTGCTCTGGAGCATCCTGGAGCTTCCCAGGGATGTCCTTGGGCTGCCCAGGAGGTTCCTGGAGCTCTCCAGAGGACTGAGATTTCCCAAAAGGATCCTGGAGCTGTCCTGGAGCATCCTGGAGCTGCCCAGGAGATTTTGGGACTTCCCAGGAGGTTCCTGGAGTTCTCCAGAGGACTGAGCCTTCCCAAAAGGATCCTGGAGCTGCCCTGGGGCTATCCTCAGGTATCCTGGGGCTTCCCAGGAGGGTGCTGGGGATTCCCAAGAGTGTCCTGGAGCTTTCCAGAAGACTGAGCCTTCCCAGAAGGGTCCTGGAGCTGTTCTGGAGCATCCTGGGGCTCCCCAGGAGATTTTGGGACTTCCCAGGAGGTTCCTGGAGGTCTCCAGAGGACTGAGCCTTCCCAAAAGGATCCTGGAGCTGCCCTGGTGCTGTCCTGGAGGCTCTGAGGCTGCTCTGGAGGTCCTGCAGCTGCATTCAGGGAAGGAGAAGCTGCACCTGGAGAAGGGTTATGGAAATGGGCTGGTTTAGGGCAGGATTGGGAATCCCAAGGGGGAATAACCCTGGCCTGGCTGTGGGATGAGCCCTGGCCCCTCTGGAAGTGCCCAGTGGGATGAGTTCTGGAGCTGGGTCAGCTCCTTCCCTGCTGGAAGCTGTGTCCCACTTCTGGCAGGAGCAGGAGCCGTGTGGAGACCTGGAAAATCTCCTGGCAGCAGCAATCAGGTCACCAGTGCTCACCAGTTGGATACTGGGACAGCCAGGGGGTTGAACTGGGCAGGAGGTGCTTTCCTGGGAAATCCTCTCCCCAGCAAAGTGGGAATATTGGGAATGAGGCTTCCCAGTCAGCATCAGGATGAGTATCTCAGCTTCCAGTGCTGATCCTAAAGTTTTGGGGGTTTTTCCTGATTCCTGTCAGCTTTTCCTTAGGAAATGAGGGCTGGGAGAATGGGGGAGAGCAGGATTCCTTTGGGAATTCCCATCTGGAGCAGAAAAGGTAAAATTTCCCAGGACACAGGTTCAAACCTGAGCACAAAAGGGGACCCACAAGCCCAGGGTTGATCCTGGATCATCCCTCAGGAATTTTTGACTCCCAAGGTATCCTCTGGCAACACCCATAGGTCAAATTATCTTCCATGGGGTTTCATTTCAAAGCAGAATGGTTAAAAAAAAAATCAGTGTCCAGGCACAAATATATTCCCAAATATCCTTAAATATCCTTAAATATTATATGGATCATCCCAGCTAGGACAGGCACCAGGTGGGAGGTGGCACTTCCATCTGGGAATGTGACACAAAGGGTCAGGCCCCAAAACCTGGCCCTAAATGGCCCCTTTTTTCCTGCAGATCCATAAAGCAGCGTGTCCATGTCCAGAAAGATTTTCTATCCAGGTTTTCCCGTGCCTGTGGATTTCTGCCCCAAAGCAACAGCTTGTTTGGGATAAATCCAGAGTGCTGCTGGAACGGGAATCCCGGGGGATGGCGGGGGCTGAGCTGGGAAGGGCCAGCCCGGTCCCTGCTGCTCTGAGCTGATTTTCCTCCATACCAAACAAATCCACAGCTCCCAAATCCAGCTCTGGGGTGCAGTGGGAAGCGTTGGAGGGATGGGATGAGCAGGTGGAAGGCGCTGGATGGGTCCAAACTCATCAAAGCGCCACCAAATTCCTGCAAAATCACTTTCTCCTTTCTTTTTTTTTTTTTTTCCTCCCTGTTTCTTGTTTTCCTTGGCTCCTGCACGTTCCGGGCAGGCTGACAGCGAGCTCTGTGGAGCTGCAATCCCTGTGGGAAAAGCCGAGCGGCTCCAGACAATGGATCCATTGCTGCCGGGAAAGGGAGCAGGTGGGGACGAAACGGAGCCGCACAAAAGGATCCGCGGCAAGAGGAGGAGGAGGAGGAGGAGGAGGAGGAGCAAGTGGGGGATTGTCCAGAAATCCCGGGAGAGGGGCTGGATCCAAGCTGGGTGCTCTGACAGCTGGGCCTGGCAGCAGCAGCAGCAGCCGTGCTGGGTAATTAATTAATAAATGAGGCGTTTTCCAGGGAATTGTGGGGATGGATCAGAAGGAAATGGCTCAGAAATTCGGGAATTCAAAATCAAAACCAAACCCCAAAGTGGAGGAGATGTAAGGGTGGGGAATGGATTTCCAGGAAAGCTGCCCCATCCTGGGAAGAGTTCAATTCCAGGCAGGAGCAGCCTGGAATAATGGGAAGGAGGTGGAATTGGATGATCCTGAATGTCCTTCCAACCCAAACTGCTCCACGATCCCGACTTTTATTTCTCTTGGCTGCCTTGCAAGTGCCCTCAGCCTCAAGAGCTCCAATAAAACTGCAGGAATTTCGCTGTGAGACATTTCCCACTTCAGTGCCAGCACGGAGCCTCGGGGCAGCCGAGCTCCCAGCCCACAGAGGACACAGAAATTTGTCCCATTTCCTCCATTTCTTCCACAAAAACCACAAATCCCAAATCCCTGTGCTTGCAGGGAATGGGATTTTGTCCTCTAGCAGGGCAGACCCAGCCATCAATTTTGGGAAGGGTGACTGGAAGTGCAGCAGCCCCAAGGGATCTGACTTTCCTTTCTCATCCCAAACAATATTTCAAGGGATTTATTTTTATAACCTGAACAATGATATTAAAAACGCTATTAAAAAAAGAAACTTGGCCAGGCTGCAAATTAGGCCACCAGAAGGACAATGAGGAGGCAAAAAGATGGAGTCACTCCTAAGGAAAAGGGAATTTTTTTTATGGGAGAAATCCTGAAGCAAGCATGAATCACCTCTGAGTGTGTCCTGGAGCCAGGAAATCTGGGAATTGGGAGAGCTGGCAGGAGCAGGGCACAGACTTTGGCTTGAAGCAGCTCCAGGATGGCAGGAGAAAATCTGGATTCACTGGAATGTCCCTGGATGATCCCTGGGATTGCACTGCCAGGGATATCCTGGTGGAGTGGAGTTGCTGCTAAATGGATGTGCAGAAAGGCAAAAAAAAAAATCTGTTGGAAATGCAAAAAATTATTTTACTGATCTATTAATTGACTCAATTAATCAATGAAAACAGATTTCCAGAGATTCCTAGCATGGATAATAACATATATATATGTGGGAATAAATTCCTTGGGTTCCTCCAAGGAATTGTGAGGATCCACAGGATGAAACTGTCCCATGGGGAAGGGATCCTGGAGGATCTTTGGGATGGGATCCCTGCAGGAAAGGAGATGGCAATTCCCAGATGAGGGGCTGGGAATGAGGCAGCAGCTCCAGCCCTCTGTGGCTTCAAGGAAAAACTTAAAAGGAAAATATAAATTCTCTAATTTTCCTCATTATTCCCATTGGATTTTGTTCCAGAATTGATGGATTTGAAGGGAATGTCAAGACAGCCTTTGCTTCCCCTCCCTTTGGTGCTGCTTTTTGGGTTTTTTTCCTGATTATCAGCTGCCTCGAGTCTCCACTCAGAGAGAAAAAGCATCTCTAATTCCTTTATCTATTTAAGTCGATTTCAGGAATATTTTTCTCCCCCTGTGTGAACAATCAGAACTCTGTGGTCTCCCAGATATGTAAAATAGTTCTTTTTCTTCTTTTGTGGGCAGATATACTTAAGCTACATAATGGGACTCTGGGAGTGAGTCAACTCAGGAACACTGGATATATTTAAATTCCATTTCAAATTAACTCCTATTAAAAAAAATTCCCAGAAAATGCCAAATCCTGGTGTGAAAAAAAGTTCACTGCAACTCACACACCTAAAGCATTTTTATCCAACATCTTTAGCAAGTTTATTTACCACGCAATTTATTACAAGGATACTTGACAGAGAAGCAAACAAGCTCGGAAAACATCGCAGCATTCCTGCTTTTTTAAAAATAAAGTAGGAAAAACACTGGAAGACTAAATACGAGGCCTAAAGCTGGACAGGTGGGGCTTTAGGACAGGGCAGATCTATGACAGGACAGGAGTTTGGCTGCCCCTCAAGTCACTGTCGCTCCCGAGATGTCTCCACATTTGTCCCGGTCCCTCCCGGTTTGTCCCTGTCCCTCACAGTTTCTCCCTGTCCCTCACGGTCCCTCAGGTTTGTCTCTGATCCTCCCGGTTTGTCCCTGTTCCTGTCCCGGTCCCTCTCGGTTTGTCCCCGTCCCTCACGGTCCCTCAGGTTTGTCCCTGTCCCTGCCGGTTTGTCTCGGTCCCTCAGGTTTGTCCCCGTCCCTCACAGTTTGTCCCTGTTTCTGTCCCGGTCCCTCCCGGTTTGTCTCGGTCACTCAGGTTTGTCCCTGTCTCTCCCGGTCCCTCAGGTTTGCCCCCGTCCATCCCCGTCCCTCACGGTCCCTCACGGTCCCCCCGCTCACTCCCGCCCAAAACCGCAAATCTCGCGATATCCTCGCCGGGTCACGCGCCCGCGCGCGCCGCCGCGGCCCAGCCCGGGGAGGGGAAGGGAAGGGAGGGGGGGGGGGGGGGGGAACGACAAAAAAGGGCGGAGCCTCCGCCCCGCCGCCTCACGGCCCCGCCGCCATCTTGTTTCTCGGCCGCTCGGCGCTCACTCCGCTCCGGCCGCCCCCCCTTTTCCCCCCCCGCCTCCCGCCGGCCGCGCCGGAGGCAGCGCGGGCAGCGGGCGGAGCAGGCGGAGGTCGCGGCGCCGGCCGCCCCGGTGAGTACGCGGGGAGCGCGGCGGGGGGGAGGCGGCGGCGGCGGCCCGTGAGGGGGCGCGGGGCGGGGGTGGCCCGAGGGGTCCTTGGGGCCCCCCCTCAGTAACGGCCGCGCCGCGATTGGCTGGGCCGCGACGCGCGCGCTGATTGGCCCGCGAGGGGGAGGCGGGCGCGGCGAGGTGGGCGCTGATTGGCTGGCGGGGCGCGGACCGGGGAGAGGACAGCGAGCGGACCGTTGTCCCGCGCGGGCGCGGGGTGGGGGGGGGCGGCGGGGCCGGGGTAGGCCCGGGCGGGCTCGGGCCTGGCGAACCTCGGAACCCCCGGCCTGAGAGCCGAGATTCGGGGCTGGCAGTGCCCGGGACCCCCAGCCCGAGAGCCGAGATTCGGGGCTGGCAGTGCCTGGGACCCCCGGCCTGAGGGCCGAGATTCGGGGCTGGCAGTGCCCGGGACCCCCAGCCCGAGAGCCGAGATTCGGGGCTGGCAGTGCCCGGGACCCCCGGCCTGAGGGCCGAGATTCGGGGCTGGCAGCGCCCGGGGAACGCGCTGCCTCACGGCCGGCGGGCAATACAGAGCGCGGAGGCCTCCCGGTGTTTTCCCGGCGCGGGTGGGATCTACCGGGCCGCCACACGGGATGTGCTGTGGTGCCTCATCCCTGGAAGGGTCCAAACCAAGGTGGAGAAGGCCTTGAGCCTTTAGTTTTAAAGCTGATGAGCTTTAAGGTCTCTTTCACCCAAACCGTTCCTTGTTCTGTGATTCCAAGGCAGGTTGTGATCCTGACCTGGCTGAGAAGGGAGCGGGTAGAGAGGAGCTCGGATGTTCAGGTTTAGATTTGGTTTTAAAAGAAATTCTTGGCTGTGAGGGTTGTGAGGGGCTGGAATGGATTTCCCAGAGCAGCTGTGGCTGCCCCTGCATCCCTGGAAGTGTCCAAGGCCAGGCTGGATGGGGTTGGAGCAACCTGGGACAATGGAAGGTGTCCCTGCCATGCAGGGGGTGGCACTCGGTGATTTTTCTGAGCCATTTCTCTTGGTGAGTGGAATATTTCCCATGGATTCAGGAATAAATCTTCCCTGTCTCCATTGCTGTCTGAGCATGGACAATTCAAATCCCATGAGCTCGTGACCTTTTCCTCCAGCCCTACAAACCAAACCATCAGACTTTCTTGGCAACATCCAGGGCTTTTCCTTAGGTTTTTTTCCTGAAATGAGATTTTTGGACTGGGCTGTTCCTGCTGGGTGTGTCTGTCCTCGTGCCCTGTGACAGCCTCAGCTCACCCGGGCATCGTGGTGACAACAGTGTCACAGCAGGGACAAGATCCCAGGGAATGGCTGGAGCTGTTCCAGGGGGGATTTAGGGAAAGGTTTTGGGGTTTTTGGTCCTGGGCACTGCCCAGGGAATGGGAACATTCCCAAGGCTGGCAGAACTCCAGGAAGGTCTGGACACCACTCTGGGAATGTCCAGACGTCCCAGCTTCCCTGGGAATTCCATCCCAGCCCCTCCCAAGAGAGAATTCCTTCCCAAAATTAATCAGAACCCTCTGTGATTTTAGAGCAACAACAGCTGCAATGATTGAAATAAACCCTTTAGGCCTTCTCGAATTAATTTAGTGGGGTTTATTTTTTCCTCAAATAAACCCTTTACTGTAGGGCCTCCCAAAATTAATTTGGGGTTTTTATCCCCCATAAATAAATCTGTTACTGTAGATCTTCCCAAAATTAATTTGGGGTTTTTATCTCCCCACAAATAAATCTGTTACTGTAGGTCTTCCCAAAATTAATTTGGGGTTTTTATCCCCCACAAATAAACCCGTTGCTGCAGAACTTCCCAATATTAATTTGGGGATTTTTCCCCCCCAACAAATAAATCTGTTACTGTAGGGCTCCCAAAATTAATTTGGGGTTTTTATTCCCCTTACAAATAAACCCATTACTGCAGAACTTCCCAAAATTAATTTGGGGATTTTTCCCCTCTGTAAATAAACCCTTTACTGTTTTTTCCCCCCACAAATAAACCATTTATTGTAGAACTTCCCATAATTATTTTTTTCCCCCACAAATTACCCCTTTATTGTAGAACTTCCCAAAATTAACCTTTATTTTTTTGTCACGAGGAATTAATAAACACTCTGTGAGCAGCTTTAGGACCCTTGGGATGTGCCAAGGCACAGGGGAATGTTTTTGGGGACTCAGAACCCCTCAGAATTCCACAATTCCAGCCAGACATTCCTCTGTTCTGCAGGAAAGGTGCTGCCTTTGTTTTTCATACCACCCAAAGTACCTCACATCATTCCAATAGTCAGAATTCCACAGCTTCCAGGCCCTGTTTTTATCTGAGGAATGCCACAGGAAGAGAACAGAGCGTATTTATTTTTTTTAAGGCCATGTTTTAACCAATTCTATTCCCCCAAATCATCAGGAAGATCTATTTTTAAATTAATCTCTCCTCGTTATCAGATTCAGAGTGATTTAATCTGCAGGCCTTGGCTGTGCTTCCCAAGATTTTTCCCTCTGGATAATCCTGTCAGCAGGAAATTATAGCTTGGAATTTACAGCTGGAAATCCATGGTGGTGATGTTGATAAAATTGGGATTTCTGCATCTAGAGGTGTCCCCTGATTTATAATATATATATAGAATATCAGGGGATTAATATAATATAATATAATATAATATAATATAATATAATATAATATAATATAATATAATATAATATAATATATAAAATATAATATATAATATTAATATAATATCATCACATTTATATAATTTATAATATAATGTAATATAATTAATAGAATATAATATATCAGAGGATATATAAAAATAATAATATAATAATATATCATATGTAATATAATATAATTAATATAATACAATAATATATAATATTATAAATATAATCATATATAACGATATATATAATATCAGGGATTAATATAATATAATATATATAATATATCAGGGAATATATAAAAATAATATGTAATAGAATATATTATAATTATTATAATACAATAATATATAATAAATACAATAATATATAATGATATAAATAAAATCAGGGGATAAATATCTATATAATATATAAAATATAAATATGAAATATATCATAATATCCCCTGATTTCCGCAACTTTTTGATTGTAGGCTATTCCCATTCTTTACCCACAACATTCCCAAATTCCCATCCCTCCCGAAGTGCTGCTGGAGGGGGCAGAGTGAGGCTGGGGATGGTTAAAACCAAAGGGAAATTTTTGATTTTGGAGCTGAAAGCTCCACCTGTGCTTCCTGCCGGGAATTTTGCTGGGATTCCTCCTGCCCAGGCCTCGGGGTTTGTTCCAAAAAATCTGCCTCTCTTTTAATTTTATTTTTTATTTTCCGCCATCCTGTGGAATGTTTGTGGGGTGGTGCAGCCTGGTGGGATCCCAATCCCTGTTCCCAGGGAATGTCCCCATTCCCACCTGGACGCATTGGGGATCCAATTTTGGGATACTCAGGACAAGGAGAGGGTCCAGAGAGGCCACGGAGAGGATTTGGGATCTGGAGATGTCCCTCATGAGGAGACAGCAGGAGCTGTGTGGCCGTGACCACGCTGGAATGAATTATTCCAGATTTATCCAATTATTCCAGATTTATCCAAGCCGGAGCTCTTAGGGATTCTTATGAGGAAAAACTGGGAGCTGCATTTGCAGAAGGGAAGGCTGGCAGAGAATCCCATCCATCCATCCATAAAACATCCCCAAAGGGTGGCAGAGGATGGAGCCAGCCTCTGGTCAGGAGCAGCGGCCAGAAATTCACAAATTAAAAACCACAGCGAGTTCCTCCTCACCCCGAGGAAGAACAACATCGCACGGGGGTGGCAGAGCTCCCTCTGGGGACATCCCAAGGCCACCTGGAGCTGTCCCTGTGTCACCTGCTCCCCTTGGCAGGGGTTTTTGGGCTGGCTCATCTCCAAAGCTCCCAAAATTTCTGGAATTCGGGGTTCGGAGCGCGCGCGCTCCCGCCGCGCCTCGCGCACGTGCGGCCCCGCGCCCCGCCGGGGAGGTGTGGCGGGAACCGCCGTGATTGACAGGCGCGCGGGCCAATCAGCGGCCGTTCCCTCCAGCCTCCTCAGGCGTTTGAATAGGAGGCGAGGCGGCCAATCGGGGCGGGGCTGAGGGGCGGGGCTTGCCTGACCCCTGCGGCCGCCGCTCAAGGTAACTTTAAAGCAGGAAGCGGCCGGCGAGGCTGCGCCGCGACGCCGACCAATGGGAGCGCGGGGCCGCGGGGCGCGCAGCCAATAGGAGAGCTCGACCGTGGGGCGCGCAGCCAATGGGCGCGGGCGCGGGGCGGGCCGGGCGCGCGCAGCGGGGCGCGCGAGGCCGCCGCCGTTAAAGGGGCCGCGGGCACGGCCCGGCCCGGGGGGGCTCCCGTGGCTCCCGGGGTCACTCAAAGACAAAGCCATGGCGGGGAACCCCCGGCCGCGGGCACGGCCGGCGGTGAGTCCGGGGCGCCGCCGCTGCGGTGGCGGCGGGGGAGGGCGGCCCGTGCGCCGGGGACAGGCCGCGGCGGCGGGGGATGCTCGTGCGTGCCGGTGCGGGAAGAGGGGGGGGCGCGGCGGGACGTACCCGCTGCGGACTTCGCGGTTAAACCCCCGGCGCTCCCCTCCGAGCCTCCCGCAGCGCCGGTAACGCCGTGAGGGCAGCGCTGGAGGCGGGGGGGGACAAAGCAGCGGGGGTGCCCCGAGCGCGGCGGGGGCTCCGCGGTGCCCTTGGCCCGGCCGCCATCACCCCGCGGGGCCGGGGGGCGACAGCGGAGCCGCGGCACTCCCGAACCCCCCGGCGGTGCTGGCGGCTCTTTGTTGTCGTTTCTGTGGGCAAGTCGGTGCCGAAGGTCACGGGGGGAGCGGGGGTTGGAGGTTCTGAGGGGTTCCGTGGCCCCGGTGAGCCCCGGGCCGGGCTCGCTCCGGCTCCGGCCCCGGCGCAGCCCCAACTTGGAGCGGGGCCTGCACGAGTGACCTTGAAATGCCAGCGCTGCGAGCCGACACTCTGAAGGACAAAGTTTGTTTGCGGCACTTTGGACCGAAAAAAAAAAAAATTTAAAAGAAAAAAAAAATAAAAGAGGAGGGGAAAAAAAAAAACCGGAGCCGCTGGCGGTGGCCGAAGGCATCAAGGACACGGGGATAGTCCCGGCTTAGATTAAAGTTGGGGTTTGGGAGCGCTCCGTGGGTGTTCCTGCTCCTCCCAGGGTGAAAAATCACATTTCCCCCCCTCTCTCTTGAGGTTAAAAGCGCTGCTTTGGGAAATTAATGATAATTAATGGGTAAAACTTCGTGGAAGGGTTTTAGGATGAGGGCGCAGGGCCTTGAAGCTGAGCTTTGCCTCCTGTCAGGGTTTGCTGGGGTTGGAGTTTTATTCCGAGTGGAATTTGGGGTTTAATTCCCAATTAACGCTCCCAGCGCCTCATCTCGGGGTTATTCTGCTCCTTGGTGTTGTCACAGTTGCAGTGAAGAAGGGAATAAGAGGAGAAATGTCCTCAAAAATCCCATTTTAATAATTTGGGGAATGTTGGAGGAACTTCTGGAGCCGCCTGTGGGCCAGGATTGGAGAATTCCCCCTGAGCATGAAGGTCATTGTCAGCATCTTGAAGCAAAAAGAAAAATAATTCAATTTATTTCCTTAATAATAATTTATTTTTCCCTAGAATAATTCCCCTAGAATAATTATTTCCTTAGAAATTAGGATTTATCCAGCTTTTTAAGTGTTGGCAGCACACGAGGTCAACCTACAGAATAAAAAAATCCGAATAAAAATCCTGCAGAAATCTTAATTCCACCCAAAATTTGGAATATTTTGACACTTTCAGCTTGCAGGAGGCTGGGGAAAAATCGGTTCTGCTTGATCTTTTTAGGTCAAGAGCAGCAAGAAATCTGGAAATGGATTTACTAACAAATCAATTATGATTTATTATTTATTATTATTCCAGTTCTTTTGGATTATTTACAGCTTTAGAGGGGTAGGAAGGTCCCATTTTAAGGAATGAATTTCTGCTTCAAAGATCTCCAGGGATTTCTTTTTGTTGTTGTTTTTTAGAAGTTTGGATTTTTTTAGTTTTATTCTCTATATGAATTTGATTTTTCATCTTTATTCTCTAAGAGTTTGATTCTCTGGTATTATTCTCTATATGAGTTTGATTTCTTTAGTTTTATAATAAAATTTGCCCTATAAATTGGATTTTTAACTTTATTCTCTATATGAGTTTGATTTTTTAAATTTATCCCCTATAAGTTGGATTTATTAACATTTGAAATTTGATTTTAAAATTTTATTCTCTGTGAGTTTGATTTTTTTTTATTTTTATTCCATATGACTTGGATTTTTTACCTTTATTCTCTATATTAGTTTGATATTTTAGTTTTATCCCCTATAATTTGGATTTTTTACCTTTATTCTCTAGACGTTGGATTTTTAGATTTAATTCTCTATATAAATTTGGTTTTTTTACCTTTATTCTCTATAGAAATTTGATTTTTTTTTTAGTTTTATTCTCTCTAAATTTAATTTTTCTCCCTTGATTTTCCAGCAGTTTTGCTTTTCCTGGAAATTTCAATTTTGAATTCCTCCTTCAATTTTAACCTGGAACTTCAACCTTGTAAAACAACCTGTATTTTTTTATTTTAACTTTAATTTTTCACCCTTATTTTGTGCACCAATGAAAGTTTTGGGGACACTTTTGGGGTGGGGACATTGCTGTCCCCAGCTTGAGCCTGGCAGGAGTTTGGGTGCCCACATGAGGTCACCTTTCAACCACTCAATTTGGATTTTATTTCATTTAATCAAGCTAATATCTTAGATTTATATGATGGGGCTGACATCTGTATTTTAATGAAGTTGCCTCATGAGGTGATTTCTTCATTTCAGGGTTTATTGTCTTGTAAACGAATTAAATTTGGTGAGTTTTGAACCTAAAATCATCAATTATTTACATTTTTAAAGCTCTGTATTAGTTAAACTTTTTAATTATGATCAAGAATAATTTCACTTTTATTTCAGAGGATTAAAAACCCTTCAGGACATCTCCAGAGCATCCTGGGAGTTAAAAAATGAGATTTTTTGGGAGTTATTCCCAAAAGCTGAAGGGATTTTCTTGGATTTTCTGATTTTTTTCTCAAATCAGAGCAGGAGTTGTCCCTTTTTATAGGAGATTTGCATCTTTATAACACCAAAGCATTTTTATTTCAATAAAAAATAAAAGAAAAAAATAGAAAAAAAAGGAATTAAAACCATCCTGGCTGCCTTGGAGCACTTCAGGTTGGGCTCGATTTAAACAGGAGAGGAAAAACTTCTATAAAAATAATTAATTTCTTCATTTTGATGATTTAATTTATAAAAATGAGTGAAGACTATAATAGGACTATTGAATATAATAGGATGAAATAGATATTTCTCAATAAATACATAAATAAGTGAATTTATATAAATATACAGATTAAAATAATGTATTAAAATCATTTATTTGTCCCAAATTTCCCTGGAACGAGGAGCTGGAAGTTGGAATTTTCCAAGATCAACCCAAGATTTTGCAGCCTGAACCTCTGATATCCTCATTTAATTCTTGAAATAACCTTTCAATCTCTTAAAATTTAGTTTAAAATGGGTTTTTTTAAGCAGAATTTCAGCCTCTCCTGAGTTTTTGTCCACCCCCTTTTCCCACTGTTCTGTTGGATTTTTTAACATCATTTTATAGAATCTTTTTGGATCAATAAATCGGTGTAAAATGTAAAAAGTCTTAATTATTCTGGTTGGTTTTAATTGGTTTTTAATTTGTTGCCTGTCCGTAACATTGGGATTTTTAAAATATTTTAATAATTACGGTGAAATGGTGATGATGATGCTGTGGGTTCAGTGCTTAATTAGCTTTAATAATTTAATGTAATAATTATGAATTTATTTAATTTATTGAATGATTTAAACTTTTTGTGCTTTATTTTTATTGGGACGACTTTGGAAGCTGGAGAGGGATTTGGGATAAAGGATGAGAGGGAATAAATTCCCAGTGCCAGAGGACAAGGACAAATGGGATTTTGGGCAGGAATTGCTGCTTTTTCCATGAAAAACAATGAGATTTTCCCCAGAATTTTGGGAATTTTGTATGGAAAGCAGCTGGAATTTGTGATCCCACCAGGATGCTGCTGATTCCTTCCCTTTGACATTCCCTGTTTGCAAATCTTTTGGAATATTTGGATCAATTCCCAAATCTTGGAAATTTTGGATTTGCTTGGCTTCTTCACACAGTGGGAACTCGGCAAAAGTTGAAAATCACATTTTAAATGAAATTAAATTTAAAAAATTTAAAACTTTTGCCACTACCCTCATGGAATGGGGCCATTATCCCCATCCCACCTCACTTGGAATGTGGCTGTGCCCTGGATCTGATGTTTTTCCAGGGGAAAAAAACTCAGGCTGGAAGTGCAGGCTCAGAGCTTTTGGGTTTTTACTTGGGATTTTTCCCCTGGGTTGTGTTTTCCAGGAGCTGAAGTGACAAATTTTCCAAAGGGAGGCAGCTCCGTTTGGCTGCTTCTCCCTTCCCAGGGCACCCAAAAAATAAAAACAGCAGAAAAAGCAAAAAAATAACCCCAAAAAAAAACCAACCAGAGGCTCCTTCACGCTTCCTTTGCTCTCCATGAAGCGAAACTCTCCCAGGTTTTGTCAGCTGCTGCAGGATTTTGGAAATTTTGATGTTTGCCAGAGGTGTCGTGCTCTGGTGGGTGGAAAAGCTCCAACAGCTGGTGGGATATTCCTGGGATCAGCGAGGCCTCAGCTTTTCCTGCTTCTTCTTTTCCTCTCATTCTGGAAAAAGAAAATGTTTTCCTACCTGGAGAGGTGGTGAGGATGGGTTGGAGGTGAATCCTGGTTTTCCTGGGATTCAGTCCATCGTCCAGTCCAACCCTGAACAATCCCTGGGGATGCCCAGGGTCTGGATGATCCTTGAGGACCCTTCCAGGATATTCCAGCTGTGCTGGGATGAGCTGAACCACCCGAAATCCAGGCTGGGAGAATCCCAGTGAGGAGATCCATGGACACAGCTCTGAAGGAAAAAAAACCAATCCCTGCCAGCAGGGAATGATGGAAAAGCTTTTCAAGGCAATGGGAACATTCCCAAGGAAGAGGAATTCCCAACATGCCAGAGCTCCAGGAAGGTTTGGACACCACTCTGGGGATATCCAGGGTCTGGATGATCCTTGAGGATCCTTCCAGGATATTCCAGCTGTGCTGGGATGAGCTGAACCACCCGAAATCCAGGCTGGGAGAATCCCAATGAGGAGATCCATGGACATAGCTCTGAAGGAAACACCAGCAAGGAAACAAAAAACCAATCCCTGACAGCAGGGAATGAGGGAAAAGCTTTCCAAGGCGATGGGAACATTCCCAAGGAGGAGGAATTCCCAACATGCCAGAGCTCCAGGAAGGTTTGGACACCGCTCTGGGGATATCCAGGGTCTGGATGATCCTTGAGGATCCTTCCAGGATATCCCAGCTGTGCTGGGATGAGCTGAACCACCCGAAATCCAGGCTGGGAGAATCCCAATGAGGAGATCCATGGACACAGCTCTGCAGGAAAAAAAACCAATCCCTGCCAGCAAGGAATGATGGAAAAGCTTTTCAAGGGAATGGGAGCATTCCCAAGGAAGAGGAATTCCCAACATACCAGAGCTCCAGGAAGGTTTGGACACCACTCTGGGGATATCCAGGGTCTGGATGATCCTTGAGGATCCTTCCAGGAT
>JAWMQZ010000088.1:4431486-4443198 GCA_035584835.1 Tangara arthus
GCCGGGGGGGCGGACCGCGGGCTCGGGGGGGACCCCCGGCCCGGGCAGCGGGACCCCCCCGCCGCCGCCGCCGCCGCTCCCTCCCCGCCGCCGGGGGCTGCTGGTGGGGCCGCGCCCCGGGGCCGCCCCCCGCCCCGCCGGGGCCCCGCGCTGCTGCCGCCGCCGCCTGCAGAACTGCCTCTACAACGTGCTGGAGCGGCCCCGCGGCTGGGCGTTCATCTACCACGTCTTCATGTGAGTACCGGGCACCGCGAGGGGGGCGCGGGGATCCGCAGCCCAGGAGCACCGGGGGTACCGGGAGAGCCCCCCCCCGGGTTCCACCGGGAAGTTTCTCCGGTGCCGAGTCGGTGGCGGAGGGTCCCGGGCGAGGAGCTGAGCGCGGCCCCGGGGATGGGACTCGAGCTCCGGGGTGGCCCAGAGCCCCTTGCCGGTGTCACCGCGTCACCGTCCCGCTCTGCCGGGGTCTCTGAGCGTGGGGGGACCCTCAAAGGCAGGGGGGTGACAGCTCTGGGTGGCAGCGGGGACACTCTGCTGAGCTGTACCTGTAGCACTGCTGGGACAAGGCAGAAGTGCCACCCTTGGGCTGCGATGGGGACAGCGGGGGTGATCCTGTCCCTGCTGTACCCCGAGAGCTGCGCCCGTTCCTGGCTCACCGTGGATCCCCAGCGCTGGAAATCTCTCTCCAGGGCCACAGGGACGCTCCCGGGAGCGCACCTGCTCCTTCCCCTGCTCCGGGTGTTTTCCTGAGCTCTGCTCCAGCTTCCCTCGCTGGATCCGAGCATCCCCCGGCTCCTGGCGTGCGGGCTCAGCTCAGGGCTCAGAGCTCAGAGCAGCTTCACCCCTCGGGTTTGTTGCTTCAGGGGGCTGGGGGGTCCCCAACACACCCGGGGTCTCCATTGTTGGGATTGTCCCAAGCCAGGAGCCGGTGGCACTGCCGGGGACAGTGCTGGGACATCACAGCTGCAGCCCTGGGGCAGGAGGTGTTTTCCCTCCTTGCCTGGCGTGTGCCAGGTGTGGGCACGGACCTTCTGCGAGGCCATGAGGGAAAATTTTGCCTCTTCCCCTCTCACCTGGAGCGGTGCCGCGGGGCTGCGTCGTTCCTGGGGTGCTGCGGGAGCCGGAGCTCGTTAAGAGGCAGGAAAATGGGTCTTGCCTAAGTTAGCACATCGAGCTGGCAGCGGGGATTTGTCACTGGAGGAAAGGGCACCTGGAGCTCCCCAGGGAGCCGGGACACGAGCCCGGGGCCCGTTTGGAAAGCACACCTCCAGAGCGGGCTCCCACAGCCAGAATCGCTGCGTGGAAAATCCCACCTCGGGAAAAGCTTCTCCAGCAGGGAAAAGCAGCCAAAGCCCCTGCCAGGGCAGGCAGTGGGGATGGATGGCACACACACACACCCCTGGTGTGTGCAAAAGCTGCGCCCCTGCTCATCTCCCCGCTGGGATATCCGCCCCTGAGCATCCTCCACCGCTTTGAGCCTCTTTTACCCCAAAAACAACAACGTGGGACAAGCGGCCCCATTTGCAGAGCTCCTCCAGTGCCTCCTCTGCCACCCCAGCGTGCCTGGCCCCAGCTCCCGGGCGCTGGGCTTTGTTCCACAAGCTGTGCAGCCGCCGGCAGCAGCAGCCAAACATCTCCAGCCTTTGCTGGGGAGGATTTCTGTTCACTTGCTCGCTTAATTTGAGGCAGCTGCAGGGCAGAGCCCTGCCAGGGACCCCCCGAATCCTGTGGGAAGACGCCGCGCTGGGTGCAAGGTGCAGACATCTGTTCTGTGAAGCCTCTCCCGTAACGTTGCTCATTTCTGGCTCCTTCCAAGTTTTTTTTGTTGGTTTTTTTTTTTTCCTCTCTCTCGCAGCAGATGGGAGCTGCGAAGCTGTTGCAGCGGCTCCGAAGTTGTCGGGGGTGATTTGTGTGCCGCAATCCCCGGGTTTTAACAGAAGAGGAGGAAGGTGTTACCCCCTCCTCTTCCTCCCCGGAGGCACGGGAGGGGACGGAGCCCCCGGGCCGAGGTCGGGGCAGCGCTGGTGGCACAAACCGGTGCCCAGCGCTGCCTCCCCCGAGCGGGCTGGCTCCGGGACAGGGCTGAGAGCTGCTAAAATGGAAATACCCGCTGAGAAGTGACGCGCTTCCCTCCCGGAGCGGGGCCGAGCCCGTGGCGTTTATTGACCGGCTCCAGCCTCTTTCTGTCTCGGCGAATTGATCCCAAATCTTATCCCAGCACCTGCTCTGGGCTCAGCGGTTTGGTGACTGAATAATTCCTGCAGCAGCTCTGTCCTGGGGGGCTGGGAGGGCTTGGAGCCACTTTTGGGGTCTGGTGGATGTCCCCAAAGCCCCCCATGCTCCGGGAGGGGGGTGGTGAGGACATGGGGGCCCGTGCAGGTGGGAATCCGAGTTCCCAGGTGTCCCCAACCCCTCCAGCCCCTCGCTGGCCATGCAGGGAGGATCTGCCCGGCCTCACCAAGCCGAGCCTCGCCCGCTTGGAATGAGAACTCCCAGCCCTGGAGCTTACGGAGCAAATCCGGGAGGGAGCCCAGAGCGTTAAGCCAGAGGCTTTAGAGCCAGGAGGCAAAATAAGAACTTCCTTTTTCCAATCTCCTCCTCGTTAGCGGGCGGGAAGGCGCTTCCCTGCTCCCGGCAAAGCTGCTGCGGGCTTGGCACGGGCACTGCTGCGTGCCCGTGGGCAGGGGCTGCCCTGCCAGGGGGTTTCTGCACCCTGGAGCTGCTCCATGCGTTTTTCCAGGTGCCCAATTCCATCTATTCCCATTGTGGTTTGTCCCTGCACACCCTCCAGCACCCCAAATTGCCGGCGGTTCCCGGGGTCTGCTGGTGCCCACGGTTATGAAACGGCTGCTGGGTGCACCAGCAGCTGGGCTCAGCACTTTTGCCGCTCCTGGAGGAGCAATTCCACACAGAACAGTTTCACCTGGAGCAAATTAGGGAAGCCTGAGCCAGCAGCAAGCACCAGGAACAGCCGCAATGCCCCACCTGGAGCAGCATCCCCTGCGCCAGGCCCAGCTCCCTGCGCTGCTTTTGGGGTTCATTTCCCATCTGGGAGAGGAATTTCCCTGGTTGTTGGGGTTCATTTCCCATCTGGGAGAGGAATTTCCCTGGTTGTTGGGGTTCATTTCCCACCTGGGAGAGGAATTTCCCTGAGGGGACGGACGGGAGCCTTGTCCCTGCTGGGTGTTTGGTGCCATTGTGGGGACAGAGTCCCAGGGCAAGCCTGGCACGGGGTGAGGGGTGCCAGGCACGGGCTGTCCCTGCTCAGGGTTGGCCTCCAGTGGGAAATCCCGGCTGGTTTGGGATGGCGGCAGTGGGATGTGTCCCCCTCTGGCCAGGGGACGGGGTGGTGGCAGTCTGTCCCTCCCGGAGCATCCCTGAGCCTGGCTCCTGTTCCAGCCCCGTGTGGAGGGCAGGACGGGGCTGTCACTCCCTAACCGTGTCACATCCCTCCAGCACTGTTGGAGAACCAGAAAACCCCCCCAGTGCCACCACGGCCGGTGCCCAGCCCTTGCCACCACCCCCAGGGCAACTCCTAGGCCTGGAGCCTGGCATGGATTGCAGGAAAATCCTTCCGTCCCCGCTCAGTGCTGACTCCCCACTGCCTGCTTGGAAAAACCTCTTGAATTTAACTCTTCAACCTCTCTCAAACTCTTGAGTTTAACTCTCAACCCTTTAAATTTTCCACCTCTTTAAATTTAGCTCACTGGAGGTTTTTAACCTCTTAAATTTAACCCTTCAACCTCTCCCAAACTCTTGAATTTAACTCTCAACCATTCCACCTCTTTAAATTTAGCTCACTGGAGGTTTTTAACCTCTTGAATTTAACTCTTCAGCCTCTCTCAAACTCTTGAATTTAACTCTCAACCCTTCCACCTCTTTGAATTTAGCTCGTTGGAGGTTTGTAACCTTTTGAATTTAACTCTTCAGCCTCTCTCAAACTCTCGAGTTTAACTCTCAGCTCTTCCACCTCTTTGAATTTAGCTCGCTGGAGGTTTTTAACTCGCTGTCACCGGTGTGTCCCCCAGCTGGGCGGTGGCATGGCCACACCAGAGGGACCCAGGCTGTGCCCTTCCAGCAGGGGCTGTGCCCCCAGGGCCACCTTCAGCCCGGGGCTGAAACGGGAGCTGCTCCAGGGGCAGTGCCAGCGGCAGGAGAAGCCGGCACAGCACTTTCCCCAGCCCCATGTGGTGTCACCAGGGCATAAAATTAAGCGGCTTCGGTGCAACATGAAACGATGCATTGATTTTTCCTTCTGGTTTTTTTTCCTTTTTCCCTCTTCCCGCTCCTGCCAGACCCCCCAGGTTGGCACTGGAAGTGCCAGTTTGGGTGTCCCAGTGGGTGATGCTGGGGAGTTTTTGCTTCTTTGTCCCCCTCAGTTTGATCCCAAACCTCCCCTCCACTCTTTGAGGGTCCCAGCTTAGGGGCCACTCACACCGCTGTGCCCCAAATGTCCCCGCAGGTGCTGGCAGAGGGTAACAGCCCCGATCTCTCTCTCTCTCTGCTGGGGTGGCTTAGAAAACACTCAGGCTCCTTCCCCCCCTCTCCAGCCCGTTCCTTGCCAGATGATCCAAGAGCAAAACTATCCCGGCTGCTCCGTGTGAGCGCCTTGGCACGGCCGCAGGAGCCTTGTGACCGCGGGCACGGGGGGTGCTGCCTGCCACGGGGGTGCCACCGGCAGGGTTCTCCTCCCGAAACGCCGAGATTTTAGGGCTCCTGTGCTCTGTGGGGTGTCACCCTGTGTGCGCTGCCGTGGGGTGGGGGAGAGGAGTCGCATCCTGGGTCTGCTTCCAGCCTTCCCCGGGCTGCTGGGGACATCTCGTGTTGCCTCTTTCTTGGGTCTGTGGGGCTCTAGGAGCAGCATCATCCTGATAAGAGCTCTGATAACATCTCGGGGGACATCCCCTGCTCCCTCTCCTCTAGGCCTGTGGGGCTCTGGGAGCAGGACCTTCCTGATAACAGCTCTGATAACATCTCGGGGGACATCCCGTGCTGCCATCCCCAGGCTGCTGGGGACATCCCGTGCTGCCTCTCCGCTGGGTCTGTGGGGTTCTGAGAGCAGCATTCTCCTGATAACAGCTCTGATAACATCTCGGGGCACATCCCGTGCTCCCTCTCCTCTGGGGCTGTGGGGCTCTGAGAGCATCACCCTCCTGATAACATCCAGTGCTGCCTCTTCCCTGGGGCTCTGGAAGCATCACCCTCCTGATAACAGCTCTGATAACGCCTCGGAGCCGGGCTCTGAGCGTGTGCCGGGCTTTGCTGCACCTCTGCCCGTGGGGAAACACTCCCGGAGCTTTTCTGCTTCTCTTCTGGGCGGCGTGGGACGCTCCGCGCCATGGTTACGGGCGCAAACAGGGCAGCCACAGCCCGGTTATTTATATCCCCCTGCTCCACCTCTGCTGGAGGGCTGCGGGGCCGAGGGACGGGGATTTATGCCGTGTGCTGTTTATACAGCTGCAGACCGAGCTGAACCTGGGGAGCCGGGAGGGTGAAACGCCATCCCCATCCCCGCTGGAGCTGTGCGCGGGCAGTTTTGGGCCAAATCCCGGATTTCCAGCGGTGGCACAGCTGGAGGGTACGGTCTAGGCGCTGCGATGGTGCCAGGGAAGGGATCCGTGCCTTCCCGAGCCGGTTTGCTCGCTCATCCCGCGGCGGAGCTGTTTGGGATGGTGTGTGCCTTGCGCTGAGTTATCGCTGCCTGTGCCCCTGCCCGGGGCATCCCCGCGGGGCGAGGGCAAAGCGGCACCGGGACAGGGCTGGTGCCACCCCCGTGCCAACCTCGGGGCGAGGGAAAAGCGGGACTGGGACAGCCCTGCCAGGGCCGGTGCCATCCCTGTGCCAATCCCAGGGCGAGGGCAAAGTGGGACCAGGACAGGGCTGGTGCCACGCCTGTGCCAATTCTGGGGGTTTGGGCAAAGCAGGGACCAGGACAGACATGCCAGTGCTGGTGTCACCCCCGTGCCAACCCCGGGGCGAGGGCAAAGCGGGGCTGGCACAGCCCTGCCAATGCTGGTGCCACGCCTGTGCCAATTCTGGGGGTTTGGGTAGAGCAGGGACCAGGACAGCCCTGCCAGTGCTGGTGTCACCCTCATGCCAACCCCGGGACGAGGGCAAAGCAGGGACCGGGACAGCCCTGCCAGTGTTGGTGCCACCCCTGTGCCAGCCCCAGGACTTTGGGGATGAATCCTGCCAGGGCCGGGCTGTCCCATCCCCATCCCACCCCACAAACCCCGGGGATCCCGCTCCTTTGTCTCATCCCAGGCTGCTTTGGGGTGCAGCCCCTTTGCCCGGGGGTGTCTGGGGGGCACTGGGAGCCAAGTGGTGCCCGCCTGCCCATGCAGGGAGGCCGACTTGGCCCCACTTCCCCCTGAGCTCAGCAGCTTTCCCAGCTCACCTGTTCCCGGGCCAGCTCGGGCAGCAGCAGATGGCAATGCCCACCCTAATGAAGATTAATTGAGGAGATTTCGCCTTCCCCGCCGGGTTTTCATTATTGTTTTGGGGAGGTTTCACTGCTGCTGGGGCCGGGCTCTGCTCCTGCTGGGTCCTGTCCCTGTGTCCATGCTGGGAAAAAGGGGGGGACCCCACGGGGATGGGAATTTTATTTGGGAGGGGTGAAGAACCAGCTCAGCCTCTGCTCTGGAACTCCTGTTCCCCTCTCTCTGCCCTCTCCCATTCCCCTGGGTTTTCCAGCTCCTCTGGAAGGGTGGGAAGAGCAGCAAACTGGGATGGGAGCCTGGCACTGCCAGTCCCCAGGGATTCGGAAAAGTGGGGACCAGGACAGCCCTGCCAGGGCCAGTGTCATTCCCAGGGATTTGGGAAAGTGGGACAGGGACAGCCCTGCCAGTGTCAGTGCAGGGCTGAGGGTATAAAACCCCCCCTGGATGTTTGGTGGAGCGGAATTCCTGCCCGGCAGGGACGGGGGATGCTGGTTCCTGGCTCCCCTCGCTGCTTCAGGCTCCTGACCCTTCCCTAAGCCGCTTAAGCGCAGCCGGGACGGGGCGTTTGCCCGGGCTTTGCGAGTTAATTCCTAGCAGGTGATGCTTTCCCAGAAAGTTCCTTTCCCAGCCAGCCCCGTGGGGCCTCTCCTGCCTGTATCCTTCCCCAAATCCTACGGGATGCTGCCCGGGAGGTTTCCCCAGCCCATCCCGGTGGTGCTCCAGAGCCAGGGCCACCCACAGCAAAGTCCCCACGTGTGCCCAGGCTCTCTGCATGAGGCAAGGGGCACGAATCTTTGCAGGTCGGGAGATTTCTGCCTTCTCCTCTGCTCCGTGCTTCCCTGCCCGTGTAATTGCCTGCTAAATCCTGCCTGGATAATCTTTTCTTGCTGATGATGCACGAAGCTCTGAGCTCTGCCCTGGGCCGTGTTTTGCTCCTCAGCTCAGAGCCTGGCACCTCCTGCCCGTGCCACGGGGGTGCTGCTGTTCCCTGGGGAGTGTTCGCTCCAGAACTGCTGTGCTGGAGGAAAAAAAAAACCCCAATTAATAATTCAGAGGGAGAAGGAGCTGGCTCCAACCTTCTGCCTTGCCTGGGAGAGCAACAGTGCAGGGAGGACAGGGTGGTGACACGGCTGTGACACCCCTGGCTCCTGCTCTCCCTCCTCCCTGCTCTGCATCCAGCCCTTCTCCCATTCCCGAGGATTTTTTTGCTGTCGGTCCCACCTCCAGCAGCATTTTGGGGAAAAGGAGCCAGAAAAGGTCCCCTTTTGTGCCACCCTCATGGCCCTCCTGCCAGGGCTGGGTTTGGGAGCCCCCAGCCCCACATGGGGCTGTGGGGTCAATGGGGAGGGGTCCTGGATGGTCCCACTGAGGGACAGAGCAATGACCCCTCTCTGCTGTGTCCCCTGGTGCCTTCCCAGTGCCACTGGGACAGCTGGGACAGCTGGGACAGGATTCACCCCTCTGATGGCCCAGGCAGCTGGTTCTGCCCAAAACTCCCACATCAACAACACAAAGAGATGGGAACACCCTCCTGAGGGGGGGCTGAGCCCCTCACAGCCCCCCAGATTAATTAGGGAGATTCCTCCTTCCCCAGCAGGTTTTCATTATTGTTTTGGGGACATTTCATCCACCCCTGGTGGCCCCTGGGCATTGTCACCATGAGAACACAGCCATGGGGCTGAGATGCGTGCCACCAAGGTGCCAGGGCCACCAGGGCTCAGCCAGGCTGTGCCAGTGCCACCCAGCATGGTGTGCCCATGGTCCCTGGTGCCACCCAGCATGGTGTGCCCATGGTCCCCAGTGCCACCCAGCATGGTGTGCCCATGGTCCCTGGTGCCATCCTGGAGTGGCAGTGACAGAGCAGCGAGTGGCCCTTTGTGTCACGTGGGCTGGTGGCACAAACCCTCCGCTTTCCTTTTTTAGAATCGCTGGATCAGGGGAAAAAAATGTATTTTTGGAGGTTTCATTTGCTTCAGCTTCACAGTCGACTTTCTTTTTTTCCTTTTCTTTTTTTTTTTTTCTTTTTTTTTTTTTAATTCCCCTCCTTACTTTAAATGGGCCAAAGCCCCTCGTGCCTGAGCGCTCGGGGAGGAGCAGCCTCAGAGCTGTTCCTGGGGACTTTTCCCCTGGGTTGACACTTCCCAGGTGTAGCTGGCAGGTCCCCAAGGTGGCAGCGATGCTGGGGACACTCCTGAGGAGCTCTGGTGCCCTTCCTGCAGCACCAGAACCCTGCACAGTGCCGGACCCCCCGTGTCCCTCCCTGCCTTTAATTAAGAAGCTGCAGGGCTGCGCCAGAGCTGGCACCGAGCCCCACGGCAGCTCCTGGGCTCCCCAAAGGCTCCATGCCACCATCTAGAGGCAAAACGTGTCCCCAGTGGCTCAGCCACGGCCTGGGGAGCTCTTGACTGGTCAGGCTGTGACTGGGGGTGGCACTGTGGGCTGGGGTCCCCTGGCTGTCCCTGTGCCCCCACTGACACTTTGTCCTTCCAGATTCCTCCTCGTCTTCAGCTGCCTGGTGCTGTCGGTCTTCTCCACCATCCAGGAGCACCAGAAATTGGCCAACGAGTACCTCTTCATCCTGGTGAGCGATGCAGGAGCGGGGCTGCTGCTCGGGTTTCTTTTCCCCACTTTATATCCTAAAATAATTGGGCAAGATCACGGACAGAACCCCTGTGACCTCATCACCAGTCGCTGATGGCCCGATGGCACCGCGGGTGTCACCAGGGCCCATCCCACCATTGTCTCTCCATCCCACCATTGTCCCCTCCGCGCAAAAAACCGCTGGAACAGGCAGGGCACGAGGGGCTAAAAAAGGCAACTTTCCCCCAAACTGTCAGAAAGAGCTGACGCAGGGACTTCTCCCGAGTGACGGAGACTAAATTGGGAAGGTCCTTGTGACTTTCCTGCGAGTAAGCAGAACGGGGGCTTGTTTGTGCGAGAGGTAGGAGGACAATGCTGACAGAGGAGGAAAAGGACCCAGCTCGGGGTGAGGAGGAGAGCAGCAATTCCCTCACAGCCCCGACAGCTCCGTCCCATCACCCTCATCCCCTGGGGCGAGCGCTGATGTCGCTGTGGCCACCCCGCGCCACGCTCAGCCCAATTCACTTCTCCCCCATCAAATCTGAGCCCTCCACTCTCCTTACCCTCATTTTTTCCCCTACAGGAGTTTGTGATGATCGTGGTGTTCGGCATGGAGTACATCATCCGCGTGTGGGCCGCCGGCTGCTGCTGCCGCTACCGCGGCTGGCGCGGGCGCTTCCGCTTCGCCAGGAAACCCTTCTGCGTGATAGGTGCGGGCTGGCACGGGAAAAGAACTCATTTCCATTGGGTTTGGGTATCAGATTAAAGGTACCACTTGGGGCTCTAAGGACTTGCTGGGTCCTGGTTGCTGGCAGCTTTAGTTTTGGAGAAATCCGGGAAAGTTTGCAGCTTTCTAGCTTATCACCACACGGTCTACCAGTGCGAGTGACCACAAACAGAGGCCATTTTCCACGGGAAAAAGTGATTTCCCCAGGGTCTGGGTATCAGCCTGAAGGTGACTTTTGAGGCTCTAAGGACTTGCAGGGTCCTAGTTGCTGGCAGCTTTAGTTTTGGAGAAGTTCAGCAAAGTTTGCCAATTTCGAGCTTGGCACTGCCCTGTCTGCCTGTGCGAGTGGCTGCAAACGGAGGCCATTTTCCATGGGAAAAAGAAGTCATTTCCATTGGGTTTGTGTATCAGATTAAAGGTGGCATTTGGGGCTCTAAGGATTTGCCAGGTCCTAGCTGCTGGCAGCTTTAGTTTTGGAGAAATCCAGCAAAGTTTGCAAATTTCTAGCTCGGCACCACACGGTCTGGCGGTGCGAGTGGCCACAAACAGAGGCCATTTTCCATGGGGAAAAGAAATCATTTCCCCAGAGTCTGAGTATCAGATTAAAAGGTGGCCTTTGGGGCTCTAAGGACTTGCTGGATCCTGGTTGCTGGCAGCTTTAGTTTTGGAGAAATCCAGCAAAGTTTGCAACTTTCTAGCTTATCACGACACGGTCTGCCAATGCGACCAGCTCTCTCTGCTGCGGCATGGCAGGGTGGGAGAAATGCTGCAACTTTCTTTGGAGAGTCTAATTCAGAAGCTGCTCAGGGTCAGGCCACCAGAACAGCCATTGCACATGCACACGGCATGGATAGCTCAGCAGAGGAAGGACAGGAAGGGTCTTTGTATGATGTATTCCAGTGAAGATTTATTCCAAAACACGCTGAAGGGATCAGGGACAAAGAGAAAACCGTGTGTAATAATTAGCATTGACTCCATGGTTCTCAGCAGGCTGATCAATCACTTTAATATACTATATTTATTGAAAACCCATCGCCCTTACGGACAGTCTGATACAGTTTTGATCTAATTGGTCCTTGAATCCAAACACCATCACCACTGGCCAATTTAGAAATCACCCTTTGGTGAACAAATCTCCATAAACACTCCTCATGTGCACAGCACCAGGTGCAGCAGGTTAAGATGAGAATTGTTTCTCATTCTTTTCTCTGAGCTTCTCACAGCATTTCCCCTTGATCCCTCAGTGGTTTCCTGGGAGAAGAAACAGACTCCTGTGTCCTCACATTTCCTTTCAGGCAGTGGTAGAGCACTAAGATCACCCCTGAACCTCTTTTTTTCCAGGCTAAACAACCCCAGCTCCCTCAACTTCTCCTCACAGGACTTGTGCTCAAACCCTTTACCAGCTAACGCAACAATAAATTAACAATGTAACATATTAGTACAACGTGACAAATTTACAATAATAAATTAACAATACAAGACATTAGTACAGCATGACAACTTTGATTTTTATGGGCCGAATTCGGGACAACCCGCTTTACCAGCTAACACAACAATAAATTAACAACACAACACATTACTACAACACGACAACTTTGATTTTTATGGTGTGGGAATCCGGGATAACCCACGCTCCCCTGAGACTCTTTGTCCCCTCAGATTTCATCGTCTTCATCGCCTCGGTGGCCGTCATCGCCGCGGGCACGCAGGGCAACATCTTCGCCACGTCGGCGCTGCGCAGCATGCGCTTCCTGCAGATCCTGCGCATGGTGCGCATGGACCGCCGCGGCGGCACCTGGAAGCTGCTGGGCTCCGTCGTCTACGCCCACAGCAAGGTGAGAAAAATTGTGAGATATCGTTGTTACCGATATTGTGGATGGGACGTGCCTTGGCTTGTCTGGCCCTTGGTGCTGAACCAAACAGCGGCACTGTGGTGTTTCACCCCACAGACACTTTTGGCTGGCTGGG
>JAWMQZ010000088.1:4452029-4466283 GCA_035584835.1 Tangara arthus
TCTCCGAATGATACTTCCCATTTGCCATCCTCCAATCCATTCCTGTTGCTATAGGACACGAAAGAACACAAGCTCACACCGCAAGGTGAAGAAAAAGGGAAGTTTGTTTTCTGACTCCAACATTTATAGTTTTCCAAGAGTGACAGTGGGTTGGAGGGTGACAGTGCCACCTCTCCAATGACACTGGACAAACCAACAGTCCATCAACTTTCTCCTCCTCTATAAAGGAATGTAAAACAATGAGCTATTTACAGAAAGTGTGTGAGAAAGTTCATCACAAGAATGTCAACATCAGAAGGCTTAGAAAATCTTAAAAAATCAAGGTAACAACTCCAAACAAACCAGGAGGCGTGCTAGCCCTAGCTGCCTCAATCCTCGTTCCTGCAGGTGCAATCCATCGAGCACAAGCTGGACCTGCTGCTCGGCCTCTACTCGCAGTGCCTGCGCAAGGGCTCCAGCAACTCCTTCAGCCTGGCCGCGGTGCGGGCGCCGCCCGGCGAGCCCGACGTCACCTCGGACTATCACAGCCCCGCGGAGCACGAGGACATCTCCGCGTCCGCACAGACCCTCAGCAGCTCCAGGTCGGCCAGCGCCAACATGGACTGAGCAGGAGGCGGCGGGATGGACCCGGGGCGATGGGGGTGGCGGGGCGTTGTCCCCCTCGCTGTCCCCTCGCCGTCACTCGCGGTGTTACTTGAACCGAGTCTTCCTCTGCGGGGACACGGCTGCAGCAGGGTGGCTGTGGCACTGTGGCATGGCCAGCCCAGGCTTCTGGGGTGCTCCTGGGATGTTCCTGGGATGTTCCTGGGATATTCCTGGGGATGTTTCTGGGATATTCCTGGGATGTTCCTGGGACATTCCTGAGACGTTCCTGGGGACGTTCCTGGGACATTCCTGGGACGTTCCTAAGATGTTCCTGGGGCGTTCCTGGGATGTTCCTGGGGATGTTCCTGGGGATGCTCCTGGGGATGTTTCTGGGATGTTCCTGAGATGTTCCTGGGATATTCCTGGGATGTTCCTGGGACATTCCTGAGACATTCCTGGGGACGTTCCTGGGACATTCCTCGGGTGCTCCTGGGACATTCCTGGGGATGTTCCTGGGATGTTCCTGGGATGTTCCTGGGATATTCCTGGGAAGTTCCTGGGACATTCCTGAGATGTTCCTGGGACATTCCTGGGGTGCTCCTGGGGATGCTCCTGGGACATTCCTGGGATGCTCCTAGAATATTTCTGGGATGTTCCTGGGGTGCTCCTGGCTTCCTGTAGGATGACACCCCCCCAGCTCTGGGGTCCTGGGTGCTCCCCAGCCGTGGTGGGGATGCTCTGGGCTGGCCCCATCCCCTGGGGTTTGGGTTGAACCCCATCCCCAGCCCTCAGGACAGGTCCTGCCTGGTCCCCCAGAGCTGAGCCGGGGCCACCACCAGCTATGCAAGGTCCCATCTCCCTCTTGCTGCCAGTGCAGGGGTGTGGGGGCACGACCCAGGGTGGTTTTACCCGTGTCACTGGGGGTCCCCAGTGTGGGGAGCAGGGGACTGTCCCCCCTGCCCAGGCTGCACCTCTCCAGAAGCACAGCAGAGCCTTCTGCCTGCCCGTGCATGCTCCCAGGGCAATATATATATAGATTACATATATATATATATATATATTTATGCAATAATGTCTTAATATGCAACACCCCTGGGAAGAGCAACCCGAGGGGCCATAGGCAATAAGCAACCCCCTGCCAGCTCCCAGGGCTGGACTGTGCTGCCCTGGAGGCCCTGAGGGCTCAGGAAAGGGGGAAATCTCCACCCCAGGGTGGCCCTGGAGCCAGGAAGCTGAGCAGGGGCTGTGGGGACGGCGCTGTCCCCAAGGTTTGTCCCCCTCCCTGTATCCCAGCCCCTGCTTAGGGGATTCCCTCCCGGCTGGGTCCTGCGGTGCTCAGTTTGTCCCTGTCCCTGTCTCTGTCCCCTCTGTGGTCCGGGGAGCACGGGCCGGGCCTGGAGGGGACCTGCCACAGGGTGGTGTCCTTGCATGTCACCTCCAGCAGCGCCACCACAGCTCCCGCGCTGTCCCAGCAACGCTGGGGCTGTGCCAAAGCGCCTCCAGGGGGCTCGGTGGTCACCCCACAGTGCCAGGATCTGTCCTGGGCTGCACCCCCCGCTGCCGCTCTCTGGGTTTGGCACCGTGGGATTCACTCCCCGTTCTCCTGTGCTCACTGGGGACCCCCGACCCCGCTCGTTCCCTCTCCCCATCGGCGCATGTGGCCAGCGCGGGCCGTGCCAGGGCTGCTCGAACCCCCCCATGCCGGTGCCACCCCAGGTGCATGCGACAGCTTTGCCCGCAGCCGCACGCAGGAATTTTAACCCTTTAGAACCCCCCCGTGCCGGGGCTGGCTGGTCCCTGCAGACCCCCCAGAGCCGGCGGTAGTTACCTCACTTGATTAACTTATTAATTTATTTGTTTCATTAAAATTTGGAGTAGAGGCTGCCCGCCTGCTGCCATCTGTCTCCCGAGAGGTGGCACTGGAGCCCTGCCACCGAGCCGCAGCCAGGGGACACAAATGTCCGGACGGGGACACAAATGTCCAGCAGGGGACACAAATGTCCGGCAGGGGACACAAATGACTGGCCAGGGACACAAATGACCGGCCAGTGGACACAAATGTCCAGCAGGGGACACATATGTCCGGCATGGGACACAAATGTCCGGACGGGGACACAAATGTCCAGCAGGGGACACATATGTCCGGCACGGGACACAAATGACCGGCCAGGGACACAAATGACTGGCCAGGGACACAAATGACCGGCCAGTGGACACAAATGTCCAGCAGGGGACACAAATGTCCGGATGGGGACACAAATGACCGGCCAGGGACACAAATGTCCAGCAGGGGACACAAATGTCCGGACGCCTCCCTGACCCCTTAAAGCCACCGAGATGGGACTGAGAGCGCAGCTCCAGCTCCGTCCTGTGCGTGGAGAGGTGCAGGGTTGATGTCGCTGCAGGACCCATGCTCTGTTTTTTTGTCACCTCACAGGGAAGGGTCGCAGCCCCGGGAAGGGCTGTGCCCCCCTTTCCTATTTGGTGTGTCCCACCCCCAAATCGAGTCGCTGCGATGTCCCCAATGCCACCTCAGGGAGGTGAGGGTGCAGCCCCCTTCCCCAGGAGCCCCCAGACCCCTGTGGGGACAGCAAGGCTTCACCCCCTGGCAGCGAGCTGGCACCCCCGGGGGACAGCACGTCCTGCAGCGATGTCGGGGGGTTGAGGCGGCTCCTTCCCGTGCCACTGGCCGGGGAGGAAGCCGGGGCCGGCCGCGGCTCAGTCCCTGCCTTTCCTGGCTGCTCCTGCCAAGAAATTCTCTCCAGGATCGCCTCGGAGCCGAGCCCTGCGGGGGCAGCGCCCCCGTGCCCCGCTCACAGCGCCCGGGGATGGGGGCTCGGGGGATCTCCAGCACCCCGGTTCTGCCCAGTGCCCGATGTGTGGGGTGCGATCCGCGGGGGGCTGGCTTTGGGGGGCGCTGCACCACCCACCAGAGGGGCGGGCGGCTTTCCCGGGTGGGTTTGGAGGGATTCATCCCTGCAGCAGCGGGATCTTCACAGAGATCTTCACATCCAGCCGGCTGTGGGGTCTTCCCGTGGCTCGGGGTGCTGGCAGCTTGTCCCTCCCGCAGCACGGCCGGGCACGGCGGCACAGGCAGGGCAGGAGGTGCGTGCCAGCCCTCGGCTCTGCCTCCCGCCCTCGCACGGGCACAAGGTGCCCCGGCAGGACTTTGTCCCCTTCCACCTTGGTTGCCCCACGTGTGCCGAGGCTGCCACTCCCCGCCGAGGGGACACACGGAGTGACACAGAGAGGGAGCTGTGCCCTGGCAGGGCCAGCTGGCCGCGTCCCGCCGGAGCCCAGCCGCAGGAACGGGGTGAGGGGATGCTCCGAACGCTTGGCCCGCGGCCGCTGCCGCCTCCGCGCAGCGCCGCTTTCTTATCAGCTGGCAGGGGGACAGGGTTGTTACGGGAACGCTCAGCTGCTCCCGCGGCACCCGCGGCGTCTCTGAGCTGTCAGGGAGCTGGCGGGGGCACAAGGACACGGAGCAGCGGCCGGGGATGTCCTTTGTGCCAGTGGCTTTGCTTTGTTCTCTGGGGGTCTTGGGGGAATTCGTGACTCACTGCGGATTCCTGCGAGTCCAGTCATGCTGGAGACGGACTGGGCTGGACTCAGTTCCTTCCTGCGCCGCTCCAGCTCCGCGTTGCGTGCGCTGCCCAAGGACGCGCTCACAGGAAAAGGCCCTTCCAAGAGCGCTTGGAGCGGGGGCTCCCTGCCCGGGGGGCTCCACAGGACCCTGGTTCAGGCGCCCAGAGCACCCCGGGGAGCAGGCAGCCCCCGCGCCCGGCGGGATTTGGTGCTCCCCGTTTGCCTGGCATGAAGCCCACCCTGACCGCGGCATCCCCGCTCCGTGGGCTCAGCCAGGATCCCGTGGCCCACGCGTGGCCCGTGGCCGCCCAGGGAACCCCGCGGTGCTCCCGGCCTGGCTGCCGTGAGGCATCCTCGAGGAATCCTTTGGAGATGCTCCCGGCCGGGCGGGGACAGCAGGAGCCCCGCGTGGGCGGCCGAGCTCCCGCAGCAGGTGCTGGAGCCTGGGGGGCGGCCAGGACCCCCCCGTTGTTGTCCCTGAGGGCGAGGTTGGGCGCTGACAGCCGGGCTGGATCCAAGCGACACCAGCTCCGTGGCCTGGGGTGTCCCTGTCTGAGCTGCACCCCTGAAGGGGCAGGAATGCAGCCCCCTCCCCTCCTCTGCGCACACCTGGGCAATGGGGAAACCCCCCAGGATGGGTCCCCCTGCTCCATGCAAGGGGTGCTGCCCCCATAACCGGGACCCCCCATTTGGCGAGGGCAGCGCCGGGGGGCACCGGGAGGGGATCGGGAGCCGGGGACACCCCGGGGACAGAGGGGGCCAAAAGTTCGGGGCTCCTCTCTCCAGCCCCAGGCCCGACCCCCGCCCCGCCGCGCTCCGCCCCGGGCCGGTCGCGGCCGTCTCGGCGCCTCCCCGCGCCCCCCCGGCCGGGGCGCGGCTATAAGGAGCGGCGGGGCCGGCGGCGGGCGCGGAGCGGCGGGCGCGGCAGGTACGGCTCGGGCTCCGGGGGGACCGGCTGGGGCTGGGGGGGTGCCAGGCAGGAGGAGAAACGGGGGTCCCGCCCCGTGAGCTCCGTGAGGGATCCCAGCACCGGACCCTCCGCTCCTCTCCCGGGGTCTCTGCGCGGCGGGAGCGGCAGGTACGGCCGGGAACGGGGAGGGGTCCCACCCTTGGGATCCCCGTGGGTTCTTGGGTCACCCTCCCCGCTTTACCGGGGTCCCGGGAGCCCCCACGCTGCAGGCGGGGTGGGCACGGCCGCGGGAGGGTGGCGGCAGGAGGGGGTCCTTCCCCAGGTGCCCCCGGATTGTCCCTAGTGGACTTTTTGGGGTCCCCACCACCCCCCTGGGCCCCGCGGGCTGAGACCGGCAGCTCATGGCACTGCCCGCCGTGGGGACTGCGGGTGGCTCCCGGGCAGCCCCCCCGAGTGTCCCGGGGAGCCCCTTCCCGCGGGGGTTTGGTTTTGGAGCCGGTGGTAACGGGGCGAGCGAGCACGGGGCCCCTCCGAGGCCGGGATGTGCGGAGCTGGTGGGAAAAGGCTGTTTTGGAGCTTGAGCTGCGCGGTCACAAGGGGAGTTACAAAACCGGAATGCTCTGAGGAGCCTGGGGAGGGCAGGGTGGGAGCGGAGTCCGGGGAGGGCAGGGTGGGAGCAGCGCCCACCCCGCGGTGCGCCCGGCGCGCCCTCACCGCCCTCCCTCCGCAGGTTGCGGGGACATGGCCGGGGACATGCGGGCCCTGCTGTGCCTCTGGCTGGTGGCCCAGGTGGCCCGGGTGGCCGCGTCCTCGCGGGTCCGCACCCGCCGGGAGCTGGGTCCCGGTTTGTACCAGCACGGCGTCTACGACGCGGGCGGCTCCTACTGCCAGCGCGGGGACGTGTGCTGCCACGGCCGCGACGACGGCTGCACCGTGCCCTACCACGACACCCTCTGCTACTGCGACCTCTTCTGCAACCGCACCGTGTCCGACTGCTGCCCCGACTTCTGGGAATACTGCCTGGGAATTCCGGCGCCTTTCCCCAAAGTGCCAGGTGAGTGCGCCCAGGTTCAGCCCTGGGGTGCTGCTGCTGCTCCTCGGGGTGATGGATGTGCTGCCCTCACTGCGGAGCTGCTCCGGACCCCTCAAAGCTGTGGGAATTCCTACAGAGTGTCCAGGGTGGGGATGGACTCTCTCAAAAAGAGGTGTGGGAGCAGCCTGTGACCCCAGAGCCCGTTCCCATCAGCGCCTGCAGGCAGAGCAAGGACGTGAGGGGACGTGAGGGGACGCCATCCCAGCTTGCCCGGTCACGTCTGGGGCAGGCAGATGCTGGCCCTGGTTTAACCCTGGCGGCAGCTGGGGGCACGGGCAGCCCCCAGCTCCCAGCACAAGGCTCTCTCAGAAGTCCCAGCGGAGCAGAGCCAGCTCCCGGGCACAACTGGCCCCTTTATCCCCTGTCCCGCCAGGCTGAGCACATTTAACCCTCCCGGCGCCGAGCCAGGCTCCCACCCTGCACCCACTGACCCCCAGCAGAACTTTGGGGGCGCCAAAAGGTGCAGCCTGGATTTCAGAACAGCGTTGATTTTCCCTTTGGTTGGCGCCCCCGGGAATTTGGGGGGCTGGTGGGACCCCAAACGCTCACCAGGGGCTCTCCCATTCCCCTACAGGCTGTGCCCGTGCCGGACACAATTATCCCACGGGAGCCACGTACCGGGAGAACTGCAACCTGTGGTGAGTGTGGGCACCTGTGGCGTGTCACCAGCATGTCACCAGAGGAAGGTGTCATGCTCCTGCAAACCTCAGAGAGCGGGGCCCGAGCTGGGTGGTGGGAGCCGCTGCCAAAATGCCTTTGCTCCAACAAATTCAGAGCCAAAAAGGGCCTTGAGCCTCTCCCAAGTTTCAGCGCACGCCTGCGTGGGAGCCGCTCGCCCCGGCGCTGCCCAGGGGCGTTTTGGCCACGCTGGTCCCAGCCCAGCTTGCCCAAGCCTGACGGGGGTTCCGTGCCAGCTGTGCCTCCTGCTGGGCACTCCCGGAGCTCGGGGTTAACTGGGAATTCTGGCGTTCCTGTACTGGCATTGCTGGCATGCGGAGGTGGGGGATTGAGGATTGCAGCCCGAGGGGCGATGCTGCAGATAAGCGGAAATCAAAGGCAGCGTCTGGGGCGTGTGCGAGGGCAGGGGCACGTGTGGGAACATGTGTGAGCGCCGGGGCTGCAGGTGAAAAGGCAGCCCGAGCCTCCCCGCAGCTCTGGGGCATCCCCGAGCTTCTCTGGGAGCACTCAGGGAGTGCGGAGGGTGTCCCCGTTCAATGTCAATGTCGCCAAGCCACGCAGGTGGATGTCACCTCTCTGCTGCTGGGGGAGCATCTCTGACCCACCAGCACCACGGAGGGGGCAAATCTTCCCTTCCAAACCCTCCTCCCTCACACTCGGTGCCTGGAGAAGAGGAATTTCCGCAGCGTCACCCCCGCCCCTGTCCCCGCCGAGGGGGTGGCAGGGGACAAAAGCCATGGGGGGGTGACACAGGGTGTGTGTGCCACCCATCTGGTGGCACCCCGAGGCGCTCCCAAGTCCCCAGGTGTCGCACAGAGCGCCGGAGCTGCAGGTGAAAAGCCAGCCCGAGCCTCCCCGCAGCTCTGGGGAGTTTCTCTGGGATGGTGGCACGGAGCACTCGGGGATGGAGGGTGTCCCCGTTCCCCTGGGAATGTCAATGTCCCCAAGCCACGCAGGTGGATGTCACCTCTCTGCTGCTGAGGGAGCATCTCTGACCCATCTCTTCCCTTCCTAACCCTCCTCCCCCACATTTGGTGCCTGGAAAAGAAAAATTTCTGCAGCATCACCCCTGCCCTGTCCCTGCTGGGGTCCCATTGAGGGGGGTGGCAGGGGGCAAAACCCATGGCAGGGTGGCACAGGGTTGTGTGGCACCCTGAGGTGCTCCCAAGTCCCCAGGTGTCACACAGAGCGCCGGGAGCGCTCAGGGATGGACGGGGGAAGGCTGGAATCCAGGTGCTGCCGGCCGGGATTGGAATGGGGGCGTCTGGCGGGACACGGCCTCGCTCAGCTCCATAAAAGGGAAATGTGCTGGGATCTGAGCATGCCAAGCATTGCTCACTGCACGGGGGGAGCACAGCCCGGGGCTCCCCAGGGGACCCACCACACCCCTAGAGCCCCCAGCTGTCCCCATGGAGTGCCCTGGTCACTGTGGGTCACCCATGGGGACACCCAGCCCTGACCCCCAGCCCCGGGCTGCTGTCCAAGCCCCTCTGTGATGTCTGCAGCCCTGGCAGCTTTTCAGCTGATTTTCTGTCCCATGGCCTGGCTGCCCTCGGGGCTCCGGCAGGGGCTGGGGCAGGGGGGGGGACAGCTCCCAGGGCCACCCAGAGGCCACTCGGGGTCACCCAAAGGCCACTCGGGGTCACCCAGAGGGCTGCCCATGGCTTCACCCCGCTGCAAGGTGCCAAGCTCCGGTGACCCCTAACAAAAGTAGCCAGTCTGGGAGGGGCAGCGCCCGCTCAGTGTCCCCCTGGTCACCCCGGGGACATCATTTCTCACCGACTGTCCCCTCTGCAGCACCTGCGGGCCCGGCGGGCAGTGGCAGTGCGAGGACCACGCCTGCCTGATGGATGGGGAGCTAATCGACGCCATCAACAGGGGCAATTACGGGTAAGGGCCGGGCGCAGGGATGCCGCGCCCCTCGGTGCTTTTTTGTTTTCTGGGGTGACCCCTGAGCCGTGTCCCCTGTCCCCACGCAGCTGGAGAGCCGCCAACTACAGCCAGTTCTGGGGGATGACCCTGGAGGACGGGATCCGGCACCGCCTGGGCACCTTCCGTCCCTCTCCCACCGTCATGAACATGAACGAGATGCACGTGAGTGCCCCCGGGGAGGGAAACTGAGGCAGGGAAGGGGCTCCCAGAGCAGGGGGCAGGCGGGGCAGCCCTGGTGTTTGGAAGACAGCAGCTCAGCAAATTCCCCCGGACAATCGCCGGGCTGCCAGTGTTGTTTTTTCCCCCTCTCCTCCGCGCTGGTTTCCCATCGGAACGCCGGCCCCGCCGCTGCTGACTCAGCAGAGCTGCCTCTCTTTGCCTCTGCCCGCACCCGAACCCGGGCTGGGCACCCCCCGGGGGTCCCTGGGGGGCTGGCAGGGCTTGGTGCACCCCCAGCCCAGCGCTCCGGAGCGCGAGGTTTCATTTTAGAGGCATTTCCTGCGGGCGGTTGTGGCCGTGTCCTCCCCAGGAAGGCCAGGGCGGGGGCACTGTCCCTGCTCCAGGGAGGAAAGGCAGGGCCAGAGGCCACCCTGAGGGGCTGTGTCACCCTGGGCTGTCCCCTCGGGGGCTCTGGGATGGGACACTCGGTGCTGGTGTGCTCTAAGGAGCTGCTGGGGCTGTGGAGCCCAAATTTAGGGGAAATTAAGGGGTTTGGCCTTTCCGGGATAAAGGGGAATGCAAATCTTTGTCGCTCAGGGTGATGTCCCTGTCCTGAGGGGTCCCACAGTGGGGCTGGGGACACTAAAGATGGTTGGGGACCATCTCAGAGGATGGTTGGGGTGGCAGGAGGAGGACACGGGGTCCCACAGCAGGGCTGGGGACACTAAAGCTGTCTGGGGACCATCTCAGGATGGCTGGGGTGGCAGGGGGAGGAGCAGGGGTCCCATAGTGGGGCTGGGGGACATTAAATCTGGCTGGGGACTATCTCAGATGACAGCTGGGGTGGCAGGAGGAGCTGGGGGGGTCCCGCTGGGCTGAGCCCCCCTATCTCTGCCCCGCAGATGAACATGGACTCCAACGAGGTGCTGCCGCGTCACTTCGACGCCGCCGAGAAGTGGCCCGGGATGATCCACGAGCCCCTGGACCAGGGGAACTGCGCCGGCTCCTGGGCCTTCTCCACAGCCGGTGAGGGGCGGCGGGGCAGGGACAACGGGGACAGGGGCAGAGCCACCTCCCCCTGAACTGCGGGGACAGCGGGGACAGGGACAGAGCTGCCTCCCCCTGAGCCGCGGGGACAGCGGGGACAGCGGGGATAGCGGGGACAGGGACAGAGCTGCCTCTCCTTGAGCTGCGGGGACAGGGATGGAGCTGCCTCCCCCTGACCTGCGGGGACAACGGGGACAGGGGCAAAGCCACCTCCCCCTGAGCCGCGGCTCCTCCCCAGCCGTGGCCTCGGACCGCATCTCCATCCACTCCATGGGCCACATGACCCCCGCGCTGTCCCCGCAAAACCTCCTGTCCTGTGACACCCGAAACCAGCGCGGCTGCAGCGGGGGGCGCCTGGACGGAGCCTGGTGGTACCTGCGCAGGAGGGGGTGAGTGGGAGAGCGGGGTAATGGGGTGGGATAATGGGATAATGGGATGGGATTATGGAATGGGATATGGGGAGGGGATAGGATGGGAATAGGAGAGAATAAGAGTGGATGGTACAGGATGGGACGGGATGGGGATGGGATGGGATGGGACCCAAGTGGATGGCACCAAACAGGATGGAATGGGATGGGATGGGATGGGATGGGATGGGATAAAAATGTTGTAAGATGGGATGGGAAGGGAGTAGGATGGGATAGGGACAGGATGGGATGGGGCAGGGTGTTTTGGGACAAGATGAAATGGGAATGGGATGGGATGGGATGGGATGGGATAGGGACAGGATGGGATGGAATGGGATGGGACAAGATGAAATGGGAATGGAAGAGAACTGGATGGGGTGGAACACAATGGGATGGGATGGGATGGGATGGGATGGGATGGGATGGGATGGGATGGGGGACAGGGACTGCTCTGGGACAAAGGAGGTTTGGGGCTTTGGTCATCTGGGGAGAGCCCAAGAGATCCCCATGCTCATCCTGTGCCTTGGACAGCTGGGGAATGAGGGCAGGATGGACAGTGGGGTTTGGGATTGGATGGACAGTGGGGTTTGGGATTGGATGGACAGTGGGGTTTGGGATCAGGGTGGAAGTGGGGATCAGAGTAGAGACAGGAGTAGGGTTTGGGATAAAGATGGAAGTGAGGATTGGGATGGGGATGAGAGTGGGTTTTGGGATGGGAATGGAAGAGGGATTTGGTGTGGGGATGAAGAGGAGGATCGCTACGGGGATGGGATTGGGATGGGACTGGAAGTTCGGTTCGGCGTGGGGATGGCAGCGGGGTTTGGGATGAGGATGGAGCCGGCCCTTCCCCTCCTGCACCCCAGGCTGGTGACAGACGAGTGCTACCCGTTCACGAGCCAGCAGAGCCAGCCCGCGGCTCCGCCCTGCATGATGCACAGCCGCTCCACGGGCCGGGGCAAGCGGCAGGCGACAGCGCGCTGCCCCAACCCCCAGACCCACTCCAACGAGATCTACCAGTCCACGCCCGCCTACCGCCTCTCCTCCAGCGTGAGCGCCGGGCCCGGGGGCAGAGCGGGAGCCCTCGGGAGCGGGAGGGGGCTTGGCTGGGGCTGCTTTACCTGGGAAAACCGGGGTTGGGAATGCGGCTGGGAAAACCCCGCTTGGGGAGCGGCTCCTGCGCAGCGGCCGCCTGTGGGTGCTGGAGCTGCTCTGCTGCATCCCTGCGGGTGGGGAGGGCAGTGCTGGGGGTCCTGGCCTCGCTGCCACCCGGTGCCACCCTGTTGTGTGCTTGCAGGAGAAGGAAATCATGAAGGAGCTGCTGGAGAACGGCCCCGTGCAAGGTATGGGGGAGGCAGGGGCACCCCTCTGTGCACCCCAAAAGGTTGGGGGAATAAAATGGGGGGCAAACCTCTCTGTCTGTGCTGGGGGAGCTGTCGTGGCAGCCAGAACCCCCCTGAGCTGCTCCCCCTGCGTGCCCGGGCAGTGCTGCCCCAGTGCCCGTCACGCTGCCCACCCCAGCGGGCACTGGGTTGCTCATTAACTCCTGAGATTTAATCACCGCCTTGGCAGCTGCATTTGTTTAACTTTTATTTGTGCTTTTTGAAACCTCCTGGGAGTGTTGTTGCAATGCCCCAGGGAGGCTCTGGCTGCTACCTCCCATCCCGTTTGGAATTCGATGCCCCCGCACCCCTCTGTGCCCAAATCCCCCACCCAGGGGGACACAGATCCCCTTCCCTTGGGACAGTGGCAGTGTCCCCAAGCCCTCTGGCCATCCCCACAGCCATAATGGAGGTGCACGAGGATTTCTTCATGTACAAGAGCGGGATCTATCGGCACACGCCCGTGGCCGAGGGGAAGGGGCCCAAGCACCAGAGGCACGGGACCCACTCGGTGAAAATCACGGGGTAGGTCTGGGGCTGGCCTGGGGGGGCTCACGGGGGGGGAGTCATGCCATCCCATCCCATCCCATCCCATCCCATCCCATCCCATCCCATCCCATCCCATCCCCACTCCTTCGTGTTCCACCCCATCCAACTCTCTTCCATTCCCATTCCATCCTGTCCCTCTCCATCCCATCCCATCTGATTCTGTCCCATTCCCGTCTCATCTTGTCCCAAAACACCCTGGCCCATTCCATCCTGTCCCATCCCACCCCATCCCATCCATTCCCATCCCATCGTGTTCCACCCCACACAATTCTTTTCCATCCCCATTTCATCTCGGCCCATAACACCCTGCCCCATTCCATCCTGTCCTGTCCCATCCCACTCCCTTCCCATCCCACCCCACAACCTTCCTATCCCATCCTATACCATTCAGGGTGGTAAAAATGTTCCCTTTTGGTGTCCCCGAACTGGGAAAGGAGGCAGGGATGGGATTAGTGACACGAGTGCAGTGCTCAGCACCCTGGAAGAGGGGGGGTTTGGAGTGCAGACCCCCGGGGTGGGGATGGATCTGCCCTGTGTCCGTGTTTCCTTCCTCCTGCCGTGGCTAAATATTCCTGCCCCTATTCCTGGAGCGGATGTCCCAACCTCGGCCTGACCCTGGGGAGGTGCCGGGGGCAGGAAATGTGCAGGGTCAGCCCTCCCGTGCCCCAATCCCACCACGGTGATGGGTGGGGGGACCCCACGGTCTGGGGTGATTGGGAGGACCCCAAAGTCTGGGAGAGCTTGGGGACACCATGGTCTGGGGGAGCCTGGGGGGACGTCACAGTCTGGGCGTGCATGGGGGGACACCAAAATCTGGGAGAGCTTGGGGACACCATGGTCTGGGGATGCTTGGGGACACCACGGTCTGGGGGAGCTTGGAGATCCTCCCCTCAGTCTGGGGGTGCTTGGGGGGACCCCCCTCACTGTCCTGTCCCTCTGCAGGTGGGGAGAGGAGCAGCTACCTGATGGCCAGACCCAAAAATACTGGGTGAGTTTGGGGAGGGGGGCTCAGCCATGGGGCGCTGCCATTCCCTGCACCCATGTGGGGTCCGGCTTGGCTTTTTGGGGTGGGGGTCACCGCGCTGAGCATGTCCCCCGTCCCCTCTGCAGACGGCGGCCAACTCGTGGGGCACGGCGTGGGGCGAGGGCGGCCGCTTTCGCATCGCCCGCGGCGTCAACGAGTGCGAGGTGGAGACTTTCGTGGTGGGCGTCTGGGGCCGCGTCAGCATGGAGGACATGCCCCACAAGTGAGCCCCGCCATGTCCCCGATGTCCCCAGCGCGGCCCCGCCCAGCTCACAGCACACTGGGCAGGGGGCTGTCCCCCGTGTCCCCTGGAGGGGGCTGGCGCTGTCCTCTGTGTCCCCTGGAGGACAGCATGGAGGACATGCCCCACAAGTGAGCCCTGCCATGTCCCCGATGTCCCCAGCGCGGTCCCACCCAGCTCACAGCACGCTGGGCAGGGGGCTGTCCCCCGTGTCCCCTGGAGGGAGCTGGCATTGTCCTTTGGAGGGGGCTGGCATTGTCCCCTGTGTCCCCTGGAGGACAGCATGGAGGACGTGCCCCACAATTGAGCCCCCTGATGTCCCTGTCCCCAGCACGGTCCCACCCAGCTCACAGTGCACTGGGCAGGGGGCTGGCGCTGTGCCCCGTGTCCCCTGGAGGGGGCTGGCGCTGTCCCCCGTGTCCCCTGGCCGGAGGCTGGCGCTGTCCCCCGTGTCCCCTGGAGGGGGCTGCGTGTCCCCGCCGTGCTGACACAGCGGCTGGGGGCAGTGGGGCGTGCGAGGGGGCTGCCCCGGGGGCTGCTCCCGTCTCCCATGGGATTTACCCGCTAATCCCCCCTGCCCCGGGGCTCGGCTGGGCTGCGCTGGTGCCGGGGGGCTCTTCAAAGGCAGCTGCACCCCCCGCCCCCCCCAATCCCAGCTGGGGCTG
>JAWMQZ010000088.1:4544500-4556426 GCA_035584835.1 Tangara arthus
CGGGAGCGGGGCCGGGAGCGGGCGCGCAGCGCGCCGGGCCCCGGTGGCGGCGGCGGCGGCGGCGGCGGATGCGGTGGGGAGGGGAAGGGAGGGGGGGGGCTGGGGGAGGGGGGGGGGGGGGGGCGGCGGCGGCGCGCGCCGCTCGGGCACTTGCTGCAGGCGCCGGGCGCGGGGCGGTGTGTGACAGCACCGGGCACGGTGTGCGACAGCACCGGGCACGGTGTGTGACAGCACCGGGCACGGTGTGCGACAGCACCGGGCACGGCGTGTGACAGCACCGGGCACGCTGTGTGACAGCACCGGGCACGCTGTGTGACAGCACCGGGCACGGTGTGCGACAGTACCGGGCACGGCGGGGACCCCCCCCCCGTTCCTCGTTCCCCGTCCCCGCTCCGCCGCCCCCGCCGTGTGTGTGTGCGGGGGGAGGCGACCCCCGGGTTCTGCCGCCGCCGCCGCTGCAGCAGCGCTGGGGGGGCGGGGGTGAGCGGTGCACACGCACACGGGGGTGGGGGTGGCGTGTCCCCAATCCCCCCCCCCCCCAAGCCGTGTCACACGCGCGGAGTGGGTCGTGCACGGGCACGGGGGGGTTGTGGTTGAGTGGGCACGGCTGGGGGGTGTGAATGCTGGGGGGGTTCTGCCGCGGAGGTGCGGGTTTGCACGCGCGTGTGCAAGGCACGCGGGGCTCTGTGTGTGCGTGTGTGTCCCGTGTGTGTCCCCACACGTGTGCAGGCCTCGGGGAGTTCTGCAGGGGGATGTGGGGCGCAGGGATGCTGAGAAACGGCGCTGGCACAACCACGAATGTGGCACGTGTGGGGGTGACACGGAGGCTGCCGGACCCCCAGGACCTCGGGGGGCTGCAGAGCTGAGGTTTCACACGCAGAGGGGAAGCACAGGCAGGATAAACTTGAGGATCTTGGTGATCCGTGGGTGACTGAGCCACTGGCACAGAGGCTCCACTGCAGCCCGGATCCTGCTGCTCTCCAGGAGCTCTGGCTGGCAGGGGATGGGGTGTCAGGGCCACGGAGCCCCGGGCGTGCAGGAGGAGCTCGGCAGGATGCGGCAGGGCCTGGCTGCCACGCTGCGGGAGCAGCTCAGCTGGAAATGCAGCACATTCCCGCTGCTGCCTGTCCACCTCTGCCGGACACATCCTGCCCAGCGCTGCTGCTGCCAGCGCTGCTCTCAGCTGCCTCAGCTCACAGCTGTGCCCTGTCCCCTCCATCCGGGCTGGACACCACGGATGGACAGCCCAGCAGGCAGCTCCAGGACAGCTGCTCAGCACCCTGTGGCTCAGCACAGGCTCTGATCTAGCCTGGTGCTGCTGGAAGTGCAGGATCTCATCCACCCCAGAGCTTCATGCAGCTCAGCTCCTTCCCTTCCTGGCATTCCTATGCCAGTGCTGCTCTCAGCTGGCTCAGCTCACAGCTGTCCCCTCCATCCAGGTTGGACACCATGGATAGAAAGCCCAGCAGGCAGCTCCAGGACAGCTGCTCAGCACCCTGGGGATCAGCACCGACTCTGATCCAGCTCGGTACTGCTGGAAGTGCAGGATCTCATCCACCCCAGAGCTTCATGCAGCTCAACTCCTTCCCTTCCTGGCATTCCCTATTCCCAGCAGCTTCCCTGCAGTCCCTGGGTGCCTGACCCGGTGTCCCCAGACAGACACTCGTGCCCTGCAGGTCAAGGCTGGGAGGAAGCAAACCAGCTTTTCAGGCTGGTCTTTATCCCGAGGAGAAAAGCAGCATTAGCTCTGCTGGAGCTGGAGGATATTCCCAACCCTGGCTCTGTAAATACTGCTCAGCACAGCTCCGTGGATGAACAACCCCAAACCCAGGGCTCCCTGGGCCATTCCCGGCTTCCCACGAGGTGTTTGCTCCCTCAGCCAAGCAGCCCAGCACGGCTGAGGGAATTGGGGATTTCCAAAGGGATCTCCTGGACTGGCTGCCACTGCCCTGAGAGGAGCGCAGGACATGGTGTGGGATGAAGGATGCAATGTGGGGTTGGTGTGGGATTGGTGTGGGATGCAGGATGTGGGATGCAGGATGCAGTGTGGGATTGGTGTGGGATGCAGGATGTGGGATGCAGGATGCAACATGGGATTGATGGGGGATGCAGGATGCAATGTGGGATTGGTGTGGGATTGGTGTGGGATGCAGGATGTGGGATGCAGGATGCAATGTGGGATTGGTGTGGGATGCAGGATGTGGGATGCAGGATGCAATGTGGGATTGATGAGGGATGCAGGATGCAATGTGGGATTGTTGTGGGACTGGTGTGGGATGCAGGATGTGGGATGCAGGACGCAATGTGTGATTGATGAGGGATGCAGGATGCAACATGGGATTGATGAGGGATGCAGGATGCAATGTGGGATTGGTGTGGGATTGATGGGGGATGCAGGATGTGGGATGCAGGATGCAATGTGGGATTGATGAGGGATGCAGGATGCAATGTGGGATTGGTGTGGGATGCAGCATGCAACATGGGATGCCCTGCAGCATGCAACATGGGATGCAGGACGCAATAATGGATGCAACAGTGGATGCAACACAGGTCGTGGTGCAGGATGATGTGACGTGGGATACGATGCCCGTGGGGACTTCCCCAAAGCTGCGGCACATCCTGGCTCGTGTCACCCTGTCCCACAAGGCCGCCATCCCCTGCTGCTCCCTGTCCAGCCCGGGAGTCATTCCTGTCCTCCCATCCCCTCCCTGCCAAGCCCCCTCTGCCCCAGGAGGGCACAGAGGAGCTGGGGGGCTCCATCTCTGGGGGGGCTGAGCTGTGGGAGCGGGAAGCACCCACTGTTACCAGGACAACTGGGTGCTGCTCTCCGGAGCTGCTTGTGCTGCTGCTGCTGCATCCCTGCAAACCTCCCCCGGCACCGCCGCTGCCGCCAAACCCTCAACCAGGGGGGTGCTCATCCCTCCCAGCCCCCCAGGAACAGCTTGGAAAAGCACTGGAGACCCCCCCAGGGTGAGGGGTCCGAGCTTTTATCCTCCTCCTCATCACCGTGAGCTGCTGGGATGTGGGAAAACAGCGATCGGGGCCCGGAGGATTGGGATAGAGGGGCTGGGCTGAGCAGAGCTCCTCGCAGGGTGTAATTAGAGCAGCGCGCGGAGCTGGTGACACCGCGGCTTCATGGTTCGCTGGCAATCGGAGCCGTCCATTAAGGCCACAACAACCCCGCCAGGCTGACACGAGGTGCCCCGGTGCCACCGCTGTCATTAGCGGCCTCCAGCGCCGCAGGGACCGGGCACACCGGGACAGCCGAGCAGGGCAGGGGCTCCCCAGGCACCCGGCGCTGCTGCTTCCAGCGCGGAGCTCTCGTTTCCCCTTCATTTGGCACAGAAATCAGGGCCAGGGAGAGTCACCGAGGCGGCAGCTGCTCTGTGCCCGGTGAGGATTCGGGGAAGGGTTGAGAGCTCCTGGCCGCGGGGGTGGGGATGCTCATCCTGCTCTCTCTGGGCTGCATCCCCAGGGATTGGCTCTCCTGAGCGGTGGCTTTGAGGAAAGGTTCATCAGGAGCACCTCGGCTGGAGGAAGGGGTGAAGCAGGAGGGGACGCAGCCGGTAACGACAGCCGCTTGTCGGAATCGCTTCCCGTAAACCGGGCGGCGAATTGCTCCAGCGGGAAAACAAAACCAGCCGTGAACAGGCGAGCTTGGGGTTGCAGGATAATCTAATCCACTCTGATGGGAGCCCTCACCCGGCGGTGGAGGGACCTGCCCTGCCCAGGGACCTTCACGTGGAGTTTTCTCCCGCTGGCGTTGGGGAGAAAAGCCCAGGAAATACGAGCGAGGTGATGAGAAGAAGAGGAAGGACAAGCCAGGGAATAAATTTCACTTTGTGGTGGTTCCAGACTGTGGGCAGAGCCAAAAGCCCTTCCCAAGTGGCTCCCAGGCCTCTGGATGTGTTGCTGTGCCCATGGATTCCAGTTCAGCATCCCCATCTTGGTATTCCAGGTTCTTCCTGCAGTCAGGGATGGATCAGGGCTGCTCCTCGCCCATCTGTGCCAGGTGCTGCTGTGGCACGGGGCAGGGCAGCAGGAAGGACAAGCCGTGGAATAAATTTCGCTTTGTGGTTGTTCCAGACTTCCCAAGCCCTTCCCAAGTGGCTCCCGGGCCTCTGGATGTGTTGCTGTGCCCATGGATTCCAGCTCAGCATCCCCATCTTGGTGTTCCCAGGTTCTTTTTGCAGTCAGGGATGGATCAGGGCTGGTTCCTTGCCCATCTGTGCCAGGTGATGCTGTGGCACAAGGCTGATTCCAGCTCAGCATCCCCATCTTGGTATTCCAGGCTCTTCGTGCAGTCAGGGATGGATCAGGGCTACTCCTCGCCCATCTGTGCCAGGTGCTGCTGTGGCACAGTGCAGGGCACCAGGAAGGACCCGAGGTGCCAGGCTGGGCACGCTGGGGAGAGTTTTTGGGGGAAAATCGGAGGAATTTCAGCCAGATAAGGCGCTGACCTCCCTGCTAGGCTTGTGGGACTGAGCGATGAGCACAACACCAGCGGGACAACTGTGGGGTTTTCACCTCCAGCTGCTTCCTGGGAGATGCTCCCTGCTCCAGAGCAGCCTGGCAAGGAGCAATGCCACGCTCAGCCCGTTTTGCACCGGAGCCATCTCACTGCCCAGCCCGGCTAGATCACGCCTGCATTCGAGCAGCCGCTCCAGGAGCTGGAGGAACTTTGCATAAATATTCATGGCGATTAATAAACATGAGGGCTGCAGAAAGCCCGGCTGCAGCGGCTGCTCAGCCTGGCAGGAAGGAGCTCAACCCCGACACCTGACGGGTTTTTGCACAGCAGGAAAACCCAGAGGTTGGATGTTGGGAAAGCGCTCAGCCGCGTCCTTTGTCACCTTGTTAGCGAGGAGGTGGCATCTCCTCAGGGGGCTGGAGCTGGATAGGACCTAAATGGGGACACTGAGAGCCAAGGGAAGGTGTCCTGGTCACCTTTGTGACAACCCCACGGAGGCACAGGGACAGCAGGCAGGCCCAGTCCCCTCTGGGTGTGGATCTGGAATAGCCCCAAACCCCCCCATGGCTCCAGGGGGAACATTCAGCTTTGAACAGTGCCAATCCTGCACAAATCCATGGCAGCGAGGACAGGGACATGCCCAGCACCAGTGACAGCCCCACAGTGCTGGTGACAGCCCCACAGTGCTGGGGACAGCTGGCACTGAGGCTGTGGTGCCAGCGCTCTCCATCCCGGGGTATGGATCCAGGAATTCCCAGCTCCTGCGGGGCAAACTGAGGCAGAGGGGCAGCGCCAGGGCTGTGGGAGATGGCAGAGCTCAGAGCCGGCGGGCCCAGGTGACTTAGGAGGAGGTGGCACCTCCCCTGGGGGCTGGAGCTGGACAGGACCTAAATAGGGACACTGGGAACCAAGGGAAGCTACCCTGGTCACCTCTGCACTCCCTGTGACAGGGACAGCAGGCAGGCCCAGTCCCCTCTGGGTGTGGCTACACTGGAATGGGGGCTCTGGAATAGCCCCAAACCCCCCCATGGCTGCAGGGGAAACATTCAGGGCCAGCTTTGAGCAGTGCCAATCCTGCAAAGGAGGACAGGGACGTGCCCAGCACAGGTGACAGCCCCACAGTGCTGGTGACAGCCCCACAGTGCTGGTGACAACTGGCACTGAGGCTGTGGTGACAGCGCTTCCCATCCCGGGGGATGGATCCAGGTATTCCCAGCCCCTTTGGGGGAAACTGAGGCAGAGGGGCAGCGCCAGGGCTGTGGGAGGTGGCAGCGGCAGAGCTCAGAGCCAGGTGACAGAGCTCAGAGCCAGGTGACGCGCGGTGACACCTGCGGGACGCTGCCTTTGTCACTCCGCCAGCAACCCGGGGCACAAACAAGTGCCTGACATTTCCACACCGCCGCCGGGCCCTCGGATTAAAGCAGAACATAATTAGCAAATTAATCAGCAGACAATAGCCGGGGATCTGAGGCTGCCGAGCTGTCACCGGCTCCGCACGGAGCTGACCCCGGGCATGTTCGGGGCGATGGCCACCGAATGATGTCCCTGTGTCCCTTCCCTTGGATTTTCCCAACGGGGCCGGGGTTAACCGGGATTCCCTGTCCCGTCAGGAATGAATTTCCAAAGGGCAGCACCGAAGCCGAGGAGCAGGAGGGGAATTTGCATTCCGCCCATTAGACGCCCTGCAAATACGGGCGAACCTCGTTCAAACACATTTGGGTGATAAAACGATATTGACTCTGAGTAATTAAAAATCATTTCCATATTCAAACACGCCTGATTGAGGAGAAATAGCTTCCCTTTAATTGCCTGCAGGGGAGAGGAGCAACTTTTCGGAGCGTGCAGCCCCGGTGAATGGTGAATGCATCCTCGCTTGGCAGCGTGCGAATGGCCCGGGGAGGAGGAGGAGGAGGGGAGGAGGAGGAAGATGAGGAGGAGGAGGAGGCTCGGAGGGTGAAGGTGCGACCCTGCCACCCTCGAGAGGCTCTTCCCTCCCTTGTCGCCAAGGATCAATCCCAGAACAAGGCGCTCCTTCCTCCCCCTCATCCAGGGCTATTCCCAGGAAAATGGCAGCAGGAATCCAGGCTCGGGGTTGCAGGGACAGCCCCCAAAATCCTTGTGCCTCAGGAGGGGATCCTCCGGGTCATCACGGGTGGGCACAGCCCCAAATTCCCCTTTCCAACCCCCCCAACCTGCCACCGGCACGTCCCCGAGTGCCACCACGCTGTCGCTGTCACAGTGTCCCCGCAGCAGCGCTGGGACAGGGAGGATGCCGGGGTGCAGAGCTCTCCCGGCCTCCTTCTGGAGCCCCTCCAGCGCTTCCATGCGGGATTTTGGGCTCTGCTTGGTTTCCTAGGGAAACGGGGCTGCAGCTCGGCTCAGCCCCCGCGCACGGGGGTGTGCAGGGAAATGTGGGTGTGCAGGGGAAATGTGGGTGTGCAGGGGAAATGTGGGTGTGCAAAGGAAATGTGGGTGTGCAGGGGAAATGTGGGTGTGCAGGGGAAATGTGGGTGTGCAGGGAGTGATACGGGTGCCCCACACCCTCTGTCTCCTGTCCCAACTCTCCTTGGAGCCTCCCAAACCCCCCAGGCAGGGATTGCAGCAGAGTCTCCACTCCCCTGAGAAGGAATCCTTGGGGACAATGCAGGTCCTGCATCCCTGAGGATGCTCCGGTGTGCAGGAGGGACCCGGGTGTGCAGGGGGAGATGTGGGTGCCCTGCACCCTCTGTCTCCTCTCCCAGCTCTCCCTGGATCCTCCTGAACCCCCAAGGAAGGGACTGGAGCAGAGTCCCCACTCCTGGGTGCCCCCTGAGCATGGATCCATGGTGACAATGCAGGTCCTGCATCCCTGAGGATGCCCTGGTGTGCAGGAGGGACCTGGGTGTGCAGGGGGAGATGTGGGTGCCCTGCACCCTCTGTCTCCTCTCCCAGCTCTCCCTGGATCCTCCCGAACCCCCAAGGAAGAGATTGCAGCAGAGTCCCCACTCCTGTGCGTCCCCTGAGCATGGATACCAGGGGACAATGCAGATCCTGCACCCCTGAGAACGCTCCGGTGTGCAAAGGAAATGTGGGTGTGCAGGGCTGAGCCTCCTCCCTTTTCCCCTCACCGCTCTCCCCCCTTCCTCTCTTCCCTGTTCCCACCATCCCGGCACCCCAAGGTGTTGCAGAGTCACTCCTGGCGCTGGGTGCGTGCCCGTGGGGGTGTCCTGCGTGTCCCCTGCAGCCGGTGACACGGGACAGCGCAGTCCCTGTCCCCCGGCATCGATGGGAGCAAAGCTGAGGTGCTTCCCGATCAGTTCCAGGACAATGGAGCGTGAAAAGGGCCCTGCCCGAGGGGCCAGCCCAGCCCCGGCCCCTCCTGCATCTCTGCCAGCCCCAGGATGGCCGGGCCGGCCTCTGAGAGGCACCAGAGCACCCTCAGGGATGCGTTGTGCACAGGGATCGCTGCTCAGGGGACACCCGGGAGTGGGGACTCTGCTCTGTCACCGCCACCAGCCTGGTCAAAAGGTGCCACCACCATCAGCCTGGTCCAAAAGATCATCACAGTCTGGTCAAAAGGTGCCACCACCATCAGCCTGGCCAAAAGGCCATCACAGCCTGGTCAAAAGGTGCCACCGCCATCACCCTGGCCCAAAAGGTGCTGCTACCATCTTCCTGGCCAAAAAGTGTCACCACCATCAGCCTGGCCAAAAGGCCATCACAGCCTGGCCCAAAGCTGCCCCTCAGGGGCCTGCCAGCAGCCAGATGCTCCCTCTGGGACCCCAGACCATGGAGCAATGGACAGGAAAGTCTCCTCCAAGAGCCCAGGCTGGGCTCCCATGGATCAGGAGGAGGTGGAGCAGGCAGGGATTGGGAATCAGCTCCAAAACGGCCTCTGTGCCTCCTCCAGCTCGCAGGCCAGCCCTGAAGCTCCCATGGATGATTTTCCAGGCAGGATTTCCCTGATGGACCCAAGCTCCTTCCCTCTGAACACCTTTCCTTCTCTGAGCACACCGTCCCACATTCCAGACAAACCCTGGGGCACAAGTGACCCCATGAAGATTTTGGGAGTGTTGTTTTTGGTATAAACCATATCAAAACGCCCTAAAAACCCATCCTTTGTGCTCCAGGAATCCACAGGGGGAACCGGGATAACTCCCAGGAATCTCCAGTTCCTTCCACCTCTCTCATCCCCAATCCCAGGTGCCCACACTGGGATCCCAGTGGGAATGGGGTCACCCCCGCAGGACCCCCCATCCCGGGGCCATCCCCTCTGCCAGGCTGGCCCTGCTCAGCAGGGCAAAGTGCAGGATAGAAAGCTGGAGCTGGATGGGAATTCAAGCCCCATCATTAAAGGGGGAAAATTTTCCAGCACGCTGAAGGCAGCAGAGGATCATTGTGTTTGCCTCCCACATCCCAGATGGATGCAGACAACGCCGGGGAGCGCGTGGAGAGGAGGAGAGGAAGGGTGTGAGCGAGACCGGGACGTGTGCGAGCAGAAATTGAATTTTTATCAGTTCCTATGTAGATTGGTGTTTATTCATCTGTCTCCTCTCCATCTCCCCCCATGCATCTCCTTATTCCTTTGACAAAATTACTTTCCTCCTTTGGCCTAATTTTGTTTGTACAGATAGCAGCTGCTTCCTCCCGTTCCGGCAGAAGAAATGTCCCGGTAAATGAGGTGTTCCAGATCCCTGGCACAGGTTGGAGCTGCTCCCCAGAGCCCCTGGGACACAGCTCCGTCCCAAAAATCCCCTCCTGCTGCTTCCCCAGGCTCCTGCCGCCTCTGCCAGGGGTGGAAGAGGATGGTGAGGTGTCCCCAAGCTGTCCCAGGTCCCCAAGCTACATCCATAGGGAAGCTCTGCTAATCCATAGTGAGTTGGGAGATGAATGGTGCGGGGATGATCAGGAATAAAAATATTGGAAAAAATTTTAAAAATATTAAAATATTTTTATTCTTTTCATTGTATTGTTTATTTCGATGTTTTATTCAAAATAAAAATACTGAAAAATGTTGGAAATGTTGAAAATATTAAAAATATTAAAAATAGTAAAAGTAGTAAAAACAGTAAAAATAGTAAAAATAGTAAAATAGTAAAAATAGTAAAAATAGTAAAAATATTAAGAATATTTAAAATATTTAAAATATTAAAATATTAAAAATATTAAAAATTAAAATATTAAAAATATTAAAAACTAAAAAATAAAAATATTAAAAATATTAAAAATTTGGGGGAATTTTTGCCCCCCAAAAAAAAACATTCCCGGCAGGATCTGTCATTCTCTCTCTCCCTGGCTGGGTTGGATTTTCTGGGAATCTTGAGGAGATTCCCACTGGATGATCCCAAAAAACAGGAGATAGGACCCCAAATCCCATGGGTGATCCCTGGCTGCCCCCAGGAGGATCCACAGCCCCCCCTCCAGAGCAGGGACAACCCCACACTGAGCTGAGCACATTTCTCCCAAACCACCCCAAAACCAGCCGGAAAAACCTCCCCGGAGCCAGCCAGTGCCTCCAGGGTTTGGGAGAGGATGGGGATGGTAATCCTGAGCATCCCAATCCTCTCCTGACCTCACTCCTGGTGGATTTTCCCCCCAGAAGAAGAGGGAAGGGAGCTGGGAGGAAATGGGGATTCTGATCCTGAGCATCCCAATCCTCTCCTTGTGGGATTTGACCCCCTGAAGATGTGGGAAGGGATCTGGGAGGGGATGGGGACTGTGGTCCTGAGCATCCCAATCCTCTCCTGACCTCACTCCAGCTGGGCTTTCCCCCCATAAGAAAAAGGAAAGGACCTGGGAGGAAGTGGGGACTCTGATCTTGGGCATCCCAATCTTCTCCTTGTGGGATTTGACCCCCTGAAGATGTGAGAAGGGATTTGGGAGAGGATGAGGACGGTGATCCTGAGCATCCCAATTTTGTCCTGACCTCACTCCAGGTGGATTTTCCCCCCATAAGAGGAGGGAAGGGAGCTGGGAGGAGATGTGGGCACTGATCCTGAGCATCCAAATCTTCTCCTTGTGGGCCTTGACCCCCTTCAGATGTGGGAAGGGACCCAGGAGAGGATGGGCACTGTGATCCTGAGCACCCCAATCCCCTCCTGGCCTCACCCCAGACGGGCTTTGCCCCTCTCAGAAATGAGCAGGGAGCTGGCAGGAGATGGGGACTGCGGTGTTGAGAGTTCAGATCATCCCAATCCTCCCCTGCTTTCCCAAAAACCCCAAAACGGCCGGGGTGGGACCTGGGAGAGCTCAGACAAAACCCAGAATCCCAAAACCCAGAATCCCAAAACCCCAGAATCCCAAACCCCAGAATCCCAAACCCAAGAATCCCAAAACCCCAGGATCCCAAAACCCCAGAATCCCAAAACCCCAGAATCCCAAACCCCAGAATCCCAAAACCCAAGATCCCAAAACGCAGAATCCCAAAACCCAGAATCCCAAAACCCCAGGATCCCAAAACCCAGAATCCCAAACCCCAGAATCCCAAAACCCAGGATCCCAAAACCCCAGAATCCCAAACCCCAGAATCCCAAACCCAAGAATCCCAAACCCCAGAATCCCAAAACCCAGAATCCCAAAACGCAGAATCCCAAAACGCAGAATCCCAAAACCCCAGAATCCCAAACCCCAGAATCCCAAACCCCAGGATCCCAAAACCCAGAATCCCAAAACCCCAGAATCCCAAAACCCAGAATCCCAAACCCCAGAATCCCAAACCCCAGAATCCCAACACGCAGGATCCCATTACCGACGATAAACTCGGAGCGGAGGGGAAGTGGGTGACAAACGACAACCGGCGCCGTTTTTGATGTCCTCACAAAAGGCCCGGCTGCCGGCGGGGCTGTGCATGAGTAATTCCATCCATTTTTAATGGCGGGCCCTGGGGGAAAATCCATCACCACATCGAGTTTCCCTCATGCCACGGAGCACAAAGGGATTCGGGTGGAGCAGGCGACGCTCCAGAGACGCTTCTTCCCCCGTTTCCCTGGGAAACACCCCCTGAGGGAAGGAATTTGGGAAAGGATGGGGATTCTGAGCGCCCCAATGCTCTCCTTGTGGGCTTTGACCCCCTTCAGGTGCGGGAAGGGATTTGGGAGAGGGAAAATCCATGCTCGGAGTCACAGTGCCCATCCTTTCCCAAATCCCTTCCCGCATCTGAAGGGGGTTAAATCCCACAAGGAGAGGATTGGGATGCTCAGAATCACAGTCCCCATCCTTTCCCAAATCCCTTCCCGCATCTGAAGGGGGTTAAATCCCACAAGGAGAGGATTGGGGTGCTCAGGGCGCTCGGGATCACAGTGTCCATCAACTCCCAGAGCCCTTCCCTCCTCTTATTGGGGGAAAATCCCCTTGGAGTGAGGTCAGGAGAGGATCGGGGTGCTCAGGGTGCTCAGGATCACAGTCCCCATCCTCTCCCAGAGCCCTTTCCACATCTTCAGGGGGTCAAAGCCCACAAGGAGAGGATTGGGATGCTCA
>JAWMQZ010000088.1:4598810-4614216 GCA_035584835.1 Tangara arthus
ATCCTCATTTTCCAGGAGAACATTCCCAAATTTTCCTGCTTTCCTAGATCTGGGAACATTCCCTGCCTCCCATTATTCCCCCCCCCACCCCAAAAATCCCCATTTTCCAGCAAAGCATTCCAGAGTTTTCCTGTCTCCCGTTATAACCTCCCAAAAATCCCCATTTTCCAGAAGAAAATTCCTGATTATTCCTACTTCTCTGCACCTGGGGATGCTCTTTGCCTCCCTTAATATCCCCTAAAAAAATCCTCATTTTCCAGGAGAACATTCCCAAATTTTCCTGCTTTCCTAGATCTGGGAACATTCCCTGCCTCCCATTATTACCTCACAAAAATCCCCAATTTTCCAGCAGAACATTCCAGATTTTTCCTGCTTCTCCAGACCCGGGAACACTCCTTGCTTCTCATTATTACCCCACAAATCCCCATTTTTCCAGAAGAACATTCCTGACTGTTCCTGCTTCTCCACACCTGGGAATGTTCACTGCCTCTCCCCAAAAATCCCCATTTTCCAGCAGAACATTCCAGAGCGTTCCTGTTTTCCTAAATCTGTGAACTTTCCCTGCCTCCCATTATTTCCTCCCCAAAAATTTGGGGTCTGGAATGGGAAACTGGGGAACGGAATGGGAAATTTGGGTCTGGAATGGGAAATTGAGGAATGGAGTGTGAAATTGGGGTCTGGAATGGGGATTTGGGGAAATGGAGTGTGAAATTGGGGTCTGGAATGGGGAACTGGGGAATGGAGTGTGAAATTGGGGTCTGGAATGTGGAATTGGGGTTTGGAATGAGAAATTTGGGATCTGGAATGTGGAAATTGGGGTCTGGAATGGGCCATTGGGGAATGGAGTGTGAAATTGGGGTCTGGAATGTGGAATTGGGGTTTGGAATGAGAAATTTGGGATCTGGAACGAGGAATTGGGGTCTGGAATGTGAAATTTGGGGTCCAGAATACAGAATTAGGGTCTAGGATATGGAATTAGGGCCTGGCTAGGGAAGGGCCACTCCTCCAGGAGTTTTTGGTGGGAATACCTGGAGATTTGACACCTGGTGGATCAACCCGCCCACATTAAAGCCACAAACCCCAACCCAAGGGTTACAAATTGAGGACCACAGGGAGATTTGTTTTTCCAGAAGGCAGGGGGCTAAGCTGGCTGGGATGAATCCCAAATCCTGCTCCCAAGATTCCCACCCTCAGCCCTTCCCTGGGAAACCAGGTCACCATCTGCTCTGCCTCCAGCCCCTGGCTCGGCGACAGCTCCTGCCTCTGCAGGAAACCCAGGAGCTTTCCCCAGATTCCCACTCCAGCCCTGACCATCAAGGACACGAGGGCAGGGATGCTGGCAGGCTGTGGGATAACCGGGAAGATCCACCACACCCCTCAGGAGATCCCCAATTTCCAGCTCCTGGAGGGGTTTTCCCTGCTCTGATTCCCGGATTTATTTCCCATCTTCCACCCCGCAGCAAGCAGGCACAGAGGAGATCCCCCAGCCCTTCCAAACTCTGCAATTCCAGACTCTGGAATTTTCCAGGAATTTTCCAGCCTTTTTTTAACAGCAGGGAAAGGCTGGAAAAGCAAGAGCCAGGGAAAAGCTGCTGCCCCTCTCAGGGAGCCTCCCAGGCCTGGCTCCAGCCCTGAGCAGCTCCAGGCTGGCTCCTTTCCATCTCCTGCTGCTTCCTGACAGCCATTCCCAGGAAAAAAAAGCTGTTCCTGGATGTTTTACGTGCTCTGGCCTTCCCTGAGTGGCTCCTGCCTTGTCCCCATCAGTGGCACTGCCCTGAGAGCCCTGAGAGGGGCACGGCCCCACTCCCAGCAGGGATTTGGGATGGGGTCCCAGCAGGTTCCATCCTCATCCTCCTGGATTCCTGCACCTGGCTGTGCTTCACAGGAAAATGGTTTGTAAAGAGCTGGGTTTGATCCCAAAGCTCCTCCCCGGGGGTAGGGAAAGAATTAACAAACAAAAATCCTGAATATCAGAGAGGCTCAGGGGGCTGTTGTGGGGTGGAGGGAGCACAGGGAGCCTGTTCCTGCCTGGGTGGAGCAGGAACTGGGATCAGCACGGCTCCCCTGCAAGAGGTCCTTCAGCTGGAATCCTTTGTTCCACCTGGAACCCCCTTATCCCAGCTGGAAGCCTTGCTGGAACCCCTTTATCCCAACAAGAACCCCTTTATTCCAGCTGGAACCCCTTTATCCCAACAAGAACCCCTCCATTCCAGCTGGAACCCCTTTATCCCAACAAGAACCCCTTAATTCCATCTGTAACTTCTCTATTCCACCTGGAACCCCTTTATTCCACCTTTAACCCCTTTATTCCACCTGGAACTCCTTAATTCCACCTGCAACCCCTTTATTCCATCTGTAATCCCATTATTCCATCTGGAACCCCCATTCTCCCATCTGTAGCCCCTGTATTCTACCTGTATCCCCGTTATTTCACCTTTAATCCCTTTATTCCATCTGTAACCCCATTATCCCACCTGTAACCCCTTAATTCCACCTGGAACCCCATTATCCCACCTGTAACCCCTCTATTCAATCTGTAACCCCTCAATTCCATCTGTAACACTTTTATTCCACCTGTAACCCCTTTACTCCATCTGTAACCCCATTATCCCATCTGTAACCCCATGATTCCACCCGGAACCCCTTTAATCCCATTATTCCATCTGTAACCACTTTATTCCACCTGCAACCCCATTATTCCATTTGGAACCCCTTTATTCCAGTCGAAACCCCATTATTCCACCTGGAACCTCATTATTCCACCTGCAACCCCATTTTCCCATCTGTAACCCCTTAATGCCACCTTTAACCCCTTTATTCCATTTGGAACCTCACTATTCCACTTGCAACCCCATTATTCCATCTGTAACCCCTTAATTCCACCTTTAACCCCATTATTCCACCTACAACCCCTTAATTCCACCTGTAACCCCATGGAACCTCATTATCCCCCCTGTAACCCCATTTTCCCACCTGGAACCCCTTTATTCCACTTTTTAACCCCATTATCCCACCTGGAACCCCCATCCCAGGTACCCCACAGGCAGCAGCTGTCCCCACTCTCCCCGAAGGTGACACTTTCCCATCCATCCCCGCATCCCGCCGGTTGCCACGGCAACGCTTTGGGAAGCAGGGAGGTTCATTATCAGTTTCTCTATGGAATTAAAAAAAAAGAAAAAAAAAAACACCCTCGGATGAAATTTTGTTTTCTCCCCGCTGCCTGAAATGTCCCGGATTTGTCCCTGACCCTTCTGTGTCTGTGGATTATCCAGGGCCACTTCCCAAAGTGAATTTTCTGAGGGTGTTATGGGAATTTTGGGGGATTATCGGAATCCCCGGGATCAACTCATCCCAGCCTCGGGAATAAAGCACAGAGAGCTGGAAAAAAAAAAACCCCTCTGGGGCCATTCCCGAGGCTGGAGGAACGCGTGAATTGTTAATTAAACAGCAATCAAGGGAAAAAAAACTTCCCCATGGGCTGGGATCGATGCTGGTGAGCGATTCCAGGGAGGATGCAGAGCTCCAGGATGAATCCCAGAAATGCAGAGCAGCGGGTTGATGAGTCAGGCAGAGGGAGGGAGGTGAGAAAACCGGGAAGGAAACGCCAAACGAATGATAAATTCCCATTTTTTCCACCCAGTTTTTTGTGGCTCTGCCAAGGCCCCTTCCCACGCAGGCCAATCCCCCTCGTTCCCTGGCATCCAGAGGTTTTCAGGGTCCATTGCCACCCTGCTGGCGTGTTCCCTGCAGGATGGGGCTCCAGGAACGCTCCACGGGGAGCAGGGAGCGAGCAGGGATGGAGCAGAGGAGCAGACAAGGGCAGGGATGGAGCAGGGATGGAGCAGAGGAGCAGACAAGGGCAGGGATGGAGCAGGGAGGGAGAAGGAGCAGGCATGGAGCAGGGATGGAGCAGGGATGGAGCAGGGAAGGAGAAGGGATGGAGCAGGGATGGAGCAGGGATGGAGCAGGGAAGGAGCAAGGAATGAGCAGGGATGGAGCAGGGATGGAGCAAAGAAGGAGCAAGGATGGAGCAGGGATGGAGCAGGGAAGGAGCAAAGAAGGAGCAAAGGAGGAGCAGGAAAGGAGCAGAGAAGGAACAGGGATGGAGCAGGGATGGAGCAGGGAAGGAGCAAGGAATGACCAGGGATGGAGCAGGGAAGGAGCAGACAAGGAGCAAGGAATGAGCAGGGATGGAGCAGGGAAGGAGCAAGGAATGAGCAGGGATGGAGCAAGGAATGAGCAGGGATGGAGCAGGGAAGGAGCAGAGATGGAGCAAGGAATGAGCAGGGATGGAGCAGGAGTATCACACTCAGCACTCAGCCCATGCCCTGGCCTTTCCCCTTCTCCTGGCCTCGCACAACGCAGCTCTGTGCCCTGCTCCAGCCATCAGCCACTTTGTGCCTTTGTCCCCACAAGATAAACCCAGAGAAAAACGTCCCCTGTGCTCTGACCCCAACCACCCAGAGCAGCTGCAGACGATTCCAGAATAATTCCCGAGCCCACACAGCATCCATCCCAAACAGCGGGGCTGGGACAGGCCCTGCCTGCGAGCTGAGCTGTCAGGGAGGGACAAACCCAGAGGCAGCAGAATTCCCAGGACCTGGAACAGTCCCCACTTTTTGGGACCAGATTCCCAGAGTTGGTAAAGAGTTAAAATTGGATTTCTTTTTTTTTTAATTATTTATTTTAGAGCATCCTGGGCCAATTGGAGGCTCTGGAATGAGCTGATCCCAATGGTTCCCCCCTCCAATTCCAGCCTGGAATTCTCTGAAGTGATTCCTGCAGCTCCCACTGTGCTCATCAGCCTTAATTGCTCCAAAAGCAGCATTTTAAGGGATATAAATTCAATATAAAATAGAAATTAAATTTTAAAATTCATAATAAAATAGAAATAAAATAAGTAGTATCCAAACCCAGCATTTTAAGTGATATAAATTCAATATAAAATAGAAATTAAAATTTAAAAAATTCATAATAAAATAGAAATTAAATAGAAATAAGTAGTATCCAAACCCAGCATTTTAAGTGATATAAATTAAATAAGGTATGAAATGTAAATTAAATAAGATAACTTATAATAAAATAGAAATTAAATAGAAATAAAATAAGTAGTATCCAAACCCAGCATTTTAAGTGATATAAATATGAAATGTAAATTAAATAATTTATAATAAAATAGAAATTAAATAGAAATGAAATAGATAAAATTAAATAGAAATGAAATAGATAAAATTAAATAGAAATAAAATAATATAAATTTAATTCCAGCACCAGGAGCTGCCTGGATTTTGGTGGAAAAAAATTATCCAGAGGAAAAAAGTGAAGCCTATCGCACAAGAATATCTCAGCTCCAATTAAGGGCCTGCTAATTTTACTCCTAAATAGCCTTTAATTAGCAGGACATTTCACTTTTAGGCGTGGTAATTAAAAAAACCCCAGACATTTGGAAAAACAAACAAGAGTTCCGTGTTAAAAAACCAAAAAAAAGGTAAAAAAGAGGAGCTGGAACTTCCAGTCTCCCCTCCCTGGGGTTTTATTCTCTCACAGCCAACAGGGATTAAAAAATTGTTCTGGGAGTGGGAAAAATCTGATAAATGTTGGAAATCCAAAACCCATTTGCAAGGAGGAGATTTCTCTGATGGCAGCAGAGCAGAGCTGATCATTATCAGTGAAAACCCAGGGAAAAGAAACACCTGAAATTAATTTAAATAAATTAAACAGCTCAACTTCTGTGAAAAAAAATATCCAGGAAAAAAAGCATCTGAAAATATTTAAATTAATTTAAAAATCAACAGCATTCCAGTGCTAAAAAAGGAGAAAATATTGGTATTCAGGACCCCCAAATTCCCCTATTTTTACCCCAAAACAATTCCCTCATTCAGGTGCTGCCAGGTCAAGCTTTGTCCAGAAAAGTTTTGGCAACAGCTCCTGGGAAAGGTCAGAGCTGTTGTTTGGGTTGTTTCAAGGTAAGTTTCCACTTTATTTTTTTTTTAAGAGATAAAAGAATTTTTAAAGAAAGAAATTTTAAAGAATTTTTAAAAGAAATTTTAAAGAAATTTTTAAAGAAAATTTAAAGAATTTTTTAAAGAAATTTTAAAGAAATTTTTAAAGATTTTTTTAGAGATTTTTTTAATGAGATAAAAGAAGAGAATTGCTCCTTTTTCCCTGTTAAAATCAGCTTTTCCCAGCAGCAACTCCAAACCACGGGGCAGCAACTCTTGGAGATAATTAAACCCAATTAAAGGTGATTGTTGACCATGAATGAGCTGCAATAAATGCATCAAGAAGGAGAGGAAAAAAGAGATTTTACTGCAAGAACTTTATTGCACCAGGTTCAAGTGCTGAGCCAGGAGCTGGGCCTGGGGCACAGTGACACCCCCAGCTCCTGGGGACACCGGGACAATCTGCATTTCCCCCTCTAATTAAGGCTGGATATGATAATTAGGACATCATAAATCAAGAGGGGAATTAGGGGAGCAGCAGGAAGAATGTGAAGTTATACATGGAGCATTTAAAATGTGGTTTATTTTATTGTTCTTCAGGAGGAGGTGGGGTTTGCATCCAGCTCAGCACCCTCCCCTCTCATCTGAATTCCAGAATTTGTCAAATTGGTTTAAAAACCAGGATAGCTTTGGCTAAAAATTCCATTTTTTTTTCTTTGCAGAAAGGTTCATTGTTATTGACTCCTCAGGCTCTGAGGGTGGGAGGGGAAGGCAAAGGGCAGAATTGTGATCTCAGCACCATTTCCGTCCCTCCCCAGGGCAGCATCCACCCCAAAAAACACTTCCAGCTCTCCTTGATGCATGGAAAAATCAGAATATTCCACAGGGAGGAGGGAATTCAGCACAACCTGGAGGCAGGGACACACCTGGGAGGGTTTGGGGAGCTCACCTGAGGGGCTTTGACAAGCACTGACATTTTCTGGGTCAATTTATAAAATCTCTGCCAAGGTTGGAATTCCTAAAATCCATTTCTTGTGTTCTGGAAAGGCTCCTGCAGGAGTTTGGGAAAAGGAGAAATCCTAGGGAGGGAGGATGAGGAAGGGATGAGGATGAAACCTGCTGCAGGTACAGCCCAAAAACCAAAATTTCAAAATATCCTGAGGGAACAGGGCCCGAAACCTGGATCCAAACCCTTCTAAAGCTGGGTATTATGGGAAAAAATATGGATATTATGGAAAAAGATATGGATATTATGGAAAAAAATATGGATATTATGGAAATTTACCCAGGAAAAGGTGTTCAAGGTAACTCCTGGGGCAGCCAAAATCAAAAATGTGTTTGGTAGGAGCAGCCTGGCCTGCTCCTAAAATCCCTTCATTTATTCACTGGCAGCCCCACAAAATCCAAATTTTTAGGGTTTCATGATGAATTGTGTCAGGATTTTGGGGTAGAAATTGGGATTCCCCCTCCCAAAAACCTCAATAAAAAAGAAGAAGGCAATCAGAGGCTCAGCTGAGAAAATTCCCCCTCACACCAAGTGAGGCCTTCCCTCAAAATCCCAATTCCCTGTGCTCAGCAAGGCTGGTAATGTGGACAGCAGGAAAAAAAATTAAAATAAAAAAGCCTTTTCCATCTTTCTGACAGAGAAATTAAATTTAAACCCTTGTCTGAATCGCCCCTCGCTCACCCAGGACACTTTGGAACATCAGTCTTGTGTGCCAGGATGGATTTTCTGTCTAAAATTAACACTTCAGCCAAATTCTTTGGGAAAAATCGGAGAGACACACACAGAGAATCACACACACACTCCCAAAAAACAGATTCACCACAGGGTTTAGGCAGTGAGGGTCCTGTTCAAGCCCCCCAGGAGTCAGAATTCCATGGAAAACATCCCCCAAAATCCCTGGGATGGGCCCAAAAAGGGGCTTAAGGCTGTCAGGCTGTTCCCAGCCAGCTCCTCCTCGTGTCCCTGGTTAAAAACCAAAAAAAAAAATTCCTTTTTTTAAAGAGTTTAAAAAGGAATTCACATCTTAGGAATTCACATTCCTGGCTGGGGGTGCTTTTCTCACCTCGAGAAAATCCTTTCTGCACAAGGCAAGGCTCTGCTGCTTTTCCTTAGACATAAAGTTGACTTTATTTCTTTTCTTAAAAAGTTAAAAATACAGAAGGTTCAGAAACTGCTTTTCTCCTTGCAGGTTGCAGCTTAAGGAGAAAACAATCCTTCACTGAAATGTTTCTCTTAATTGGCTTTTTTATTATTATTATTATTATTATATATTTTTCTAATTTTGGGTTTTTTTTCTCTCAATCATCATCACCCTTTTTTTTTTTTTTTAAGGACAGAGGTTGAGGAGCACTGACTCCACCACTAATTTAATGACTTTTTTTTTCTTTTTTTTGATTCCAGATTCACATTTCCAGGTGCCAAGAGTCCAGAGAAGAGCCCCCCGCTCACTTCTGCCTTCCTTTTGAGATCAGTATTTTGGTTTTTGTGTTTATTTATTGAACACAGCAGTGACCGTTGGCATCTTTGAAGCGTAATCTCATCTTGGGCCGGTATTTCTCCAGATAAAGCAGCTGTTTGGAATTGAAAGCTCCCCTCCTTTTCCTAAAAAAAAATCACAAAAAAGGTGGATATCAATGGGAAAAAAAAGCTCCTTTTTGCTCACCTCAGATAGATTAGTTCGAATTTTAATTATTATTTTAATAATATTTTTATATTCATTAATATTCAAAATAGATGAAATAATAAATATTATTGAAAGCTCCCCTCCATTTCCTAAAAAAACCCCACAAAAAAGGTGGATATCAATGGGAAAAAAACCCCACTATTTTGCTCACTTCAGACAGATTTTCACCTCACAAAATTCAAGATATTTGAGCTTTTTCTTCACATTTAAACAAAAATTTTAATGAGATATTATTTATTTTAGGATAAAAGTCACAAAAAAAACCCCAAATCTCTTCCTTAACAGGTTCAGGCAGGTCAAAAACCACAGAATAAAAGATTCCTGGGGAGGAAATAAAAAAAAAAAAAGAGAATTTTCACTTACTGCCTTATAAACTGAACTGCATCCTCATACTTCATTCCACATTCAATGAGAGCAAGTGCGACCAGAACGGGAGCCCTGCAGGAAAAAATCAATATTTAAGGGAGATGCACAGAAATAATAAATTGAATCCTTCAAATTTCATCCAATTCATCTCCCCAAACAAGAAGATGAAGGGTTTTTTCTCTCAGCATTTCCTACAGAAAGGCGTTTTGCCCGATGTAAAATGACTTTTTTTGGAAGGGATTCTGCTTGCAAAAGAAATAAAAATCAATAGCAGCTCTTTAGCGGTTGGGGTATGAGAATAATTCTGGCTTGTTATCTCACTTTAACCTCATTTTCTGGTTTTTGACACCTCCTGAATGCTTTTGAGTGTGGAGTGAGATGTGCAGACACTGAGCTGTGGTTTTAGAGAGATTTATATATTTTTCTTTTTTAACTAATTCTGTCAAGGAGCAGGGAGAAGTAGAATTTTCTGCTTTGGGATCTTCATTTCAGAAGTGAGTTAAGGGTAAAAAAATGGAGTTTTAACACTCAGGAATCCCCAAATACATTGAATTTTGTCCACCCCACAGTGACAAGAGGCACCTCTAAGGGTGTGTAAAGAAGAATTAAAGAGGTGCCAGAATTGGACAGTTCCTGTGGCTAAAATAAGAAAATTCAGGAGGAATTACTCCCACTGTCACTCTGCACCTGAATAAATACAATTATTCATTCTCCAAGGGTGAATTTGATAAACTCACAACACTTTTTATAGAGTGAATTCATGACTGACACAGGTGTTCCCCAAGATTATTGATCGATTATGAAATTAATCAATTAATTCATATAATGTATGAATATAATACATTGAATGTATAAAAAAATTTATTAATCATATAATTAATGAACTAATTAATATATTTAAGCTGTTTTAAGTCCCTGTTGCTTTCATGACACAAATTTGATGTTGGTTTAAATTATTTGGGACAAAACAGAGAAATTGGGGGTTGTTATGCACCTTCCTGCCAAATAAACAAAGTTTATTATTGCATTTACTAAATTTATTATTTAATATAATTAAAGAAGTAGTTGATTCACTATTAATAATTATATTAATTTATCAATATAAAAACATTCATAATTACATTAATTTAGCATTCAAACTAATTATTTAACATAATTAAAGAATTCGTTTATTTATTATTAAAGATTATATTAATTATATTGACTTATTGATATAAATTTATTAATAATTATATTAACTTAGCATTTATACTTATTATTTGATATAATTAAATAATTATTTTATTTACCTTTATTATATTAATTATCTTGATGTATTAATATAAAATTGTTAATAATTATATTAGTTCCGTACTTAAATTCTTTAATACACTTACTACGAAATCATTTCTTTAATCACTTTAATTAATAAATTTATTTTAAATTTAATATAATTAAATAATTGGTTGATTTACTATTAAGTATTAAATTAATTACATTGATTTATTAATATAAAATTGTTGATAATTATATTAATTTCGTATTTAGATTTATTATCTAATATAATAAAATTATAACAATAAAGAATAATAACTCTAATAATTAAATAAATAATAAGTTACTAATATTTTCATTACATTTATTATTATTTGACCCAATTTCAAGGCACTGACCTTCCCAGCCCTGCCACACAGTGAACAGCCACGCAGCACCCGGGCTCCTCCCGAAATTTGCTTTTCAAAAGGTTCAGCCAATCCTCCACGATCTGGCTGGGGGGCGGTGCTCCATCATCGAACGGCCAGTCCTGAGGGGAAAAAATCCTTTAAACCCAAAAACCCTGAATTTATTAAAAATAAAAGGATAATAAACACAATTTTTGGGGTTTTTTTTCTGGCGGCACAGGAGTTTGCAGGTCGATAAAATGCAACATTAAACGTTTAACAAGCACTTAATTGCACTTGGCACTGAAGCTCCACGTGAAGTCCTCTGCAATAAAGGGTTTTTGAAGAGAAATCCCTGCCCTCAAAATGCCATTTTATTAAAAAAAGATGTGAAAATCAATAGGTATTTTCAGATAAACACGGGACAAAGGAGAACTCTGCTGGTGGCTGAAAATCCCATTTGTGCTCCAGGTTCTGAGGGGGTGAAGCTGCTCCAAAAAAATTCCCAATTCCAGAGGAGCAGCTCCTCCAGCAATTCAGGGAGTTCCCAATCCCCTGGGTGTTTTTAATTTAAAAAAAAAAAAAAACAGAAAAAAAAACCAAAAAACCCCACTTTTATGAGCAGAAAGGTGCTCAAATAATGGCAGAAATTCACATTTTTTGCTGTTGAAGGGGCAGCCCCCATTAAATCCAGGATATATTAAATATCAAAAATCAAAATTTGATATTTTTGCCATAGAAGCAGTTTCCATTTTTCCTCACACAACTTTCCTGGAATTTTACATTATTCCTTTCAGGCCCAAGCACAACATCCCACAGTTTATCATTCCCCCCAAAATACCAATATAATTTTATATGGGATTAATTCACCGAGCCCAGAGAGTGCAGAGTTCTTTGTTAAAGTACTTGGAAAATTAAAAATATCTGGGACAACACAGCAAAGGGAAAGGCCACAGGAATAAAATCACAAATCAAAATTTGTTCTTTCTAATCAAAAAAGGTTTTTATGGGATTTTCCAGCCAGTCCCACAGTGCTGCTGGGTTATTTTAGGTCTGTGGCACCCCCTGTCCCAGGAAGAGAGGGACAGACAGCAGGATGCTGCTTTTGAAAGAGGATTTTCTGTGTTTCATTGAAATTAAATCTTTTCCTTCCTATCCACACAACTCCTGGGCTGGCCTGAATCAATCCCAGCACTGATAAAACACAGGGACAAAAAAAAATTCTGGCATCAGGGATGGAAATGCAGCAAAGTTTTGCAGGATTTTTTCCTGATTTTGAGCTCTGCCACCTCTGGGTTCGTGTTGGACAGGGAAAAAAAAGGAAATTCTGAGGTGTACAGTGATTAAAAACCAGGATTGCACAAAGGGGGAGAGGCAGGAAAGGGATTTATCATTTTTTTTCCCTTTTTTTGGAATGGCACAACAGCTCCAGGAATGCCAACCAAGGTGGTGAAGTGACAGAACTTTGAGGGGATAAAGAAGTTTTTCTTCAAAAATACTGGAATTAGGAGCTCCAAGGAATTCCCACCTCCAGCAGGGGCATTTCCACCTCCCTGTGCCAGCCTGGTGGTGGCTCTTGGGGGGCACAGAGGGTAAAAAAATCTGATCCAATAAATCAAAGAGTGAGAAAAAGACAAGGAAATATCCCTTGGATCATGAAGATGAAGAAAGACACCTGTGGAAGGCAAAAAGTGCCAAAAATCCTCTCAAAAAAAAATGAAAATACTGAAGATGAAAAAAGCCACCACAGCCCCTCTGGAAGGCAAAAAGTGCCAAAAATCCCCTCAGAAAAAAAAGAAAATGTTGAAGATGAACAAAGCCACCTCTGGAAGCCAAAAAGTGCCAAAAATCCTCTCAAAAAAATGAAAATACTGAAGATGCACAAAGCGACCACAGCCCCTCTGGAAGCCAAAAATCCTCTCAGAAAAAAAACAAAACCCTCCTGATTTTCCTGATTTTGTGCTCCTGAATTTTGTGCAGCCCAAGGAATTAAATCCATCCCTGCAGGGAATTGCAGCCCAGCCCCAGGAACAGCTCATTCCCTATTTTCTGCCTTCTGGGAAAAAAAAACTCTGGAGCCACCACATTTTACCCATGACCCACCCCCAGGTCTGCCAAAACATTTCCATTTTCAGGGGTTTCACCACATTTTTGACCTCAGCAGCGCTAAAACAGCCATTAAATGGTGCTAAAAGAGGCACTAATCTTGCCCCAGGCTGTGTTTTTAACGTTGAATGTTATTTTTCACGGGCAAATATTAGCTTGAAATAGCGAGGTGTTATTTTCTCAGCTGGGGGTTACTCAATCTCATTTCAGAGCAGCAAGAGGACTCTGGCTGGAAAATAAAAAGCAGGAATTCATGGGGAAAAGGAGCTGGATTTTTCTCCCTCCTGGATCAGTGTCCTGAGGTTTTTTAGGCTGAAATATCTCCAAACAGGAGATTCTGCTCTCCACAACACGACACAGCTGCAGCAAACCCCATTTCCAGTTTTGGTTTTTGATTTATTTTTTTTTAGGCAAAGCTTCCTCAAAGAGCAGCTTTCGGTTCAAAATTTAGGTTTTAAATCTTCCTGAGAAGCAAAAAAAAAAAAACTGAATTATTTTAGAAACACAAACTCCAGGGCCTGGAGAAGGTGGGAATTCCATCCCACGGCTGCCCTGGGAGGAATCTCCCCTCTGGAACAGGAATTCTCTCCCAAGCCCCAGCTTAACTCAGGGCTCAGAGGGATTGCACAGCACAAATTTAATTTAATTTAATCCTCCCAGCCTCTGAGGGCTGTCCCAGTGTCCTCTGGAAGGAGGAAAAACACAATTCCAGAGGGCAGCCCTGCAAGGAGGGACTTTTCCAACCACGTGGCTGCCTGGAACTGGAATAAAAACTCTGCAGGGCTGGGAGCCAGGAAACCTGACTGACCTGCACGTGGAATTTTCACTAATACACCACAATAAAATTATTTTCTCCTCATGCAAAACCGCAGGATTTTTCCATGTTTTTGGGGTTTTATTTCTGCATGGAAAACTGCAGGAGTTTTCCTCTGGAAGCCACAAAACCTGACTGACCTGGACCTGGAATTTTCACTGATACACCAGGATAAAATTTTCTTTTCTTCATGGAAAACTGCATTTTTCCTGTGGAAGCCATAAAACCTGACTGACCTGGATGGGGAATTTGATATGCCACGATAAAATTTTTTTTTCTCCACGGAAAAAATAATTTCTTTTCTCCTCATGGAAAACTGCAGGAGTTTTGCCACAAAACCTGACTGAGCTGCACGTGAAATTTTCACTGATATGCCACAATAAAATTTTCTTTTCCTCATGGAAAACTGCAGGAGTTTTCCTCTGGAAGCCACAAAACCTGACTGACCCGCACGTGGAATTTGATCTTCCAGGATAAAAATCTTTTTCTCCATAGAAAAAAAAATTTTTCTCCTCATGGAAAACTGCAGGAAAATGCAGTGGAAGGTTTCTTGTGGAAGCCAAGAAACCTGACTGGCCTGGACCTCGAATTTTCACTGATATTCCAGGATAAAATTTTCTTTTCCTCATGGAAAACTGCATTTTTCCTGTAAAAGCCAAGAAACCTGACTGACCTGGATGTGAAATTTTCATTGATATGCCACAATAAATTTTTTTTCTCCTCATGGAAAACTGCAGGAAAATGGAATGGAAGGTTTCTTGTGGAAGCCACAAGACCTGACTGACCTGCATGCGGAATTTTCACTCATATGCCACAATAAAATTTTCTTTTCCTCATGGAAAATTAAATTTTTCCTGTGGAAGCCACAAAACCTGACTGACCTGAATGTGAAATTTTCATTTATATGTCACAATAATTTTTTTTTCTCCTCATGGAAAACTGCATGAATTTTCCTGTGGAAGCCACAAAACCTGACTGACCCAGACCTGGAATTTTCACTGATATTCCAGGATAAAAATTTTTTCTCCTCATGGAAAACTGCATTTTCCTGTAGAAGCCAAGAGACCTGACTGACCTGGATGTGAAATTTTCATTGATAAGCCACAATAATTTTTTTTTCCCCTCATGGAAAACTGCAGGAATTTTCCTGTGGCTGAGCCACGAAAAGCTGCAGGAAGGCTGAGGAGCAATTTCTCCCCCCACAACACCGGGGTGTTATTACTCACTCCAACAAAATAAACTGATTTTATCAGTTACTCTAATAATTCCAAAGTATTGCCTGGAAAAACACTGCCTGGAAGCTCGGGGTGAGCACACACCTCTTAAAAAAACCTCCCTGGGTCAGCCAGACACCATTGCACAACGGCAATGTGAGTGAGCAGGGCTGGAATTCCACCTGCTGAGCTCCACTCAGGGCTCAGGAGGGGATTTTGGGAGGAATTCTTCCCTCTGAGGGTGAGGAGGGGGTTTTGGGATGGATTTCCCAGAGAATTTGTAACTGCTCCAAGAGAATTCAAGGCCAGGTTGGATTAATCTGGATATTGGGATAGTTCATCCACACTCTGGCCATGGTGTGGATGAATTTTGAGGATTCCAAGCCAAAACATTCCAGGATTCCATGGTTCTCTCCTGCCACAAAAATTTGTGGCAACACAGGGGTCAGGAGGGGATTTTGGGAGGAATTCTTCCCTCTGAGGATGAGGAGGGCTTTTTGGGATGGATTTCTCAGAGAATTTGTGGCTGCTCCAGGGGTTTTTGGGAAGGATTTCCCAGAGAATCTGTGGCTGCTCCAGGGCTTTTTGGGATGGATTTCCCAGAGAATTTGTGGCTGCTCCAGGGGTGTCCAAG
>JAWMQZ010000088.1:4614316-4625645 GCA_035584835.1 Tangara arthus
TCTAGGCCAGGTTGGATTAATCTGGATATTGGGATAGTTCACCCACACTCTGGCCATGGTGTGGATGAATTTTGAGGATTTCAACCCAAAACATTCCAGGATTCCACGGTTCTCTCCTGCCACACAGATTTGTGGCAACTCAGGGCTTAGGAGGGGATTTTGGGAGAATTCTTCCCTCTGAGGATGAGGAGGGGTTTTTGGGATGGATTTCCCAGAGAATTTGTGGCTCCCCAGGAGTGTCCAAGGCCAGGTTAGATTAATCTGGAGTGGTTTTTCATTAATTGGGAGTGTTTTCTAATTCATTGGGAGCGTCCCTAGCCATGGTGTGGATGAGATTGAAGGGTTCCAACCCAAAACATTCCAGGATTCCATGGTTCTCTCCTGCCACAGAGATTTGTGGCAATTTGTCACCCACAGGCTCAAAAGTGGCACTTTCTATAAGAGCAAGGAGAGGGAATTTTATCCACATGCTGAAAAAAACCAACAGCAAAGCCAAAAAATGCTGTGGGGCCAGAGGCAAGGACCAAACCGAGCTTCAACCACAGGGCTGAGCACCAAATATCACCAAAATCATCCCTAAAAAACACACAAAATATCTCAACAAATCCAAAAACCACACAGAAATCCATTGAGTTTTTCAAACCCACCTTTACCTGGTGCTAATTTTTTTTGGCCACGCTGGGCCATCCCCAAGCACTGAAGAGATCCCCACAAGTTCTAGAGATGAAAATTTCATATTTTTTAGCCAGTTTTAAAGGCAACTCACTAGAACTTGGATTCCTTCTTTCTCGATTGGAGCTTGATCGTAAGTGGCATCACAAACTCGCACCAAGGTTGTCACCCCGTACTTCTTCAGCTCCTTGGAGAGAAAATAAAACACCTGAGCACTGAATAATGAGAAATCTCTTTTTATCAGCTAGAAAAATCAACATTTTCCACATTTTCAGGGCAGCAAAGTGAGTGCACGTGGAAGGATAAAATTTGCGAGGAAATTTAAAAGGGACAGGAAAAAATGAGAAACGTTTCTGAGGGGGGAAAAAATTGGAATTATGAGAGCAAAATTGCAATTATAAGAGTACTAAAATAGCTGTTTAAATGCTCCATGCAGCTTCTTCTCCTCTTTAAATAGAAGCCTGGGACAGTTTGCTTCAGCCAGTGTTGACATTTGGAGGCAGGGAGGAACAGAACACACACCCCACCATGCCTCAGCTCCCTGGTAATGCACTAAAAGTAGCACTGGGTGCCAGATAAAGAACCAGAGGATCAAACAAAAGCTGCTCCAGCTCACTCTGAAGGCTCAAAAATCAGAATTTCCACTGCTGTTTGGAGCTGAATTGCACCTCAGAATTAGCAGGAATATTCACTGCAGAGAGTGCTGGAAAAGGGAGGAAATTCTAAATAAAAATTCTCAATAATTGGGGTGTTAAAATCCTGGATTATGAGAATTTTAAATGTTCTGTGTTCAAAGGCACAGACCCACAGGAGAACCTAAAGTTGTAGAACAAATTAATTAATTTGTTCTAAAATGAATTGATAGTACTAAGATTACAAGTGTGTAATATCACAAAGTAAAGAAACTTTAAGATTTTAGAATATAAAAATAAATATGAAGCAAAACAGAAGCTTTAAGGTAGAAGCAATCTGCTCTTCTTTACCTCCTTCTTCATAGATTTAAGTGATGTTTTGTAATTAGACAAACAGGTCCACATCACAAGCTTCAAAAGATCAATTATTGAGTTAAAAGGAAAAAATAATCTAAGTATCCTTTCTTAGACACTGGAGTTAAATAACTCATCCTGTGAACCTAAACTTAATTTGTATTTCATTTTCTGAGGGAGGAAAAACTCTCAACTCAGCAATGGTTGATTTATTTATTAAAAACAGTGTATGGCTTAATGAAAAAGAACATTTAGAGTCACAAAATCAAAATATTTTTATAATGGGGTGGTTTGGGTGGGGACTCAGTTCCACTCTTCTGGTTGGGGACACCAACCTGGCCTGGGACATTTCCAGGGATCCAGGGAATTCCATCCCAGACAGGAATTCCTGTATTTTTAACATAAATGTTTCTGTTTGAACCCATTATTTTGTCCAAGGATGCTTTGATGGAAAGGGGGATGTGTTTATATCCCAAAACTGAAACTCATCCAAGCCGAGAAATGCAGGAATTCAGAAAATAAAACACCAGTGAATTCTCTCCTGATACTGTGAGGAGAATGTGAAAAATAAAGATAAAAAACCCTTAAATTTCCTTCCAGAGATGAGGAAGGACTGGTCAGCAAATTCCTGGCCAGGAATTTTGAGGAATTTAAGAATTTTTTGACTCATTTTTGTCCAAGGATTAAATCCTTGATGGCAAGGTTTGTATCTCAGAATTGAAGCTGATCCAAGCCAAAAAATGCAGGAATTGAGAAAAAAATCTGCATTGATTCTCATACTGTGAAGAGAAAGTGAAAAATAAAGGCAAAAAAACTCTTAAATTTACTTCCAGAGGTGAGGAAGGACTGGTCAGCAGATTCTTGGCCAGGAATTTTGAGGGATTTGGGAATTTTTTGGACTCCTTACCTCGATGAACTTGCTGAGGGTTGCATTGGTTGGGTTGTGAGTGATCAGGAAACGCAGATTTTCATAAGTAATTTCCACGGGGGCTGGACGGTTCATAATGGCAAAAAGAAAATTGTGTGAGGGGCCAAAAAAAAAAGTAAAATAAAAACCCCAAAAAAAAAGAGAAAAAAAAATCAAAATAAAGGGGGAAAAATAAAAAAAAAAAAATCAATGACCTTGGAAACGTTTCACAGCAGAAAACATCAAAAAGAGCACTAATACGCCTGGGATTGATCAGAGCTTGCTTTGATGGGTTTGTTCCTCAATTTTTGCTCCTAGAAAAAGCAGGTTTGCTTCCAAATCCTCGGTTGCTGGCGGGGTGGTATCCTTCAGACTCCCAAAATTCCCAGAGCAGAGCACAGGCAGGGCAGCCTGTCCTACATGGAGGCACTGGTGAGGTGAGGGCAGGGCTTTGTCTCCTCTGGGTTTTTTCCTGGGCCAGAGTCGGTGCCAGGAATCCGCTGCCAAGGGCCAGGAGAAATCCCATAAATCTGAGCCGGGTCCCGGAGTCTTGGGAAGGTAAAAAAATAAAAAAAAAAAAAAACTGGGAATTTTGTGGCAGCACAAAGAGGTTGGGGAGCCCCCTGAGCTCACTTGGCAGCCAGGGTGCTGTGCTGGGCCTGGCAGAAGTCTGCCCTGACGCTCAGAATCGCCATAAATGTGCCAAGGATCCTCCAACAGAACACCTGGAATGGGGAAAAACACAGGGAAAAGGGTTGGTGGGTGCTGTGCCCAGAATGATCCCCCTCTGAGGAACTCAAATTTAAATGATCATTAAAAAAATCCCCAAATAAATCAAAGTCCGGATATGTTTAACCATAAATATTGTGATAAAATTAAAATAATCATTTTAAAAAACCCAAATAAATCAAAGTCCGGATAGGTTTAACCATAAATATTGTGATTAAAATAATCATTAAAAAAACCCCAAATAAATCAAAGTTCTGATAGGCCTAATCTTAGATATTGTGAATAATTTAAAATTAAAATAATAAAAAAACAAAACAAAACAAAACAAAAACCACAAATAAATCAAAGTGATTTAGGTCCAATGATAAATAATGGAAACACCTGGAATGGGGGAGAAACAGAGGGAAAAGGGTTGGTGGGTGCTGTGCCTAGAATGATCCCCCTCTGAGGAATTTAAATTTAAATTATCATTAAAAAAAATTAAATAAATCAATGTCTGGATAGGCCTAATCGTAATTATTGTGATTAAAATAATCATTAAAAAAACCCCAAATAAATCAAAGTTCTGATAGACTTAATCATAAATATTGTGAATAATTTAAATTTAAAAAATAAAAAAAATTTTAAAAAAATCAAAGTGATTTAGGCCTAATGATAAATAATGGAAACACCTGGAATGGGGGAAAACACAGGGAAAAGGGTTGGTGGGTGCTGTGCCCAGAATGATCCCCCTCTGAGAAACTCAAATTAAAATTATCATTTAAAAAAACCCAAATAAATGGAAGTCCTGATAGGCCTAATCATAAATATTGTGAATAAACTCCAATTAAAATAATAATTAAAAAAAAATCAAAGTCCTGATAGGTCTAATCATAAATATTGTGAATAAACTCCAATTAAAATAATAATTAAAAAAAATCAAAGTCCTGATAGGTCTAATCATAAATATTGCGAATAAACTCAAATTAAAATAATAATTAAAAAAAAATCAAAGTCCTGATAGGCCTAATCATAAATATTGTGAATAAATTCAAATTCTGCTGGGCCTCTGCTCTCTGAACAAAACCAGCAGCAGGAGCAGAAGGAAAGGTTGACATTATAATAAATAAAATAATATAATATAATCAATTTTTCATGTATTTCAGCTCCTGCTAGCAGATAAATTTCACCCAACTCGAAATATTCCCCCAGAAATGTATCAAAGTGATGGCCAAATGGTCATTGAGCAGCAATAACTTTTAGTTCTTCTCAATTATTTCAGTTATAACCATAATAACTTGGGGTTATTCTCTGCCTTATCTCTATTTACAGACCTGGCCTTTAAAAGCAGCCCCAGTTTGAAAAGGTAAAACTCCAAATACAAAATTCCAGCAATAAAAGATGGAACAAAGCCATGAAATTGAGGGGGGGTGAAAATGAGATTTGTCCCCAAAGCACCTCAAATCAGGAGTGAAAAATTCAATTAAATATTTAATTAAATATTAAATTATCAACGTGGTTTTTCAGTGCTTTTAAAAATAATGAAGGCAAGGAATTGTTGCTGATGGAGCTGATGGAGCAATTCTTTATTTTTTGAGGGAGAAAAGGTTGGAATCACAGAAATCACAAAGTGGGTTTGGAAGGTCAAGGTGGCAGAGCTGAGTGAGGATAATTAAGAATAAATTAAAACCCCCCATCCCAGCTCAGGAGTGCCCAGTGTTTAATGAGAGCCTCACTTGGAAATCAAACACCACCAAATTCCCTTTTTCACTGCCTCTGAGTCAAAAATCACCCAAAGAACAGTAATTATTCCCTTCAAGCACAGCTTTGAGTGCCAAAAATGAGATTAATTAGCTGGCCAGAGGCAAAGGAAAAGCTGTTTTCAGTCACCTCCCCTGACCTCACGCTCTGAGCGACTGAAATCCAAATTTCCACCAGGAATCCTGGAATGTTTCATCCACAGGATGGAAGAATCCCCTCCAAACACATCAAGCCTTGATCAATTTCTTCATTTATAGAAAATTAAGAGGTGAAAGTCCAATTAGGATTTAATTAAGGCTAAGAAAAATGTTTTTATAAATAATTGAATGGCAAAACGAGGAGCAAGGAGAATTTCCATTCCTGGATTTTCTCCTCAGCACCAGATTTGGTTGGAAGAGCCTCACCCAGAGTTCTTTGTTCCATCCTTTATTTTTGCCCTGGAATTTGTATCAAATCAGGGTCATTTTTAAACCAAAGAAGGAATTTCACCTCAATTATTTCAAAAGGCAGTTGTACAAACAATTTACCAAGTGATTAAAAAGTGGGATATTTCATTTCCACGTGTGCTCAGAGTGGCAAGGAGGCAGCAGCTCCTCTGAAAAGCAGGAGTGACACCAGCTCCCCTTCCCAAAGGAATATTCCTGAAGCATTTAATTATCTTCTAGCTCAGCAGTGATTAAAAAATGTGTTTTTAATAAAACACTGTATTTAAGGCTGAATAAAGTTATTTCCAGCAGCACACAAGGCTAATTTTAAAAGTTTGGGTTGCTGACAGATATTGAGTTTAAAAAGAAAAAGCAGGCTTCTAATTAAGAAAATTAAAAATTTTGTTTACAGCTTTTGATTCTTCTAAGTAAATATTTTAAAAATTCTCTGTCCCTGCGTCGCCAAGTAAATTTGCACTTCAAAATCCCCAAAAGAAGGGACGAGAATAAATTGTAACCGGGTCTGTGGTGGCTTTCCAGCCAATTAACCTTCGGGTTTTCTAGTCAGGAAGTGAGATAAGGCAGGGAGAGGAACCAAAGAGGGACAAGGCTGGGCTGGAAAAGGGAGGGAAAGCAGAGAGGCAGCAGGACAAACAGCTGGGGATGGACAGACATCCCTGGGGCTGCCAGGATGGGCCTGGAGGCAGCTCCTGGTGGGGGCATCGGGGAGTTCTGATCAACCCAGGTGTGACCTGATCAATCCAGGGGTGATCTGATCAATCCAGGTGCCCCCTGATCAATCCAGCTGTGATCTGATCAATCCAGGTCCCACCTGATCAATCCAGGTGTGATCTGATCAATCCAGGTGCCCCCGATCAATCCAGGTGTGATCTGATCAATCCAGGGGTGATCTGATCAATCCAGGTGCCCCCTGATCAATCCAGGTGTGATCTGATCAATCCAGGGGTGATCTGATCAATCCAGGGGTGATCTGATCAATCCAGGTGCCCCCTGATCAATCCAGGGGTGATCTGATCAATCCAGGGGTGATCTGATCAATCCAGGTGCCCCCTGATCAATCCAGCTGTGATCTGATCAATCCAGGGGCCACCTGCCCCATCCAGGTGTGATCTGATCAATCCAGGTGTGATCTGATCAATCCAGGTGCCCCTGATCAATCCAGCTGTGATCTGATCAATCCAGGTGTGATCTGATCAATCCAGGTGCCACCTGCCCCATCCAGGTGCCACTTGCCCCATCCAGGTGCCACCTGCCCCATCCAGGTGCCACCCGTGCAGGTGGGAAGGATTTGGGGATTTTTTTTTAACCGAACACACACACAGATCCCTCCCCTCACTCCCAGCCTGATCCGAGGTAAATTTGAGAAGAATTTCTTCTCAAATGGGCAAAACTAAGCTGCAAACCTCTGGGAAGGGCAGGCATTAAGCAGCATACATTAATTAAGGTAACAACTGATCAGGAGAGAAATTAATCCCTGGCCTTGAGAGGAGCTGGAGGTGGCTGGGAGAGAAACCCCAAACACCCACAACCCCCAGTTTAGGATTCCTAAATCTGAGACTCCAGCAGAGCCAGCAGCAGCCCAGGGGAAAAGAAACCCAAGGAATGACAGCGTGAGGAATTCCCTGCTCCACCAAGAGGAGAGAGGGGGAAAGGAACAGCCCACAACAGCTGCAGCCTGCAGGGATGGCAGGGATGGCAGAACAGGATCCCCCTGGAAAGGGCACCGGGATCCCCTTTCCAGCGCCCCGGGGCACAGGATGCACAGCGCTGCTGCTAATTTGTTACTCTGAATTCAAAGGATCCTTGCGAGGGCCTCAGGCAATCCCAAATCATTCTGTTCCTCTGAGGGAGGATGGGTAATCCCAAATCATTTTGTTCCTCTAAGGGAGAATGATAAATCCTAAATCATTCTGTTCCTCTGAGGGAGGATGGGTAATCCCAAATCATCCTGCTCCTCTAAGGGAGAATGATAAATCCTAAATCATTCTGTTCCTCTGAGGGAGGATGGGTAATCCCAAATCATTTTGTTCCTCTAAGGGAAGATGAGAAATCCCAAATAATTTTGTTCCTCTAAGGCAGAATGAGCAATCCCAAATCATTTTGTTCCTCTAAAGGAGGATGGGCAATCCCAAATCATTTTGATCCTCTAAGGGAGGATGAGAAATCCCAAATCATTCTGTTCCTCTAAGGGAGGATGGGCAATCCCAAATAATTCTGTTCTTCTAAGAGAGGACGGGCAATCCCAAATAATTTTGTTCCTCTAAGGCAGAATGAGCAATCCCAAATCATTTTGTTCCTCTAGGGGAGGATCCATGTTGAATCCATGAGCTGCTGGATTTTCCTTTTCTGTGAAATCTCTGGGATTTCACACCTGAAACCAGCCCCACAAACGGATCCCATCAGATTTCCATCCTGCCTCAGGATTTTGGCTTTTCCTGCCACTCTGCCCATGCCAGGTTTTACTTCCCCATCCTGAAAATTCCCCTCTCTATCCCTGCACTGCCAAAATATTCCACCTGCACCATTTTCCACGTGAAACAAAGCAGAGACCTCCAGAAGGAGCATTATTAAAACCTAAACCACAAATCAGCCAGAACCAAAAAAAATTTCTAAAACATCCTCTGAAGGAGAAAAAACCCTGGAACCAAATGGTTCTGGGTGAACTCCTGGCTGAAGGAAGCTTGCTCAGACTGACACGTGCCTGGAGAGGGGTGAGGTCAAAAAAATTTCACTGTTCCACCCTGTCCACCCCCGCGGGTGGCTGCAGCTCCCTCCCAGTCCCTCCCAGTCCCTCCCAGTTCGGGGCTGACTCACTCGTTTCCTCTGCAGATACGGATCTGCCCCAGCAGGAACGAGAAAGCCTCAAAGAAGCCTCGAGTGACACGTCAGGAAATGGTGACAATTTTGTCACCTGCCCAGGGGGAGGACAGGCCTGAGGCAAAGCTCCCAACGCTGGGCTGAATTCCTGACCGGGAATGGATGGGAAAATCACCCGGGGAACACTGGGAATAGCTGGACACTGCCACAGTTCTTCCAGGAAAGTGCTTCATGCTCTTCCCTGTTAATGCTGCTCTGACACTGGGATTATTCTTTAAAAAAAAAAATCACCTTCCCCACCCATCCTTTAAGTTTTTAAAGGACATGTTTGAATGGGATTTGCATTCCATACCCAAAAAGTTGAAAGTTGCGAAAAGTGTTTGAAGTCAAAGTTGTTTAAAGTGTTTGAAGTCAAAAGCAAAAGGCTCTGCTAAAAAAAAAAAAATATTAAAACTTGAGCTCCAATCCTGTTTAAGCCACGGAATTATATTCAAGTGAAATCAAAAATTACTTTCAGCAATTTGTTTGCGACATCAATAAGTCCTTCCTAAAAATCAGAAGGCTGAGTTGTCTAAGCTGGGCTTTGAAAACAAGGCCCAGCCTGATCAACAGCTCAGCCCAAACATTCTCACCCCAAATATCAAACCCAGCAGCAAAAGCCCATTAACGAGTGGAGCAGGACTTGAAAGCGACTTCAGAAATCACCCAGAAAACACAGAAACTGCAGAGCTGAGTCACTGGCACGCTGCTCATCTCCCTAATTCGAGTTTCCATGCAGCTCTGCTCGCTTTGGAGCTGAGGAGTTAAAGCAGGCTGACAGCCGAGCCTGGCGCTGACTGATAAATGTCACTGCCCTCCACAAAGTCCCAATTGTTCCCGGGCACGGCCCATTCTCAGGGGCACGGCTCGGTTTGCAGCAAAGAGCTGAACTTTTTTAAGAGAAACAAGGGGCAACAAAAAGCTACAAGTAACAGTGGAGCCAACCTGGAAAGGACATTTCACACTCGCTGAGCAACTCACAATCAGCACCAAGCCCTGAGATGAGACCACGCTCGCTCTAAAGGCATTTGATATTTCTTATTTAAGAGGTGCCCCAAAAAGAGCAAGCTCCAGGGCATGGGGTTGATTTCCAATGCTCACAGGAGCTGCCAAAGGAACCCAGAGGCACCCACAGCACCCAGCTCAGGAAAACCAGCACATCCTGGACACCCTTCCTCTGCCCTCAGAAAAGTCACCCCCTGCTTGAACCCAAAAAACCCCTTCACCCTTCACAGATCACCTCGAGGCTCCCCTTTCCCACCCCCAAAAAACCCCAGCTTTTATCAAACTTGTTCCCCATCCACACAGGAATCAGTAACGCCCCTCTGCCCCTGAAAATGGGATTTTTCCTCCCAAAATACACAACCCACAAACATAATTTGGAACTCAGGTGGATTAAAGCACCTCCAGGTGACTCCAGTGGCCTTGGGAATTAATTCCACATCTTCTCTGGGAATTCCAGCCCTCATCACCTCACAGGGAATTCTTCCCTCACCTCCAAATTTCTGTCAGCGTTTTTTTGGGGTGGGAAAGGGAAGACTCGAGGTGGTCTGTGAAGGTTGAAGGGCTTTTTTTGTTGTGTTTAGGGCTGGAAAAATGTTCAGGACTGAGGGGTGACATTTCTCAGGCTGGAGGGGGCAGGAAAGGAAGGGTGTCCAGGATGTGGAGGTTTCCCTGTCACCCTAGAATTCCCTGTCACCCTGGAATTCCCTCTCACCCTGGCATTCCCTGCTTGCCCTGCACCCCCAGAGCTCCTTCCCCTGAACCCCCTGGATCTGCTCCACACGGAACAGCCCCGGAATTCCAGAGGGGACAAAGTCCAGGCAGGAGCCAGGGGAGCACCCTGAGCTCTGCCCTGCACTGCACCGAGGAACAGGAGGATGGATCTCTGCAGGGAATTCATCTCTCTGAAGTTTATCAGGTGTTTTATTTTATTTTTTTTTTAATTAAAAATCACAACTAGACCCCGAGTAAGACCCACATTGCTGGCTGTGCATCCTCACTCCTACCTTAACTCCAGCTGAGTTGATTAAATCCGAGTATTTCTACATGTTGAGTCATAAGGAGACAGAGTTTTCTGGCTGCTGCTAGTGGTGGGGTTCTCTTTATTTTTTTTTTAATCTTTTTTTCCCTCTCCTTTAAATCCTAACTGCAGTTCTGAGTCAGACCCTGCCTGGTTCATTCGGGGAGTTTCGAGGCGAGTTTCCATTTATACAGGAGCCTTTCAAAGCCAAATTTCTGCCTTCCTCCTCCTCCTCCTCACCCCGAAACCAGCAGAGAGCACACACTGCCCCGGGAGAAAACGCAGATCGTGACTAATCACACCCAGGAACCATCATGAGACAGAAGGAAACCACTTCCAGCGCTTCCCCACAGCCTCACCTGGCCTCCAAAGCCCCCAAATCCCCAAAGCTCAGCTCCTGCTCAACCCAAAGCACAGCCCCGAGCTGACACTGCCCAGAAATCCTCCCCTCCCTGACTCAGACCTCCCCGCAGGTCACTCGCAGCACTTTTCCCGAGGCGTTGCTCGTCCCAGCATCCATCGGCTCCCCCCCTTTTTATTTTTCCCAGCCCTAAATCCCACAGGGCAGCCCTTTTATCCAGACAAACCGGCCCCACAGCCCTGCCCCCATTGCCACCCCAGGAAAACCACCACATCCTGGACACCCTTCCTTTCCTGCCCCCCTGCAGCCTGAGAAATGGCACCCCCAGCTCTTTCCACATAAAAAAAAAACCCCTTCACCCTTTACAGATCACCTCGAGGTTTCCCTTTCCCACACCCCAAAAAAACCGCCAGCTTTTATCAAACTTGTTCCTCATCCACACAGGAATCAGTAACACCCCTCTCCTCAAAACACTGATGAAAATGTCCCCTAACGCCAGGTAAAAACCCCCAAAAACCAGATTAAATGCCCCAAAACCAGGCCCAAATTCCCCCCAAAACCAGGTGCAACCCCCTCTAAAACCAGGTACAAATTCCCCCCAAAAACCAG
>JAWMQZ010000088.1:4625745-4638808 GCA_035584835.1 Tangara arthus
AATTCCCCCCAAAACCCTGGTGCAACCCCCTCAAAAACCAGGTGCAAATTCCCCCCAAAACCAGGTGCAAATTCCCCCCAAAAACCAGGTGCAACCCCCTCCAAAACCAGGTGCAAATTCCCCCCAAAACCAGGTGCAACCCCCTCTAAAACCAGGTGCAAATTCCCCCCAAAACCAGGTGCAAATGCCCCCCAAAAACCAGGTGCAAACCCCAAATTCGACCCTCCTGCAGCCTCCCTGTTTCAATCCCCCAAGAAACGCCCCCTTTCCTGAACATCCCCCCCAAAACCGCTGCAACGGGGGGACTTGGGGACCCCCACAACGCTGGGGGTGGGCACTGAGCCCCCCCACGTCCCACAGGTGAGGGGAGACCCCCCAAAACAGCCCTGCAGGGAAATGGGACCCCCAAAGCTGCAGGTCAGGGCCACTGTCCCCAACCTCTGGACCCCCAGTGCAGCCCCCCAAGCTCAGGAGGGACCCCAAGGTCTGAGCTGCCCCCAAAGCCCCTCCTTGCACGCAGGGAGCCCTCAAAGCCCCCCAAACAACCCGCACAGGCCGGGAATTTCCTCCATAACAGGAAGGAGTCCCCGAGTCCCAGGCAGAGCCTCGTGGAGCCCCAAATCCCCCTCCAAAGGAGCCCCTGAGCCCACAGGGAGCCTCCTGCACCCTCAAGCCCACCGCAAACCAACGCCTCAGCTTCCTGCAGCCCTAAAACCCTCCCAAACTGTCCCCCAGAGCACAAAACCCCCTCCAAACCACCCACGAGGGCCTGAGGAGACTCTCCAGGCCAGAGAGGCCCCCTCAGAGCAGGGAATCCCCTCCAAACACACCCGGGATTCCCCCCCCACCGTTCCCCAGCTCCCGGGGCGGCGCCTCCGGCCTCTCCCGCTCCCCTCCGTTCTCCCGAAGCCCCTGGGCTGCCCCCTCACCGTGGGCATTGAGCGGGCCGGGGGCCGGGCGGGGTCGGGCAGGGTCGCGGGCGGGCGGCGGGGCCCGTGACGGGGCTGGGGCTGCGCTGGGCCCGGTCCGGCCGGAGACACCGAGAGCCCGCGCGCCGCCACACGGCTCCTCGCGCACAGGCCGCGCCCCCCCCTCCCGCCCGCCGCCCCGTGGTACGGCCCGCCCCTCACACCCACGGCCGCCACAGTGGTACGGTCCGCCCCCCACACGCCCCGGGGCAGCGCGCTGGGCGCGTCCATTCCAGGCGTGGAGGAGGGGGGGGGAAATGAGAATGGAGGGCTGCGTGAGGAACTCGCAGCACTTTGCAGTGTCTGGAGGGGCCTCCAGGGAAAGCGGAGGGGGATCCTTCGTCACGAACTGCAGTGATAAGACAGGCAACAGTAGAGGTTAGGTATTAGGAGGAAGTTCCTCTCGATGAGCGTGGCGAGGCACTGGCACAGGGTGTGGAATGCCCTGAGCCTGGAATTGTTCGAAGCCAGGTTAGATAATACCTTGAGCAACCCGTTCTAGCGGGAGGTGCCCCCTCTTCACGCGTCCTTCCATCCCGCTGCTTTTATAGCAACCCCCCCTTATAACCCATGGTACAGGCCTCCCCCCCCTTGGGCATTGGTATGGCCCGGGGGCGACTCCCCCTAACCGTCCCCAGTCATCCTTGGTACATCCCGGACCCCCCCGCAGTCCTCCCACACTTGGACCGGCCCTCTGACCGCACGTGCACACGGAGCCTTCCACGCCAGCATCCCCCCCGCCAGCGCAGTGGTACAGCCTGCTCCTCCCCACTGCCGTCAGTGGTTCGGGCCGCCCGGGGGGTTCCCACGGCTTCCGCTTCCCTGAGCCCGCGGCGGGACCGGGATCGGGATTTGTGAACCGGGAGCGGGATCTGGGAACCGGGACCGGGATTGGGATCTAAGATAAGGGATAAGGATCCCTTGCTTCCTGCACGGGCTGGAGGAGATGTGCGATTTCCCCAACTATAAACACTGCTGGCTTCCCATTTCCCATGCTCTGACTGTCGAATTATTAATAGGGGGCTGTGTTTTATACTAATTTAAGCAGCTGCAGTGCCTGGAATGTGTGCTAGTGAAGTGCTGCCTCCACACACAATAACAGAAACCCCTGCAAAAAAGCGTTTTTGCATTTATAGAATCATGGAATACTTCAAGTTGGAAGGGACCCATAAGGGCCACCAAGTCCAAACCCATCAGGGAAGAAAGTCGAAGAATCATCCATGAAGGGGCAAAACTGAGGGTGAGAAAAAAGGAACTAGCAAACCTTTGTCCCTCAAATACACAGAGAAGCTGCTCAGTGCCACTTTGCTGGGTTTAATGGCTCTGCAAAGTTGTAAGTGGAGTCACATAGACTGTGATAATCACAGGCCTTAGGGCTCTTTCCTTCTTCAGCACTGTGATAAGAGCAGCTTCGTCCTTCAGGGACACCGAGGGCTCGTCCCCAGAGCGGGCACTGCCCCACAGGACCGTGAAGGCAGGGAGGGCAGGCTCAGCTCCCACAGGGCACTGCTAGACTCTGGAGGCCGGGGGACACGCAGAGCCCTCACAGCAGCACTACCCTGTACCTCAGGGCAGCGCTGTGCCCCGGGCAGGCCAAATCTCGGTCCCCATGGCCCGGCGCCGGTTCCCGGTTCCCCCTCAGCCCCTTCCCGCACCTCAGCGCCGCCGCCCGGCGGGAATGCGGAGCGCGCATGCGCGGCACGGCCGGGGCGCCGTGCGGGCGGAGCTACGGGTTCGAGTCCTGCGGTCGGCGGTCCGGGTGGGGCCGCGGGTTCGAATCCCGCCCGCGCTCCCCATGCCATCATCGGCTCCCTTCCAACTTTGATTTTATGATTATATGGATAAAGATAATATATATAAAGATAATAACTGTACGCTAGTACAGTTTTGGGCCCCTCAAAGGCTCGTGAAAGATCGAAGAAAATGCTTTGTGAGCAGCGGGGGGGGAACTGGGTTTAGTCGTAAGAGGAGGCTTAAGGGAAACCTCATTGCTTTCCACAAGCACCTGCCAAAACCATGTACAAAACCAGGCACAAAATGCCCGGAGCTTGTGGTGAGGTGGGGCCGGTCTCTTCTACTGTGTGAAGAGTGAGAGGAAGCGGCCTCAAGCTGAGACAGAGCAGATTCACAGTAGATATTAATATTTTTTCGCCCCGTGGGTGGTCAGACATTGGGAGGGGCTGCTTGGGGAGGCGATGGAGTCCCCGCATTTAGAGGCGCAGTTGAGGGATTCCAACAGCAGCGCCGTGCGGACTGGATGAATTATTCTCTCCCCGCATCCACGATTCCCAGCCTCCATCATCCACAGCTCCCCTCACGCCGCCGCTCCCAACCGCGCCATTCTCGTGAGGGGCACGCGGTGCATGCGCGGGGCGCTCCCGCCGCGGATCCCCCCTCACACACACAGAGACACCGACACCGGGAGGGGGCGGAGCTTCCGGCGCGGCACTTCCGGCCCGGGCGCTGCGCGGGCGGTGTGGCCGCTGCGCTCCCGCCGCCGCCGCCGTCCCCGGCCCGGCCCGGCCCGGCCCGGCCCCCGCTTCCCCTCCCCGGCACCGCCTCATGCAGCGCCGCGACGACCCCGCCGGTCGCTTATCGCGGGGACAGGGCCCCGGCGGGCGCGCGCCGCCGCCGCGCCGAGCGCCCCGTGGTGGAGGGGCCCGCGGGGCCGCCAGCGGAGCGCAGCCGCCGCCCGGTGGGGCCGCAGCCGGCGGGGCCTCAGGCGCCGGTAAGATGGAACCCGAGAACAAGTACCTGCCCGAGCTGATGGCTGAGAAGGACAGCCTGGACCCGTCCTTCACGCACGCCATGCAGCTCCTGACCGCAGGTACCGGCACCGGGCACGGGCGGGGCGGCGGGGCCCGGGGGCCGTTCTGGCTCCGGGGTTAAAATGAGATATTTCGCTGTTAAAATGAGATATTTCCCTGTTAAAATGAGATATTTCCTTGTTAAAATGAGATATTTCCTTGTTAAAATGAGATGTTTCCGTATTAAAATGAGGTATTTCCCTGAGTAATGGCAGAGCCGCAGAGCCGCGCGTTTTGTGTGTGTTTTATTGGTGGTTATGTTGTATTATATTGTGTTAGCTCTTGTGGTGTGGCCTTAGCCAGATGGGAGAACGAAGAGAATCAAAACCCTTGGGAGAAGCGTTTAATAATTAAAATAAAACGTGATGGTAGTAATAGTGAAGACGCTGATAATAATGATAATTGTGATGTTGGGAGGGTGTAGAAACAAGCGATGCCCAATTCTTCACCCCCCCATCCCCGAGCTCCTTCCAGATCCAGGGTGGCAGTGAGAGAACCGTTTAATAATTGAAAACCAGTGAGAAAACCGTTTAATAATTGAAATAAAACGTGACGGTAATAGTAAATACGCTGCTAATAATGGTAATTATGATGTTTGGAGGGAGTAGAAAGAAGCGATGCCCGGTTCTTCACCACCCCATCCCCGAGCTCCTTGCAGATCCAGTCCTGGGGATGGAATGTCCCTTTGGACCCTTCGGGTGACCTGTCCTGCTCTGGGGACAGCTCCTCTCCTTTCCTGACAAGGGTTAAACGCAGCTCGGGAGCAGCCGGCACACACCAGGCTGTTGGAAACGTGATTCCCATAAAAATCCCTAAAAGCAGCTGTGGGGAAGAACGGCAGCTCTGTCCCTGCCGAAATCAGGGCAGCCCTTCCACCCCTGGGGGACAGAGGGAGCTAAAATAGAACCTCAAAGAGCCACGCGGGGGATTTTTCCCTGCTGGAAATGCAGAGCCGGGGAAGGGCTGGAATGGAAATGGAAATGGAAATGGCAGCCTTTGTTCTGTGCCCAGCCGAGCCTTCCCTTCCATTTCCCGGCTCGGCTCGGCTCGGCTCTGCCCGGGTCTCCCCCCGCAGCTCCCGGGGCACCCCCAGCCCGCCCGTTCCGCCCCCCCGGCCCATGGAGGAGGCTCAGAAACGGGAATCGGTTCAAATACTCCCAACCTCGGTCTGCTTGCTCCCAGAGCGAGGATCTGTTCAGATTCCATCCGCGGTTTTAAATTTTTTTCCCCCACCTGCTTAAAAAATTATTATTATTATTATTATTATTATTATTATTATTATTATTATTATTATTATTATTATTATTATTATTACCATCAGTGCTTTTAAAAAATCTTTAATTTTTCCCACATGGTTATTATTGCTATTGCTATTATTATAATTCTTATTTCCACCAGTGCTTTTTAAAATTATTTCCTTTTTTCCACCTGCTTTTCAAATTATTATTATCATTATTATCATTATTATTATCATAATTTAATTTTGTTCTTGTTAGTTTATTATTAATAATATGATTGCTGTCATTGATATGATTAATAATAATTTATTTAATTTTGTTACTTTTCATTGGGATTTAAAAATATTTATTGGAATATTTACATTATTTTAATTAATTAAATTATTAAATTTTATGTTAATTAATGAAATTATTTAACTGTAATTCATTCAATAAGAATTTATTTTTAAAATAATTTATTATAATTTTAAAATTTATGTTGATTAATAATTTTAAATTATTAACTGCAATTTTTAAAATTATTTCTTTCTCTACCTGCTTTTTTTAAATTATTTCTTTTGTCAGGGCTTAAAAATGCAGTTTTGGTGCAGCTCTGGAGGTTTTAGGAGCTTGTTTCATGCAGGGAATAATTCTTGGGAATTGCTGTCTCTCCCATTGTGCAAAGAACCCGTCACAGCATCACCCATCAGCATCTTGATCTAAATAAATGAGTTTTATAATCTGATTTTCCATCACTTTAATGGTTCTCATGAATAAAATTCTTCAACCAGCTCTAATGCCCCCCAGGCAAAGGAAATCCAAGGAATTTGCAAATTCCCCCACAAAGAGCAGCATCCTGCAGAACCTAAGGGTTGTAACAAGGATTTAGCAGGGTTTTTTTTCTTTTTAATTAATTATTTTTTTATTAATTTATTAATGTAATGATTGCAGCTGTGGGGGATTTAAAATTGGAGCAGCTCCAGCTGTGGGTATTTTGAAAATCACTTTTAAAAATAATAATATTATATATTATAATAACAACTTGTATAATATTTAATAGTAATGATAATAATAATAATAATTCCCAGTCCCAGTTCAAAGTGAGCTGAGCAGGAAAACAATGAGGAAGAATTTGAGGTAAAATGGTGGATTTAGGTGAATTTTTTTTGCCTGGATGAGCCCCAGATTGCTCTGGATTCCTTGGAATTTCAGCCTGGGCCAAAGCTGTGCTGCACAACTCCAACAAAATCATTTCCAGACCCACAAAAGCTCCTGAGTGTCAGCAGAATTCTTATTCCAGCCTTTTTTTCCCCTCCCAGAAGTGGAAGTTGCTCAGGCTGCCTGCCTCAGGGAGGGAACCCTGCTGAAATTCTGCATTTATTTATTTTAAACAGCATCAAGTTGTCTAAACTACCGTGGCGGTTCTGTATTTTTAGAGGGAAAAATTTTAATTTTTTGGCTTTTTTTGAGAGCCAGGGGCCTGGCAGTGATGGGATTCTTATTGATTCCATGGACTCTGGTGTGGAAGTGGCTGCATTGAGGGTTCTGTTATCATAAAGAGAAACTGAAATCTGGGATTTCTTGCGTTTTCAAACATAATGCACATTTCCCTCCTGGGATTTGGGGTCTGTGTGACCTTCCTTTTCCATAGGGACAAGAAAATCCTTTTTTTTTCCTTTGGGTTTATGCTGTGGAAAGAGCAGGGGAGGTGTGAAGGGCACAGCCCTCTCTGCTTCCCAGCTTTGGGAAAAGGGAGATATCCCACCTGTGGGTTTGGGGTTTTTTTGGGAATTTTAGCTGGGTTTATTTCATGGAAAAGCTCCAAGCTGAGCTTCCCAAGGATGTGTGAGCTGTGGCATTCCAGGAGAATTGGGAATGGGAGCAGGGAGGTGCTGGGGGATTCCCCCAGGGAATTCCCTGCTGGATTCAGGCCAGCTCCAGGCTGTGCATCCCTGGGGATGTCCCAGGGCTGGGTGGTGGCTCCTGGGAACCCACCAGGGATTGGAGAAGGCTGAGATGAGAGGGGTCACCCTGGAGCTCCTTGCACATGCAGTCCAGGCTCTCCTGATGGAGATTCCCTCAATTCCTGTCCTTCCAAGTGGATATCCTGTCCCCAAACTGCCACCTGAAACTGTCCCCCTGCTGTCTCAGGCTGGATTGTCCTGAAACCATTTCACTTTGCACTTTTCAGTTTCTGGTTTGTTCAACCATGGCAATGTTCTCAACAGCTGGCACTGCTGTGGCCATTCCCGATCCCAGAGCTGTGGCCATTCCTGTTCCCACCTCAGTGGCCATTCCCAGTGCTGTGGGGCCATTCCTGTTCCCAGCTCAGTGGCCATTCCCAGAGCTGTGGGGCCATTCCTGTTCCCACCTCAGGGGCCATTCCCAGTGCTGTGGGGCCATTCCTGTTCCCAGCTCAGTGGCCATTCCCAGTGCTGTGGGGCCATTCCTGTTCCCACCTCAGGGGCCATTCCCATTCCTGCTGCTGTGGCCGTGCTCATTCCCTCAGTGACCATTCCCACCTCAGTGGCCATTCCCCTTCCTGGTATTGTGGCCATTCCCGCCTCAGTGGCCACTCCTGTTCCCACATCTGTGGCCATTCCCCTTCCCACATCTGTGGCCATTTCCATTCCCACCCCTGTGACCACTCCTGCTGCTGTGGCCATTCCCCTTCTCACCTCAGTGGCCATTCCCATTCCCAGAGCTGTGGCCTTTCCCCTTCCCACCTCTGGCCATTTCCAGAGCTGTGGCCACTCCCTGTGGAGTGGCCGTTCCACCTCAGTGGCAATTCCTATTCCCACCTTTGTGGCCATTCCCGTTCCCAGAGCTGTGGCCATTCCCATTCCCATGTCTGTGCCCATTCCCTTTCCCACCTCAGTGGCTATTCCTGCAGCTGTGGCCATTCCCATTCCCACCTTTGTGCCCATCCCCATCCCACTTTTGTGGCCATTCCCACCTCAGTGGTCACTCCTGTTCCACCTCTGTGGCCGTTCCCAGAGCTGTGGCCACTCCTATTCCACCTCAGTGGCCTTTCCTGTTCCCAGAGCTGTGGCCGTTCCCATTCCCACCTCAGTGACCATTCCCATTCTCAGAGCTGTGGCCATTCCCATTCCTGCTGCTGTGGCCACTCCCCTTCCCACCCTCAGTGCCCATTCCCACCTCAGTGGCCATTCCCCTTCCCACCTTTATGGCCATTCCCATTCCCACCTTTGTGCCCATTCCCATTCCCACCTTTGTGCCCATTCCCCTTCCCACCTCAGTGCCCATTCCTATTCCCACCTTTGTGCCCATTCCCCTTCCCACCTTTGTGCCCATTCCCCTTCCCACCTTTGTGCCCATTCCCACCTTTGTGCCCATTCCCATTCCCACCTTTGTGCCCATTTCCATTCCCACCTCAGTGGCCATTCCCATTCCCATTTCCATCCCAGGAGTTTCTCCCCCTGTGCCCCATCCCAAATCTCACCTTTCCCTCCCCGTGCCCTTTCCCTGGCAGTGCCCCCCTCCCTTCCCAGCAGAGCTGTGCCTGCCCAGGAGTGCCAGGCTGTAATCCCAGTCCAGGGCTGTGTTTTGGGGTGGCAAACAGTGGGATTAGGATTGCCAAATTCTTGGAATTTGGCCGGGAGCTGTTTCCCCTTCCTGAGAAATCGAACCAGCCGGGCAGCAGGGAAGGAAGGAGGAGGCTCTGCTTTCCTTGGAGGTGCTGCCCCCAAATCCTTTAGGGTTTGGGGTTTTTTTAGAGGTCAGCATTATTTAACTTAGCAGGTTTTCAGTTTTACAAATCAACGTGCTCCCAGAGCACAGCTGAGCTGCAGGCCAGCATTCCCATGGATTTGGATTATTAGGGAATAGCTCAGGAGCAGCAGCATCACCAACCCTTTACCTGCCCCCTAGGAATCCTGCTGAGCCCATCCCTGGAAAATCCTGAATCCTGCCCCCTCATGCCTCCAGCCTGCTGACATTCCCCGTGGCAAGCAGGGAACCTGATCCCAAAAAACCTCTGGAGTGGCCCTGGAGCCCTCCAGGTGTCCCACAGGTGTCACAGCCAGGCCACCACTGCCAGGATTTTATCCTTCCTCACCCATTTCCAGACTCCCCCGTGGATCTGGGGGTACCCTGAATTCTCAGAGCCTGGAATTCCCAAACTTGGAATTCCCAAAGCTTGGAATTCCTGGGGTTTGGAATTCCCAGAGCCTGGAATTCCCAAAGCTTGGCATTCTCAAACTTGGAATTCCCAGAGCTTGGCATTCTCAAACTTGGAATTCCCAGAGCCTGGAATTCCCAGAGCTTGGCATTCTCAAACTTGGAATTCCCAAAGCTTGGCATTCTCAAACTTGGAATTCCCAGAGCCTGGAATTCCCAAAGCTTGGCATTCTCAAACTTGGAATTCCCAGAGCCTGGAATTCCCAAAGCTTGGCGTTCTCAAACTTGGAATTCCCAGAGCCTGGAATTCCCAGAGCTTGGCATTCTCAAACTTGGATTTCCCAGAGCCTGGAATTCCCAAAATTTGGAATTCCCAGATCTTGGAATTCCCAAAGTTTGGAATTCTCAGAGCCTGGAATTCCCAGATATTGAAATTCCCAAAAGCTTGGAATTCCCACATCTTGGAATTCCCAGAGTTTGGAATTCCCAAAGCCTTAAATCCCCAGCTCTTGGAATTCCCAAAGTTTGGAATTCCTCTGCTGCTCCTTCTCCTCCCTTCTATTTTATGTTCCATTTCAAGGCGTAGAGCTGCTGCTGCTTTTTAAATTTTCTTTTGTTTTCATTAAATTCTTCCTGATTTTTGTCCCAGTTTAGCAAAAAAATATTGAATTTTAATGTATTTTGGACTGGTTTCTTTGTAGATTTAGGGGAAGGCAGAGGAATTTCCTTCTGGTATTTGTGATTCCGTCTGTGATCTGGTGTGTGTTTAAGGAAAATATAAAACAGCCCTATTTTTATATTATTATTTATATTTTTATTGTTATATTTATAGCATATTTATAATACTATTAGATTTCTATAATTTTGGTTTTTATATTATTATTTATATTTTATATTATTATTTTACATCATTATTTATAATTCTATTATTCATGTCTATAATATATTTATATTACTTTAATTTTACGTTATTAATTATTTTTAATTCTATTATTTATACTTATTATAACATATTTCTATTATTTTAATTTTGTATTATTATTTAATTTTGTATTATTATTAATTTTACTTTATTTTCATTTAGAAATTGAAAAAATTCAGAAGGGTGAGACAACAAAGAAGGATGAGGAAGAGAACTACCTGGATTTATTTTCCCACAAGAATATGAAACTGAAGGAACGAGTTCTGATCCCTGTCAAACAATACCCCAAGGTGAGGCCAGAAAAAAGTGACCAAATCTCTGAGATTTTCTTCTTTTCTCTGGCATTTTGTGGCAGCAGGAGTTAAATCTTCATTTCAAACCAAAATTCAAGAGATTTCTTTGGAAAAGCAAGGAGTTGTTTGGGTTTTTTTCCAGCCCTGCAGTGTTTTTATTTGTAATATATTGAATTTTTGGAATATTTGGGATGAGTGGTGGTGCCTAGCTGGGATCTTGGATTGCTGGAACAGATAATTCAATGGGTGCAGCTTTTTTTTATATTTTTTTACATTTAATTCCTTAAAGATTTGCAGGAAAGCTGCTGCAGATGTTGGGATTGAACCACTTAATTTAGCTTGATTTTTCTGCTGGAGCATTTGGTTTTTTTCATTAAAAGAAAGATTAGAAACTTGAATTTTCCTTTTGAAACTTGGATTTTCCTCTTGAAACTTAAATTTTCCTTTGGAAACAACTTGAATTTTCCTTTCAAAGCTTGATTTTCCTTTTGAAACTTGGATTTTCTTTTGGAAGCTTGAATTTTCCTTTCAAAGCTTGAATTTTCTTTTGAAAACTTAATTTTTCCTTTGAAACTTGGATTTTCCTTTTAAAACTTGAATTTTCCTTTCAGAACTTGAATTTTCCTTTTGAAGTTTGGATTTTCCTTTTGAAGTTTGGATTTTCCTTTTGAAACTTGAATTTTCCTTTTGAAACTTGGATTTTCCTTTTGAAACTTGGATTTTCCTTTTGAAACTTGGATTTTCCTTTTAAAACTTGGATTTTCCTTTTGAAACTTGGATTTTTGTTTTAAAACTTGAATTTCCTTTTAAAACTTGACTTTTCCTTTCAAAACTTAAATTTTCCTGTGGGAATGTGATTTTTTTTTTGTCAACGAACAGAACATTCGAAAAATTATTTGTTGACGTTTTTGAGCTCTGGAGCTGATTTATTTTTGTTGTTTTTTCCTTAATTTCCAGTTCAACTTTGTTGGGAAGATTTTGGGACCCCAAGGCAACACCATTAAGAGACTTCAGGAAGAAACTGGTGCTAAAATCTCTGTACTGGGGAAAGGCTCAATGAGGGATAAAGCAAAGGTAAGGGAGAAAAAAAATCAATTCATTTTGATGAGAATTAGCAGCTCTTTAGTATTTCATTAAAAATTAAACTAGAAAAAACTTCAATTAAAGATGAATTTTAAAATTGATAAAATAAGGATTCTCCTCCTCAAGAACCATTCACTAAAGGGATATTTTTTCCCCTTTATAAAAAGATAAAAATCACTTTTTTAGCTGCTCTGAAATCTTTAAATTCTCACTCCTAATTCCTACAAAATTTTCAAACTCTTTCCAAATTCCATTTTTTTATAACTCTGCTGGGTTTTTATAACTCTGCAGGAGGAGGAGCTCCGTAAAGGGGGGGGATCCCAAATACATTTATATCTCAGTGTTTGCACACAGATGTATAAAACCATATCAAATGGTTTCCTATCAATTCTCATTTCTAATTCCTACAAAATGTTCAAACTCTTCCCAAATTCCATTTTTCCCATTGCAGGAGGAAGAACTGCACAAAGGGGGGGATCCCAAATATAAATATATCTCAGTGTTTGCACACACATGTATAAAACCATATAAAATGGTTTCCTATCAATTCTCATTCCTAATTCCTATAAAATTTAAAAACTCTTTCCAAATTCCATTTTTTATAACTCTGCTGGGTTTTTGCAGGAGGAGGAGCTCCATAAAGGAGGGGGATCCCAAATATAAATATATCTCAGTGTTTGCACACAGATGTATAAAACCATATAAAATGGTTTCCTATCAATTCTCATTTCTAATTCCTACAAAATGTTCAAACTCTTTCCAAATTCCATTTTTCCCGTTGCAGGAGGAAGAGCTGCACGAAGGGAGGGATCCCAAATATAAATATATCTCAGTGTTTGCACACAGATGTATAAAACCATATAAACCGGTTTCCTATAAATTCTCATTCCTAATTCCTATAAAATTTAAAAACTCTTTCCAAATTCCATTTTTTGTAACTCTGCTGGGTTTTTGCAGGAGGAGGAGCTCCGTAAAGGGGGCGATCCCAAGTACGCCCACCTGCACATGGACCTGCACGTGTTCATCGAGGTGTTCGGGCCCCCCTGCGAGGCCTATGCCCTCATGGCCCACGCCATGGAGGAGGTCAAGAAGTTCCTGGTCCCTGTGAGTTTCCTGCTCCTTGAAGGGAGCCTCTCTCTCAAAATTAAAATTCAAATTGGTTGTTAAATTAGGGGGGGAAATGGGGAGGTTCGCACATCTGGTGGGAGATCGTCGCTGGGATCTCCAGGCGGCTCTGGGATGGTGCTGGGATCTCCAGGAACTGCTGGGATCACTGGGGTGATTCTGGGATCTCCAGGGAGCACTGAGATGGTTCTGGGATCTCCAGGGAGCACTGGGATGGCTCTGGGACCACTGGGAACCACTGGGATGGTTCTGGGATCTCCAGGAACTGCTAGGATCACTGGGAATCACTGGGATAGTTTTGGGATCTCCAGGGAGCTCTGAGATGGTTCAGGGAGCACTGGGATGGTTTTGGGATCTCCAGGGAGTGCTGGGATGGGTCTGGGATCTCCAGGGAGCTCTGAGATGGGTCTGGGATCTCCAGGGAGCTCTGAGATGGGTCTGGGATCTCCAGGGAGCTCTGAGATGGGTCTGGGATCTCCAGGGAGCTCTGAGATGGGTCTGGGATCTC
>JAWMQZ010000088.1:4638908-4665851 GCA_035584835.1 Tangara arthus
GCTCCGGGGGGTGGGGGGGCGGCTTGGCCGCCCCCCCGCGTCCCAGGAGCCTCGGGCCGGGGGCTGCGCTCTCCCCCCACCCCCCGTCCTCACCCTCATTAATTATTTAATCATTAATTCCAGAAGCCCATCCTGCTGCAAGGCCATGAGCGCTCCATCACTCAGATCAAATACAACCGCGAGGGAGACCTGCTCTTCACCGTGGCCAAGGATCCCGTGAGTGCTCCCCACTCCCGCTAATTAACCGTTCATTAACTCATCCTTAATTTTAATTTATTATTTTTTTTCCCCCTCCTCGCAGATTGTCAACGTTTGGTATTCGGTGAACGGCGAGAGGTTGGGGACCTACAATGGGCACACGGGAGCTGTGTGGTGTGTGGATGCTGACTGTATCCTTTGATCCCCAAACCGGTTTTATTCCATGTTTTAGTGTTTGAATTATCCCCGGTGCTTCCTCCCGGCTGCTCCTCATCTTCCTCTCCAAGAGGAACATTTAAACTCTTCTGCTGCCTCCTCTTTTCCCATCTTCTGGGTGTTTTCCCATTTGAAATAACGTCCCAATGGATATCTGGGTTTATTGTGCCTTTTGTTGCTTCTCCGGATATTTGGGAAGGTTTTCCACAGGCAGCAGAGATAAAAATGTGGAAAAATTTGTTTAAATGCAAAAAAACTGAACCTTTTCTTTTAAATTTCATCGGAAAATGATGGGATTTTGCCATGGGAACACTTGGCCTCTGTGTTTTCTTCCCTGGGGCAGATTTTGCCCTGAAAAAAAATCCCATTTTGGGGGCAGAACCGTTCTGTGAGTGCCCAGGCCGTGGAATTTGGGGCTGATTTTCCCTTAATGGTGGCCCAGGGGACACCAGGCACGTCCTCACCGGCTCTGCAGACAACAGCTGCCGCCTGTGGGACTGTGAGACAGGTGAGGCCACCCCAGATCCCCCTGGGGGACACAGCTGGGACACAACTGGGACATCCCTGGGGACACAGCTGGGACTCTTCCCCTCCCCTGTTAAAATCTGAGGTTCCCCTGAGCAAGGCTGGAAGTGACACCTCAGTGCAGGGTTGTGGAACTCAATCCACTCCTGAATTCCCTCCCAGCCCAAACCATTCCAGCATTTTATTCTTTGATCTCCCAGGTTGTTTTTAAGGAGGAGAACATTTCCCAGCTCCATGAAAATTCATCTTTCCCTCCCTTGTTAAAATTTGAGGTTCTCCTGAGCGAGGCTGGAACTGACCCAGAGCAGGGACCTGGAACTGAATCCATTCCTAAATTCCCACCCACAGCATTCCAGGTTCCTTTCCAGGGTTCCATTTGATTCCAGCACCTTCTCCCAATGAGGATGGCTGTTTTTAATGAGAAAATCGTTTCCCAGCTCCCTGAAAACTCCTTTTTCCCTCCTCTGTTAAAATCTGAGGCTCCCCCAAGCAAGGCTGGAAGTGACACCTCAGTGCAGGGTGTGGAACTGAATCCATTCCTAAGTTCCCTCCCCACCCAAAGCATTCCAGGATTTTATTCCATGCTCTCCCAAGGTGTTTTTAATGAGGAAATCCCTTCCCAACTCCCTGAAAATTCCTCTTCCCCTCTTCTGTTAAAATCTGAGGCTCCTCTGAGCGAGGCTGGAATTGACCCAGAGCAGGGACCTGGAACTGAATCCATTCCTAAATTCCCACCCAGAGCATTCCAGGGTCCATTCCAGGGTTCCATTTGATTCCAGCACCTTCTCCCAATGAGGATGAGTGTTTTTAATGAGGAAATCCCTTCCCAGCTCCCTGAAAATTCCTCTTCCCCTTCCCTGTTAAAATCTGAGGCTGCCCCAAGCAAGGCTGGAAGCGACATGTCAGTGCAGGGTGTGGAACTGAATCCACTCCTAAATTCCCACCCAGAGCATTCCAGGGTTCCATTCCAGGGTTCCATTCTATTCCAACACCTTCTCCCAATGAGGATGAGTGTTTTAAATGAGGGAATCACTTCCCAGCTGCCTGAAAATTCCTCTTTCCCTTCCCTGTTAAAATCTGAGATTCCCCTGAGCAAGGCTGGAATTGACACATGGAACTGAATCCACTGCTTAATTCCCACCAGAGCATTCCAGGTTCCATTCTATGTTCTCCAAAGGTGTTTTTAATGAGGGAATTGTTTCCCAGCTCCCTGAAAATTCCTCTTCCCCCCCACTTTTTAAAATTTGAGATTCCCCTGAGCAAGGCTGGAACTGACACGTGGAACTGAATCCATTCCTAAATTCCCACCCAGATCATTCCAGCTTCCACTCCATGCTCCCCCAAGGTGTTTTTAATGAGGAAATCCCATCCCAGCTCCATGAAAATCCCTTTTCCCCTGCTCTGCCCCCCAGGGAAGCAGCTGGCCCTGGTGAAGACCAGCTCTGCCGTGAGGACGTGCGGCTTCGACTTCGGAGGGAACATCATCATGTTTTCCACGGACAAGCAGATGGGCTACCAGTGCTTTGTCAGCTTCTTCGACCTCAGGGACCCCAGCCAGATCGGTGAGGGGCCAGGGGATCCCCCTCTGGGGTCCCACTGTGGTTTTTGGGGTTAAATCTTATGAGCAGGGATTCCTTTCCCTAGCCCAAGTTGCTGTAACCTGGAATATTTCCAGGGATGGAGCAGAGGGGATGATTCCCTAGAAAAAATCTCTTTGCTGGTTGATTTGGAGTGGTTGGGAGGTGATCACATCAGCAAGGACACAATTCCTTCATCCCTTTCCTTATGGGATTCCAAAATGCTGCCCCAGGAAATCTCCATAAATAAAAATCCACCTTGAAATGCTGGAAAAGCATTTAATTCTGACCCCCCTTCCCTATGGGATTCCAAAATGCTGTCCCTGGAAATCTGAGCTCCATAAATAAAAATCCACCTTGAAATGCTGGAAAACCCCAGATCCAGGCTGAGCATGGGACATAAAAGGATAAATCTTTATTTTATAGGGGATTATAAAGCTCCCTTTTACCACAATTCCTTCATCCCCTTCCTTATGGGATTCCAAAATGCTGCCCCTGAGCTCCCTGGAAATCTGAGCTCCATAAATAAAAATAAACAGGGAATCCACCTTGAAATGCTGGAAAAGCATTTAATTCTGACCTCCCTTCCCTATGGGATTCCAAAATGCTGTCCCTGGGAATCTGAACTCCATAAATAAAAATCCACCTTGAAATGCTGGAAAACCCCAAATCCAAGCTGAGCAAGGGACATAAAAGGATAAATCTTAATTTTATAGGGGATTATAAAGCTCCCTTTTACTCAGGAGCATCAGGAACAGGGAAATGCCAATTTGTGGGAATGCTGCAGCAGGGAGCTCACCCTGAATTCCCTGAAAATTGAATTTCCCTCCTGCCAAGAGGGAAACAATAACAGGCCTGGATTTGTGGTTATCAAATCCATCTTCATTTCCAGTGGAATTGGAACATCAATTTTTTTATGGCAATGCACCAATCTTTCCCATTTCTCTCCTAATAGGCCCAGCTTTTAGATCAAGTGGAAAAGATTTGATAGAGATCATCTCTTACAAAGCAATTTATTCCCAAATGGATCTTGTGATGCTGCCTGTGGAGTTACCCAGCTCGTGCCTTGCTTTTTGTGGGATGCTGATGGGAAAGGATGGAAATGTGAAAATATTGAAATAACTGGGTGTGCTGGGAGTGTTTTGCAAACATCCCTTGGATCAGACAGCTCCTTCCCTCCCTCTCCCAGCACTTTTCCAGGCAGGATTTAGCCCTGGAGGCTAACAGAGCTCATTTGAGATCCCAAAATAACCCCTCAGCTTCAGAAGCAGCCAAACATTCCGGGGTGAGGCAGGGATTTGGGAGGGATGGAGATTCCTGGCAGCCTGAGTCACCTCAGTTACCTGCAGAACCTTCCCTTTCCTGCTGGAATTCTGCTCCCAGATCCCAGGGATCTCCTCCTCTCCCCGTTTTCCCATCCACATCTTGTTATTTGTAGGATTTTGGGCAAGACCCCAACCCAGAGAAAATCCCCCTGTTGTTCTTGGCTCTGTTCACATCTCTGCAAGTGTTTCCCAATAAAATCCTGGTTTTGTCAGGCTGGGAACAACCTGCTCCATGGCTCAGCATTCCCAGGTTGTTGTGGTGTTTGTGAGAGTCCCCAGGACGAGGTGAGAGATGAGAATTTGACTCCTTGTTCTCAGAAGGCTGATTTATTATATTATTTTATGATATTATATTAAAAGAAATTATATATTAAAACTACACTAAAGAAAAATAAAGGAGACATCAGAAGGCTGAACAAGAATGATAATAAAAACTCGTGGCTGACCAGAGTCTGACACAGCTGGACTGAGATTGGTTATTAATTAAAAAAAAATTCACATGGAACCAATCAATCAAAGATGCACTTGTTGGTGAGCAACCTCCAGACCACATTCCAGGCAATCAGATCATTGTTGTTTACATTTCTTTTCTGAGGCTTCTCAAGGGAAAAATCCTGGCAAAGGGATTTTTTTAAAGAACATTTCATGGTGGCACCCAGGCCTTTTCCCTGGGTGGGAACAGCTCCTCCAGTGCAGCCCTGGGGTGTAAAACCCCAGCCTGGCCTTGCTCTGAGCTGCCCCAAACCTGGATTTTGTCCTTAGTGAGGAGTGAATCCAAGGAAAACGCTCTAGCTGGAACTCCAGAGGTGTCCCCAGCAGCTTTTCCTGGAAGGAGCCTCATCCCCTGCCCCTTCCTTACCCCTGCTTTCCATTTTCTGTTTGCATTATTTCAATAAAGCCAGTGGCTCCGAGCTTCATTCGATGGAATCATGGATTCAGGGAATGCTCCGGGCTGGGAGGGACCTTAAAGCTGCTCCAGTCCCATGGCAGGGCCACTTCCACTATCCCAGCACTCCAGGGATGGGAATTTCACAGCTTTTCTGGGGTTTTTTTATCTCCCAGCCTCACTGAAAGAACAGTGGTTTGATCTTTTACCTCCAAAATTCCAGCTTGGATCAGCAGAGCTGGAGAGCACAGCTGGATTCCCTGTCCAGATCTGAACAAATCTGAATTTTAGATGAGAGCATCTGCCACGAGCAGAGCCAGGAAAAACAGCTGCAATGTGCATTTTTACCTCCTTAACCCCTCCTGCTGCTCTCCCAAAGAAAATTTGGGGTCAGGGGGATTCCAGCAGCCTGGAGAGACCCTGGAGGAGAAGGAGAGCAGGGAATGCTCCAGCTGGAGCTTCTGGGGAGGAAAATTTATCAGGGAATTCCTCCCTCATGGATCAGGGAGTTCCTCCATGGATCAGTGAGTTTCTCCCTCGTGGATCAGGGAATTCCTCCCTCATGGATCAGGAAATTCCTCCTCCATGGATCAGGGAATTCCTCCCTCATGGATCAGGAAATTCCTCCCTCATGGATTAGGGAATTGCTCCTCCCATGGATCAGGGAATTGCTCTTCCGTGGATCAGGGAATTTCTCCTCCATGGGTCAGGGAATTTTTCCCTCATGGATCAGGGAATTTCTCCCTCACAGATCAGGGAATTTCTCCCTCATGGATCAGGGAATTTCTCCTTCATGGATAAGGGAAATTCACCCTCATCGATCAGGGAGTTTCTCCCTCATGCATCAGAGAATTCATCCCTCATGGATCAAGGAATTCCTCCTCCATGGATCAGGGAATTTCTCCCTCATGGAGCAGGGAATTCCTCCCTCATGGATCAGGGAATTTCTCTTCCATGGATCAGGGAATTTCTCCCTCACAGATCAGGGAATTCCTCCCTCATGGATCAGGGAATTCCTCCCTCATGGATCAGGGAATTCCTCCTCCATGGATCAGGGAAATTCTCCCTCATGGATCAGGGAGTTTTTCCCTCATGGATCAGAGAATTCCTCCCTCATGGATCAGGGAACTTCTCCTCCATGGATCAGGGAATTTCTCCTCCATGGTTAAGGATATTTCTCCTCCATGGATCAGGAAATTCCTCCTTCATGGATCAGGGAATTCCTCCCTCATGGATCAGGGAATTTCTCCCTCATAGATCAGGGAATTATTCCTCCATGAATCAGGCAACTTCTCCCTCATGGATCAGTGAATTTCTCCTCCATGGCTCAGGGAATTTCTCCCTCATGGATCAGTGAATTTCTCCTCCATGGTTAAGGATATTTCTCCTCTGTGGATCAGGGAATTTTTCCTCCATGGATCAGCCTCCAGCACCTCGGATGAGCCGTGGGTGGTGAGGGGGAGGAATTCCTGCAGCCTGGGCAGTGTCCAGGAGGCTCCCAGCTGGCATGGAGATGTTTTTCCCTCATTTTTCCCCTCAGGAGTCTCCCTGGTGTGAGCACAGCTCAGCTGAGCCCTCCATATGTTTCCATGGGAATGTTTTTTCCACGCTCCTTTTGCTCCTTTTGCCAAGAGGGAGCTGATTCCAGAGGATCAGTTCAAGCTCTGTTTCCTGTGAGTGGAAAATGGGAATCTGCCAGGTTTTTTTTTGGGAGTGTTGGAGAACACCAGAGCCTCCCTTGGATCCTGGGAACTCCCCTGGATCTCCAGCTGCCTGTTGGAAAACTGAAATATAAACTGTTTCCTGATGGAGGTGTTCATTTTACTGCTGAATTTGGAATTTTACCACCGATTTTGGACCAAAAAAGTTCATCCATCACGTTCCAGATACATTTTTTGGCCTGACTGGGTTTTTAGGGATGTCCTGGTACCTTTAGAGGATTCTCTTAAACATCAGGTGTCTGGCCACTCCTGATTTTTGATGCTTTTGCACAGTCCCAGAATCAATTTAAGTTGGAAAAGCCCTCCAAGCTCTGTGACCAGTCACTCCTTGGACTCCTCCAGGGCTGAGCCCTCCAAACCAGCCAAAAAAATAAACACCAAAAACCCAGCAAATTTTGCCTTTGTGCAAGTCCATTCATTCCAGGACCGATTTTCCTTCACCCTAGGCAGGGCTGCCTCTCATCTTTGTGTGACCATCAGTACTGAACCACCAACCCCACAAATCCGAACAAATAATTGGGGAAAAAACCCCAAAATTGCAGAGATGCTGAAACCCCTCCAGGAGCGGAGGTGGAGCCGCGCAGGTGCCAGGGATTACTCATCCCCTGCCATAACGGGCTGCCGGGACAGCTGGCGGCTGCGATTGCCGCCGTTCCCAGCGGTGACACCGGGAGGTGACACCGGGAGGTGACACCGCCCTGCGCTGATGGGCGTGGCCCGCTGGGCGTGGCCATACACAAAAGGGGCGTGGCTTTCTGCGCGTTCGCGCCCCGCACCAGCTTGTCCCACGCCGGCCGCCGTCGCGCCCCGCCCGCCATATTGTGCCCAGCGCAGGCGGAGCGGCGGCCGGCGATGGGTGAGGGAGGCCGGGCCGGGGGCAGCGCGACCCGGGGTGGGGGAACGGGCGGAACGGGCTGGGGGGGAACCCGCCCGGCAGCCGGCGGGGAGCGGGCCGGGCGGCGGGCGGAGCGCGGGAGAGCCCCGCGGTTCGCCCCGCCCCGCCGCGGGGAGGGGGCGGCTCCCGCGCCGCGGCCTCGCCCGGAGCCCCTCAGAGCCCCGCGGGCACGGGGAGCGCTCACGGAGCCCTCACGGAGCCTTGCATGGCGCTCTCGGGCGGGTCCTCAGTAGCCCGGTGGGGTTTTCAGAGCGCTGAGGGTCCCGGTGCGCCCTCAGAGCACCAGGGGCCCTCTCAGCTTTTGTGCAGCCCCACCTGTGCCCCCAGATTTCTCCCTCAGAGCTCCCCCAGTGCTCTCCTCAGAGCCCCCAAATTTCTCCCTCAGAGCTCCCCCAGTGCTCTCCTCAGAGCCCCCAGATTTCTCCCTCAGAGCTCCTGTGGCTCCCAGTGTTCTGCAGCCCCATTTGTGCCCCCAAATTTCTCCCTCACAGCTCCCCCAGAGCTCCCAGTGCTCTCCTCAGAGCCCCCAAATTTCTCCCCCAGAGCTCCCAATATTCTCCTACAGCCCCACTTGTGCTCCCAAATTTCCCTTGCACAGCCCCAGCTGTTCCCCCAGACCCCAAATTTTACCCCCAAATTTCCTTTTACAGCCCCCACATTTCCAGTTTCCCTCCTGGAGCCTCGTGGCTCCTTTGTGGACCCCAAATTCCCCCCATTGTTTGCCCTCACAGCTTCCACTGCTCCTCCAGAACCTCCCAAAAACCTTCCACTGCTCCCAGAGTTCCCCAAAACCATCCCAGCATCTCCTAAAATCAGCAGCTCCCTCCAGATCCAGCTCCAGGACGGGGATTTTGGAGAACTCCCGAGCTCAGCTTTAAAACCTCAGCTTTAAAACTCCCTTGGGATCAGTTTCTAAACCTCCAGCACACATTTTGTGGCTCCAGATGCAAATTCCAAAGCTGGAAATGATCCACCAGGAGAAGGAATGTGCCTGAATTCCCCTCACAGCTCAGATTTCACTTGGAAATGGGGATTTTTTTTTTTTTTTTATCGCTGCTGTGGATTCTCCTGAGGTTCACAGGATCCAGAGGAAGTTTGAAAAAGCTTGGGATGAGTTTTGTGTGTGGCAAACAAGCGCTGGAAAAGCTGAATTTGGGCTCACCCCATTGACCTCAGTGCCATCAAAACATAAATCAACAAATACCCTGAAAATGTGTTGTTTCTTCCCATCCTAAAGAGCCAAAAATAAAATAACAAGTTTTAAAAGGTGTAACTTTTAGTTCCAACACAAAATCGTACCAAAATATCCCAAATTTCTGAATTTTTGGGGCCAGTTGTTGAGCATTTCTTGAGAAAACAGGGATGACACCGCAAGGATGCAGAATGAATTCCTTGTACAGTGATGAATTCTCAACCCTTCCTTGAGGTTGCATCCTTGACTTGGAGAAATGTGGGAGACAGAGGGAAAAAATAGGTGGAGAAATTGGGATTATCCTGGAGCAATGAGCTCCAAAAATTAAATTTGGAGAAATTCGGGTTATCTTGGAGCAATGAGCTCCAAAAATTAAATTTGGAGAAATTTGGATTATTGTGGAAGTAACGAGCTCCAAAAATTAAATTTGGAGAAATTTCGATTATCTTGGAGCATTGAGCTCCAAAAATTAAATTTGGAGAAATGTGGATTATCGTGGAGTGACGAGCTCCAAAAATCAAATTTGGAGAAATTGGGATTATCCTGGTGACAGTGCTCCTTAAGAGATGCTAATTAATACATGCTAATTAATATGGAAAACGGGGATGACCACACACCCTGATGATTCCACCACAGGCATGCAGATGGAATTCCTTGTAAAGTGATGAATTCCCATGAGCTCGGTGATGAATTCTCAGCACCTCAGCAAGGCTGGAGCTCCCTGATTTTGCATCCTTGACCTGGAGAAGTGTGGGAGACAGAGGAAAAAATAGGTGGAGAAATTTGGATTATCCTGAAGCGACGAGCTCCAAAAATCACATTTGGACAAATCGGGATTGACGGGGTGGTGACAGCGAGGCTCTGTAAGAAACGCTAATGAATCCCTGCTAATTAAGCCTCTCTCCATGTGTCCCTGCAGTGGTGGGGGCTGAGCCCAGCCCGCAGTGAGCAGCCAGGACCCCCCTCAGTCCTGGGCATGGCCGGGGGACGCCGGGGTCCCAACAGGAGCTCCTACTGCCGGAACCCGCTGTGCGAGCCCGGGGCCGCGGGGGCCGCCGGCCACTCCTCGGGATCCTCGGTCACCGGCGTGCGCTCCCGCACCAGGTACGGCACGGCTGGGGCTGGGGGCTGCAGCTTGGCATGGTCATTGGTCTTAAAGCTCATCCCGTTCCTCGGTCTTAAAGCTTGTCCCGTTCTCTGACCTTAAAGCTTGTCCCGTTCCCTGACCTTAAAGCTCGTCCCATTCTCTTGACCATCCCGGTCCTTGTTCTTAAAACTTGTCCCGTTCTCTGACCTTAAAGCTCGTCCTATTCCTCAGTCTTAAAGCTCATCCCATTCCCTGTTCTTAAAGCTCATCCCATTCCCTGTTCTTAAAGCTTGTCCCGTTCCCTGACCTTAAAGCTCATCCTGTTCCTTGATCTTAAAACTTGTCCCATTCTCTGACCTTAAAGCTCGTCCTATTCCTCAGTCTTAAAGCTCATTCCATTCCCTGTTCTTAAAGCTCATCCCATTCCCTGTTCTTAAAGCTCATCCCATTCCCTGACCTTAAATCTTGTCCCATTCCTTGAGCTTAAAACTCATCCCGTTCCCTGACCTTAAAGCTCGTCCCCTTCTCTGACCTTAAAGCTTGTCCCAGCCTTAAAGCTCATCCTGTTCCTTGGCCTTAAAACTCATCCCATTCCCTGATCTTAAAGTTTGTCCCGTTTCCCAACTTTAAAGTTTATCTCATTCTCTGACCATAAAGCTCATCCCATTCTCTAACCTTAAAGCTCGTCCCATTCCCTGTTCTTAAAGCTCATCCCATTCCCTGACCTTAAAGCTTGTCCTATTCCTTGAGCTTAAAGCTTGTCCCATTCCCTGATCATAAAGCTCATCCCATTCCCGGACCGTAAAGCTCATCCCATTCCTCAGTCTTAAAGCTCATCTGATTTTAAAGCCCATTCCCTGATTTTAAAACTTGTCCCATTCCCTGACCTTAAAGCTCATCTCATTCCCTGACCTTAAAGCTCATCCCATTCCTTGACCTTAAAGCTCATCCCATTCCCTGATCCTAAAACTTGTCCCATTCCCTTAAATGACCATTCTCTGACCTGGATGGGGCTTGGAGCCACGAGGGACAGGGGAGTTTGTCCCTGCCCATGCCCTGGGTGGTCCCTGCTGTCCCTTCCAGCCCAAAGCTCTCTGTGATTCCGTGGTTTATCAGTCCTGAGGATCTGAATCACCGTGAGTTTGGGAATCTGGGCATTTCAGGGACACAGCTCAGCTTTCCCCTCACTCATGGCCTTATTTTAGGTTCTCCATCTCCTCTTTTAAACCATGGCCTGATCCCCCTGCATCCCCCTGGATCCACAATTTAATTTGGGGATGTACAGGCACACTTTGTGCTCTGCAGTTCCTTTGAGACCCACGCCCAGATTCTTTTGCCTGTTTTTGTTTAGAGATTGCAGCTCAATCTGAGAGATATTAATTCCCTTTGATGCAGAGGATCAGTCTGGGATCCTGTGCCTGCTCACACAGGAAGAGGCTCCTCTGGCTAAACTCGTTTTTCCTCCTCAGGTGAACAGAAGGTGAAGAATGAACAAGGGCTTGTGTGTAATTGCTCTGCCTTTCATGTTCAAGCACTCTTAGATGTGTAAACACCAACTTGAGTCCTGAAAGCCTCCAATTAATTAAGAGAGCCACTGAGTAGCACAACACAACCCTGGGTCTGAGCAACACAGGGGATTTAATATCAAATGTCCCAAATATTGCTTTGTGTGGGCAAATCCCTGCTCACATCTGCCTGAAATTTGTGATTTGTGCCAACCACTGATAACTTGAGTTTCCTCATCAATCTCAGAGCTGTGGGGTGGAGCTGGAGGACATTGCCCTGCTCAGCCCTGGGTCTGGACAACACAAGGAGTTTAGTATCAAATGTCCTAAATATTCCTTTGTGTGGGCAAATCCCTGCTCACATCTGCCTGAGATTTGTGATTTGTGCCAACCACTGATAACTTTAGTTTCCCCATCGATCTCAGAGCTGTGGGGGGAGCTGGAGGACATCCCCCTGCTCACTTTTGGCTCCCCCTGGCAGGAGTGGCTCGGGGACAGGCCTGTCCAGCCCCCCTCTGGCAGCTCAGACCGTCGTCCCCCTGCGGCACTGCAAGATCCCCGAGCTGCCCGTGGAGAGGAGCGTCCTGTTCGAGCTGCAGCTCTTCTTCTGCCACCTCGTCGCCCTCTTCGTCCACTACATCAACATCTACAAGACAGTGTGGTGGTACCCACCCTCCCACCCTCCTTCTCACACCTCCCTGGTAAGCACCAAAGGGCAGCTGAAGCTCCCAGGCTGTCTCTTGGGTCACTAAATAAAAAGTTTTAGAGATAATGTTTGATAAAAACTTCATCTGACCTTTCAGGGTTGCTCCTGCCACTCCCCGTTTCCCACATTTTGGGCTCTGGCTGCCTTCTTGGCATTCTCTTGGAAGAGAGATTCTCCAAAGAGAATAATTTGGGACTATTTGTGTGTTGAATGTGGGTTCCTGGTGCTGATGGAAATTGAGTAATTTTGGTTTTGTCCCCACAGAACTTTCACCTCATTGACTTCAACGTGCTGACGGTGACAACCATCGTCCTGGCACGGCGCCTCATCGGTGCTGTCATCAAGGAGGTAAAGTCAGAGATTTGTAAAGCTCTGGGTCCCTTTTGCCATTCCAAGCCCCTCCATCCTCCCCTAAAAACCTCTGTGGTGTTCCCAAGTCAGAATCCCAGGCGAGGTTTCCAGTGGGAGGAGCAGAGAGCAGAACTGAGCTCCCCAGACCTGCTGGGTCTGTCTGAATTTCTGTCTCAGCCAGACTGTAGTGACTGATTCCCTCCTTTCTCTTGGCTCTTTTCCTGCTCTCTCCATCACTCCAGCCTTCCCCAGGGAAGAGCCAGGGATGCTCACTGTGGAATCATCCCATGGTGAGCAGTGCCAGGAGAGTGTGCTGGGCACTGGTGACTTCCAGACCTTACCTGGAATCTCTCGCACTCCCTGAGCAATGAAGCCCAGATTCCAGAGGTTTTGGAGAGCCCAAATTCCACAGAAACCCTCCCTGTCCTGGTGTCAGCTGGGCACTGCCATTTCCTTCTTAGCTATGATTTTACACAGTATTTTCTCCTTTAAGAAGAGGGAGTGCCCAGCTGTGCCCAGCTGTGCCCTGTGTCCCACAGGCTTCCCAGAGTGGCAAAGTGTCCCTGCCACGCTCCATCTTCCTGGTGCTCACTCGCTTCGCCGTGCTCACGGGCACGGGCTGGAGTTTGTGTCGCTCCATCATCCACCTCTTCAGGACCTACTCCTTCCTCAACCTCCTGTTCCTGTGCTACCCGTGAGTATCCTTGCTTCAGGGATGGGACATCCACCCAGAATCCAGGGGGAGGCTCTGTGGGGTTCTGAGCTGGGAGTCTCCAGTCCTTGGAGCAGCCTGGGCTTGTCCGTGGACGCAGAGTTTATCCTGCACCTCTCCCTCCTGCTGTGTCACATTCCATGGTGGCAGGACACATCTGTGACACTCACCCCTCTTTCAGCTTCATGTCAGCATTAATTATTACTCATTAAAAGGGTTGTGTGCTTTTCCCATGGCGCTCACAAAACTCGGGGCTTTGTTTTGCCTTTGTTCCTGGGCTCCTCTGCCAGGTGGAGGGGTTAAAACAGCTCCTGGGTTTTGTTACCTATCAAAAGGAAATGTTTGGAGTGGAAATGGCTCCTTCCTCCCTGGTAGATGCAGGAGGAAATATCCACAGAGATTTGCTGCAGGAGGAAACATCCACAGAGATTTGCTGCAGGAGGAAATATCCACAGAGATTTGCTGCAGGGGGAAACATCCACAGGGATCAGGAGGAAACATCCACAGAGATTTGCTGCCTGTGTTTGAGCTCAGAGCTCTTTTTGGGTGTTTCCCTTTGGAATGATGGAATCCCAGAGCGGTTTGGGATCATTCAGCAGTGGCAGGGACACTTTCCACTATCCCAGGTTGCTCCAAACCTTGAACTCATCCAGCTCAGAACCCCACAGGGGAATTTGGGATGGGATCCCAGTGGGATGGGATGCAGCTCCTGAGCTCTGTGCTATCCAGAACCCCACAGGGGAATTTGGGATCCCAGAGCTCTGTACCTTTCCAGGTTTGGGATGTACATCCCCTTCCTCCAGCTGAACTGTGGCTTTCAGAAGGCCGGGCTGTTCACCCAGGTGACCAACATTGGCCCCAGGGACACGGGGGAGGTGACAACCAGGGGCAGGGACTACCTGACAGTGCTCAAGGAGACCTGGAAGCAGCACACGAGGCAGATGTACGGCATGGAGGCCATGCCCAGCCACGCCTGCTGCCTGTCCCCGGACCTGATCCGCAACGAGGTGGAGTTCCTGAAGATGGACTTCAACTGGCGCATGAAGGAGGTGCTGGTGAGCTCCATGCTCAGTGCCTACTACGTGGCCTTCGTGCCTGTGTGGTTTGTCAAGGTGAGGCCTGGCTGGGAGGTGACACTGGGACACAATGAGGGGCTACAGTCCTTCCTTGTGGTGATTGTGGCACAATGAGGGGCCACAATCCTTCCTTGTGGTGATTGTGGCACAATGAGGGGCCACAGTCCTTGTTTGTGGTGATTGTGGCACATTGAGGGGCCACAGTCCTTGCTTGTGGTGGTTGTGGCACAATGAGGGGCCACAGTCCTTGTTTGTGGTGGTTGTGGCACAGTGAGGGGCCACAGTCCTTCCTTGTGGTGGTTGTGGCACAATGAGGGGCCACAGTCCTTGTTTGTGGTGATTGTGGCTCAATGAGGGGCCACAGTCCTTCCTTGTGGTGATGTCTGGTGGTGAATGGGGTGAGGCTGTCCCTGTGCCCTCAGGGGCTGGTGCTCCATCAGCTGAGCATCAGGAGCTGCCTCCCTGGTTTTGGTGGTGCTGACACAAATATTTTGCAGGAATTCTCCATCCCCCATCCCATGTGGGCTCTTCCTTTCCGGGCTGGATCAACAACTCCACACAGAGCCCTCGTTTTACCTGCCTGCCTGAGTGCTTTGTGTGGTGACACCCTGGGCAGGTGAGGCTGTCCAAAGTGTCCCACAGTGTCCAAACTCTGTCCCCCCCCAGAACACTCAGTACTACGACAAACGCTGGTCCTGTGAGCTCTTCCTGCTGGTTTCCATCAGCACCTCGGTGATCCTCATGCAGTACCTGCTCCCTGCACGCTACTGTGACCTGCTCCACAAAGCTGCAGCACACCTGGGCTGCTGGCAGAAGGTGGATCCAGCCCTCTGCTCCAACGTGCTGCAGCATCAGTAAGGAATTCTCTCCTGGAGTTTTCCTTTTGCTGGCTGGGTGGGTGGGGAGCTCAGCTTCGAAATAAACCAGAGAAAAGGGAGAGCAGAGTTGTTGGCTGACACATCCAGCAGCACAAACACTCTGGGCACTGTCCCTGCCAGGCAGAGCTGATTTTTGGCAAGGTGCCTGCTGCTCCTGGCCACAGCTACCTGCAGGTTGTCACTGCCATGGTGACAACTCCAAACTGGGAGCACAATTCCCATACTCCTCCCTGCTGCTGGGGAGGCAACAGAGCCCCATGCAGGTGGGATGAAGGCATCTTTTGGTCCCTTGCAGGTGGAATTAAGGAATTTCTTGGTCCCTTGCAGGTGGAATTAAGGAATTGCTTGGTCACTTGCAGGTGGGATTAAGGAATTTCTTGGTCACTTGCAGGTGGGATTAAGGAATTACTTGGTCACTTGCAAGTGGAATTAAGGAATTGCTTGGTCCCTTGCAGGTGGGATTAAGGAATTTCTTGGTCCCTTGCAGGTGGGATTAAGGAATTGCTTGGTCACTTGCAGGTGGGATTAAGGAATTTCTTGTCCCCTGCAAGTGGGATTAAGGAAGCTGTTGGTACCTGCATGTGGGATTAAGAAATCTCTTGCTCCCTGCAGGTGGATTAAGGAATCTCCTGTCCCCTGCAGGTGGCATTAAGGAAGCTCTTGGTACCTGCAGGTGGCATTAAGGAATCTCTTGTCCCCTGTAGGTGGGGTTAAGGCATCTCTTGTCCCCTGCCGGTGGATTAAGGAATTTCTTGTCCCCTGCAGGTGGGATTAAAAAATCTCTTGTCCCCTGCAGGTGGCATTAAGGAATCTCTTGTCCCCTGCAGGTGGGACTAAAGTATCTCTTGTTCCCTGCAGGTGGACTGAGGAGTGCATGTGGCCTCAGGGGGTGCTGGTGAAGCACAGCAAGAACGTCTACAAGGCCGTGGGCCACTACAACGTGGCCGTGCCCTCGGACGTCTCGCACTTCCGATTCCACGTAAGCTCTCCTGTCCCTCCTGGCAGCAGGGATACCCCAGCAGGACCCTGCTCCTTCCTGCTGGCCTGGACACCTCAGGCTGGTGGAGCTGGGGGGGTTCAGTGCCCAGGGTGGGATCTCAGCCCTGTGCCACAAGGGTGGCTCCATCCAGAGCCAGAGGAATCCTCACCCAAAGCCTTCACCTCCCGCCCGGTGCCTCACCCCGCTCTCCCACAGTTCTTTTTCAGCAAACCACTGCGAATCCTCAACATCCTGATCCTGCTGGAAGGAGCTGTCATCTTCTACCAGCTCTACTCGCTGATTTCCTCGGAGAAGTGGCACCAGACGATCTCCCTGGCTCTGATCCTCTTCAGCAATTACTACGCCTTCTTCAAGCTGCTGCGGGACCGCCTGGTGCTGGGCAAAGCCTACTCCTATGCTGCCAGCAGGGACTCAGAGCAGAAGTTAAATTAAAACAATTGCACTGATGCTCTCAGCCTATTACAGAACAAACAAAAACGAGAAACCCTCAGAGCTTTGTATTTTTGTTACCACTGCTTTTTTTGTTGTTGTCGTTTTCTTTGATAACTGATGTAATTAAAAGGAAAAAAAACAAAAACATATTTTTTTACTCCCAACAAGTTGTTTGTGTGTTTGTTGTTTGGATCCGCCTCCAACAAAAGGTTTGCTGCTGTTTGGGTGTGAGGAGGGGATTTTTAAATGGTGCTGAGGTTTGACAGGGGTGGAGAGGGAGGAGGAAGGTAAGAGTTACAGGTGTGTTAAACCTCCCAGCTTTGGGTTCCTTTAGGAGGGGCTGAACCCTCATCCCATCCTTTTGGGGGTCCCCAGGAGCTCCTGTGCCCCCTCCCCATGCTCTGTGTAGGGAAAGGTGATGTCATTTCTCTGAAATGTTTATTTTCAAATCGCTGAGCCCCAGCTGCTCTGAGGGGTCCCCTGTGGGTGTGGGGACCCGGGGGGAGCTGAGGGCGTTTGGGGACCCCCAGCCGCCCCCTTTTCTCCTTTACCCGCGGCTCGGGTGTTCTCCCCAGGCTCCTCCTGCCCAACCTGCCCGTCAGGGCCGGGCGAGGAGGAGGAGGAGGATGGGGGCGGAAGGGAGGAGGAAGAGGAGGGGGATGAGGAGGAAGGGACGCCGCGCATCCCTGAGAGCCCCGGCCCGGGGACCGTCCCCGCTGCCGGGAGCAGCGGCCGCTGAGGGGGCTCCGGGTTCCTCCTGCCCGCGGGAGGGTCCCGAGGGTTCCCAAAAGGGGTCCCGAGGGTTCCCAAAAGGGGGCTCGGGGGGTCCTAAAGGGGTTCTGGGGGTCCTAAAGGGGTCCCGGGGGGGTCCGGGGTCCGGCCTTTGTTCCGGCAGGGCCACGCGGCCGCCAGGGGGCGCCAGGCGCGCGCGCTCCCGGTCCCGATCCCGGTCCCGATCCTGATACCGATCCCCATCCTGACTCTGACCCCGATTTCCATCCCGACTCTGATCCCGATTCCCATCCCAGTCCCGGTCCCGATTCCCATCCCGATCCTGATCCGGTCCCGGTGCTGGTCCCGGTCCCGCCTCCGACACCGCTCCCGATTCAGCCCCGACCACGCCGGGGGAATTGCTGCCGCTGAAAGCGGAGATCAAGCACCGGAGCGGCTCCGGGGAAACCGGGACCGGGAGCAGAACCGGGACCGGGATCGGGATCAGGACAGGACCGGGACCGACAGCAGCGTCGTCCGTGGCGCCGGGGAGGGGAACGCGGGTGCCCGGCAGAGCCCCGAGGGACAGCGGGGACACGGCGGGGACAGGGCGGCACCAAAGGCCACCGGAGCGGAGCCGCCGCCGTTTCTGAGCGCTGCCGTCAGCGGGCAAAGGGCGAGGAGGAGGAAGGAGCAGCGGGAATAGCGAAGGCTGGAGGGGAGCCAGACGCGGGCGAGCCCGTGGGATTGCGCCTTCCCTCACCCCCGCCCCGCACCGGCACCGAGCGGGACCCCCCATTCCGGGGGACACCGAGGGGCTCCGCTGCTTGGAGCGGCTTCGGGAACCCCCCGAGCCCCCTGGCAGATCCTGCGGGTTTGGGGGCACAGAGCGGCCCCCCCGCCTGTCCGTTTCCCGTGTGACCCCGCCAGGACCGAGCCCAGTGTCCGGCTGGGATTTCCACCCCGGCGATGTCGGGGCCCCGGCCCCCGGCCCGGCACGGCCGGAGGAAACGGCCGTGTCCAGCCTTTCCCGAGGATGAGGATTTCCTTCCTCCCATTGAGCGGGGACCCTGGGGTTAGCACGCAGCCGTGGGGCACAGGACAGGACGGGGGCCTGGCTGGGAATTGGGGGGCAGAGCCCCCCGATACAACCCTGGGGGCATCTCCCTTATTCCCTTTGCCTGGCGGCGACCCCGAGAATGAAGGAGCTGGATTTGGGGGCACAGGATGGAGACACGCAGCCATTTCCTCCTCTCCTTCCCTTCTTCCCACCCCGAGAGCGCTGCGGATATTTCGGGGGCTGGACACGGGGATTCTTGGCTTTCCCAGAAACGCCGCTCCCGCAGCCGGGCAGAGCTGTCACCGCCTCATTTCCCGTGAACCGGGGCTTTCCCAGCGCGGGGATGATGTCCCGGGGTGGGGATCCCGCTGGGAATTCCCCCGGTAGAACCACGGAGGGGGCTCCGCTCGGGGCTCAGCTGCCGTGGTCACCCCGGGGGTCCCGGGCTGCTCCCCCCGGGGCTGTCCCGGGCTCCATCTGCCGCTCCCCGCGGCCGCTAATCCCGGGATTAGCAGCCAGATGCCAGGGGCAGGTTTGCCGCAGGTAGCGAGGATCCCTGGGGAGGAGGTGGTGACATCAAAGCGCAGGAATTGTGGCCAATCCCACGCCAGCCTGGGGTCCCCCGGCCAGCAGGGAGGTGACATCTGCCAGGACCCATCCCGGGGTGTCCCCAAATACAGAATCCCAGGACAGCGGCCGCGCTGGAGCAAAATTCCCGGCAGAAATTCCCTCCAAAACGGAAAAGCTTCACCCTCCTGCTGCCCGCCGGGAATCCCCTCCCGCTTCCCAGCGGATGCAGCTGATGGGAAGTGCTTGTTTTCCCCTAAAAGCCCGTCCCAGCATTCCTGCGAGGCCGCGGCTCCCACCCTTATCCCAGTTCCTGGGACCTCCGAGCAGCCAGTTCCTGCCCGCTCCCAGCCCGGCTCGGCACGGATGGAGGATTGCTGGATCCGGGAGTTCTGGGTGATCCTGGGTTGCTGCACCCCGGATTCCTGGGGGATCCTGCAGCTCAACCCCTTCACTGGGGACCTCCCAGCTCCTCCTCATCCATCCCAAACCCCCCGCCCATCCCTGGCTGCTTCCCTGCCAAATCCAGCATCCAGTAGCTCCTGATGTGGACAAGAAGGTGGGAAGAGACAGAAACATTCCCCAGAACCAAAGGTGATCCCACCTGAGCTGTGCCACCCTGTACCCAGAGACTGGCAGCTTTAATTCCTCCCTAATAAAGAATTTTTTAGATTAATAAAGCCAAATCCCCGAAGTGGCTAATTAGGGAATCATTTACTCACACTGCAGCAGGTTTGGGATGAGAACAATGGGGGAAAAAGCATCAGGGAGGGAAAAATACCCCAGAGCTGATCCTGTCAGCATCCCCGGGGCTGGGGGACTTCTGAGCATCCCCCCAGAGCCGCGGGGTCCCCTTGGAACACCCAAATTTTTGGGATGCTGCACTGAGCCGGGCTGCCCACAACAACTCCAAAACCTGGGCAGACCACGGCCCCGTCCTGCCGTAATTACAAACCCTTAATTAGCATCCGCGCATCCTCATATACAACTACACCCACGTCCTCATTTCCTCGCTCAAACGAGCTCCAGGAGCTGGAGGGGACCCACGGGCCTCTCCCATCACCCGAGGCCACCAAACCCGTGCTGGGCAGCGGGGACAGCGCCCGCAGCGCCCCGGGCCCCCCCAGGGACCAGATGGCGACTCCGAGGCGGGGGCCAGAGGGACCCTCCCGCCCGTGGTCCCCCCTCCGCTTCCGCTGCCGTTTTCCCCGGCAGCCGCTGGAAATATCGAGCAGCTCCGCTCCCGAGCCGGCGGGAGCGGGGACGGAGGCTCCAGCTCCTGTGCTGCGGGCTGGGGACACCGCGGGGACATCCTGGGCATGGGGAAGGACACGGTCCCCAGGGCGGTTTGAGCTGAATATTCCCGCTGATCTGAGCTGGAGGTGCTGGAAGGGGCGAATGGAGGCTCTGGAGGGTGTTTTTCGGGGATATTTCCCAAAAGTTGTGGAGAAGAAGGGGGGCAGGAATGTCGCCCACCCCTCAGGTGGGTGTCCGGCTCTGTGGTGGTCCCATCCCAGGCTGAGCCCCAAAAGTCCTCACAGAACTCCAAAAGGACATAAGAAACCCCAAACCCGCCCAAAGCCACCCAAACCCCAGGAGGTTCCAGTCCGTGCTCAGACCCCAGCCAGGCACCCCGCGAGTGGCAGTGCCACCTCCACGGCCACCAAAGGGGCGTCCCAAGGGTTCTGTTCCCCACTTTTGGGATCTCCCACGAGGCTGCGAGCCCCGAGGTGTGGCCGACACGGGGCACGCCGGGACCTGCAGCCCGCGAAGGGCGTTCGCAGCCGGGAACAGGCGAGTTTCGGTCCCACCGCGGGGACAACGTGCACCGGGACAGCTCCTGGCCGGGACCAGGCTTCCTCCCGCCGCCACCACCGCGGCCTCCAGCCTTTCCTCCGCTCTTCCTCCGCTTTTCCGCCGAGCCCGGAGCCGGGGCTGCCTTCCTGCCCCGGCCCCGCTTCCTGCCCGCCGGCGCTGCCTCCTCCGCGCTCAGCATTCCCGGCTTTTCCATCTTTCCCGAGCTCCACACGGGGGGACGCGGCCTCGATGCGTGTCCCCAACCTCTGTCCCAGGTCCCCAAAGCTCCACGTGGGACCCGTCCCCGTCCCGGGAGTCCCCGTTCCACCCACACCTCCTCCCAGCTCAGCGGGAAAAGCTCGGAACGGATCGGATCTGCCCCGGGGCTCACCCCAGGGAGCGGCAATTCCCGATCCCAATCACTTTTGGGGCTCTCCCGCTCACCCAGTTTCCAATCCCCGCTCGGGGATGGCTCGCAGGGCGCTGGGAACGAGCGGGAGCTTTTCCCGGAGCATCCCCACCCCCTCAGCGCGCAGATTTTGGGGAGCTGAGAGCCCCGGGGCTGCTCCCGGCTCGGGGGTGCTGCTGAGGGCAGGACATTCCCACGCTGAGCCCGAGGGCGTCCCCCCCAAACCGGTCGCACGGGGGGGACACGGTGACAGAAGCGGTGACTCAGCCGCGGTGGCAGCGGCAGGACGGGACCTGCGCGGGGCCCCCACAAACGGGGAAGGGAAAGATTTTCCTTTTCCTTTGTCCCGCCGAGCCGGGTGTCACCACCTTGGGGTGACCTTCCCCTGCACTCCAGCGTCCCCTCCCCGCCGCTCCCTCCCGGCTCCGCCTGAGGGCTGGGGCGGGTTCCTTATCTCCCTCCCAGGCTGATGCAAGATTTGCTCATCCTGCTGCTCCCCAGGGCCGCGCTGCTGGCGGCGGCACCTTCCCCCGAGGGTTCAGCTCTCCGTGTGTCCCAGCACCCCCTCCGGGGCCGGCACCAGCCGCGTTTCCCCCCGGTGCCGGGGCCGGGAGGGTTCAGCGCCCTGCGGGTGCTGGGAGCGGCTGCTCCAGCCAGGAATAAGGGGATTAGGAGCCAATCTCGTTATCGCTGCTGGCAGCCTCGCAAGGGCCGTGCGATGGGGACAGTGACGGGGACAGCGGTGCCCGGCGCCCGGCGCGGGTGGGACGCGCTGATAGCCGGGCTCGGCCGCCTGCGGCTCCCAGGGATGCCCATCCGGGCTCTAATGAGGCGGGACTGTTAATTAGTCAATTTATGTTAATTAGCCGTGGGGTGGCGGGGAGTGGAGACACGGCTGGCTCTGCCACCGGGCTGGGGGTGTCAGGGCAGGAGCGCGGAGCTCCCCGAGCTGAGTCAGGGCTGAGACCCCGCGGGAAGCCCCAGGGATTTCCAAAGCGCCCCGGAAACCCCCGCGCTGCGATTTCCTCATTTCTGAGCCTGCTCGGGTGACGGCAGCAGCGCGCGGCGGCCGGGCTGGGAATTTCGGATGGAAAAGGATGGGAAACACGGAGCCGGCCGAGGATGGAGCAGCTCCGTTGTTTACTCAATCCAGCTCGCGCTGCTCTCGGTCCCTGGGCTCGTTTCTCCTTCTCCAGACAGGGCTGTGAGCGCAGAAACAAAGGCAAAACTTTAATCCCGTAAATCCTCCTCTCTTCCCAGCGAGGGCCGCGGGTGTTTGTCCCTCCCCGAGGGGACGCTGGGGTCGGACCCCGCCCCGGGGGCTGCCCGGGGGCCGCTCCGCCGCTGCCAGAGCAGCTAAAAATATCCCCGCGTCTTCACGGAGGTGCCGCAGCCGCAATCAGCCATGCAAACGAGACCGAAATTCAATCAGCCGCATGCGACAGGAGCTGTTAACCCTTGCCAGCCCGGCGATGTGTCACGGGGTGCTCGGAGCGCGGGGAGCGGGCTCTGTGCCCCCCCCCCCGCTGCCCCCATCCCCCGGCTCGCTGCCATCTGCTCCGGGTGTGTTCGAGGCGAGGAGGAGCGGCAGAGAAACGAGGTCAGGGCTGGGATGGCAGCGGCGGGGCGAGGCTGTGCCCGCCTGCCAGGACCGTGCCAGCCTCCCGTGCCACCCTCGGCTGGCACCGCGCAGCGGGGATGGCTCTTTGGGGTGTCCCTGGAGCTCCCTGCTGGCGTTCCGGGGGGGTTTCGCGTGCCCACACCCTGCTGCCAGCCGCGCCGTGCCACCCCCGCCAAATTCAATTCACACCCCGCCAGCCGCGGGGAAAAACCTCACCCCAAAATTTGCTGCAGATTTGGGCAGCCAGAGCATCGCACCCCCTCTCCACCTCCCTCCCTTCCCTGAGGGGCTCCCCCGTGCCCGCCCCGGTGCCCCCCCGCCCCGGTGCATGTGCGAGCCCCCGCGGCAGCCGCCTGCATTTCATGCATTTTTAAGGAGAAGAAGGTTAGTGGGTCACTCCAGCGCCGCAGGCTTTTCTCCAGCTGAGCCGCTGCGCTGCCGAACGCGGCCGGGCTGGCGGCGCGGGGGCTGGGCCGGCCGGGGGGGCGGGCAGGTGGGCAGCACGGGCCGGGCACGGCCACCCCCGGTGTCCCCGTGGTGTCCCCAGAGCGGGCAGGAGCGGGATCCGGTCAGGCAGGGGATGAGGATCCCGTTCGCTGTTGTGGGGAGGGGTCTCTGCAGCCCGCCCCGTGGTGCTGGGGGGGCTGAGGGCGGCAGCACCCCGAGGTTCAGAGTCCTGGAGATGAAAAACGGCCGCGGTTCAAAGGGAATGAGGAGCCAAAGCGCGGCCGCGCCAAAACAAACAGCGGCGGCTTTGGTGGCACCCGCGGGGCCCCCCCACCCCGCGCCCTGCCCGCCCCTCCCGGGGCTCTGAACACCCCCGGAACCCCGGGATGGGGGCAAACCCCGTGTGAGCGGCTGCGGAGTGCGGGGAACCCGCCCGGGGGGAGCCGCAGCTGGGGGGACACGGAGAGGGGACAAGGAGGGTTTGGGGTGGGGACAGATGTGGGGTGGAGGGAGGCCCGAGGGAACAGAAATGTGGGGTGAGACCAGAGCTGGGGAAAGGCAAATGGGGGATGAACTCAGACCTGGGAGAAGCCAGATGTGTGGGGGATGCAGATGTGGGGTGACCCCAGATGTGGGGTGACCCCAGATGTGGGGTGAATGTGGACACGGGAAAAAAAAAAAAAACCAGATGTGGGGCAAACCCAGACCTGGGCGAACCCAAACCTGGGAAAAGCCAGACCTGGGTAAAACCAGATGTGGGTGAATCCAGATGTGGGTGAATCCAGACCCGGGACAAGCCGGATCCAGCTGTGTGCAGACCCCGGTGTGGGGTGACCCAGACGCGGCCGAGCCGGCCGTGGGTGCGATGGCAGCGCCGCAGCCCCGCTCTGCCCGGCCCCCCCGGCTCCCCCCGGCTCCCCCCGGCTCCCCGCATCCCCTCCCACCCCCCGCATCCCCCCGCATCCCCCCGCGCTGCCGTTGCCATGGTTACGGCCATGCAAGTCTGCCCGAGCTGCATCCGCCGCTGCATCCCAGCGAGCCGTGGGGGCGGGGACGGCCCCGCTGCCCCCCGCCCTGCCCGAGAGACCCCAAAAGCGCCTGGGGACCCCTCCGGGGGCTCACCCAGAGCCGGCGGGGCTGCCGAGGAGCCCCCCGAGCCTAAAAGCCGAGCGGGATTCGGGGGAGTGGGAGCAGCACCTGACTCCGGAGGGTCCTAAACCCCTCCGCGCCCCCTCCACAGGGGGATGGGAGCTCACGGGGCGCGGCTGGGAGGGCAAAGCGCTCCCCAAAAACCCCACCCCCCCGAGCTCTGCGTGTCCCGGTTTGCTCGGAGGCCAAGGGGGAATTCTGCGGGCGGCGATGAAGCAATCCCGGTCCGGGGCCAGCCCGGGATGGAGGGAAGGAGGGGATTTCTGCTGGAAAGTTGCAGCCAGCCCTGGCGTGGCCGGGATTCCCCAGCCAGGGCTCTGCTCCCGGCTCCTCTCGACCCCGCCTCACCCCATGTGCGATTTCGGGGTGAGGTTTTCCCCCCGGATTTCCCGGCGGTTCAGGCACCCCCAGGACCTGGGGGAGAGGGAGCGGCAGCGGGAGCGTTGGTGGTGTTGATGCCGCAGGTTCCTGATGAGGAATTTGAATTTGATAATTAATATTCCATCGGGACGAGCACGGTGGGAACTCCGTGGCTCTCGGGGGTGATTTCCCAGCACCACAAACAACACCCCCGTCACCTGAACGCTCCTCAAACTCCCCTCCAACCCACACCGAGGTGATTTTAGACTCCAGCATCCCTCCGGTGCTGCCCGTGCTGACACCCAGGGTCGGTCTGGGTGTCCCTGTCCGTCGTGCTGTCCCTTCCCCCCTCATGCCGGGCACGCAGCGGCCTCTTCTCCGCGCCCGGGCCCGTCAGATGTCGCTGAAAGGGAACAATGGCACCTATTGTCTGTCCCCGCTCGGCGCTATCGGCCCCGGCAGCGCAACAAAAAACCGCATTGAGAGCCGGGGAGAAAGGGGCCCTCACATCGCGGGGCTCCCGGGGGAGGCAGCGCGGCCCCGCAGCGCCCGGTCCCGGTCCCTGCCCCGCTCCCTGCCCCGTTCCGGCCCCACAGTGCCCGGTCCCGCTCCCTGCCCCGCTCCCTGCCCCGTTCCGGCCCCACAGCGCCCGGTCCCGGTCCCGGTCCCACTCCCGGCCAGCGGCGGCCACCGGCACCGGGGACCGGGCAAAGGGGGCGGGAGGGGCGCTGTGGGGTGTCCTGCTGCCGAGGGGTCTGTGGGGTCTGTGGGGTCAATGGGGTCCGTGGGATATGTGGGATCCATGGGGTCCACGAGGTCTGTGGGGTCTGTGGGAACTGTGAGGTCCATGGCGTCTCTGGGATCTATGGGATCTCTGGGGTCTGTGCGGTCTGTGGGATATGTGGGGTCCATGGAGTCCATGGATCCTGTGGTGTCTGTGGGGTCTGTGGGATCTGTGGGGGTCTGTGGGGTTTGTGGGGTCTATGGGAACTCTGGGACCTGTGGGGTTTGTGGGGTCTCTGGGATCTATGGGAACTGTAGGGTCTGTGTGGTCTGTGGGATCCGTGGGGTTTGTGGGATCTGTGTGGTCTGTGGGATCTGTGGGGTTTGTGGGATCTGTGGGGTCTGTGGGGCCATGGGGTCTGTAGGGTTTGTGGGAACTGTGGAACCTGGGATGTCTGTGAGGTTTGTGGGGTCCGTGGGACCTGTGGAGTCTATGGGATCTGTGGGGTCTGCAGCATCCGTGGGACCTGTGAAACCTGTGGGGTCCGTGGGGTCTGTGGGACCTGTGGAGTTTGTTGGATTTGTGGGATCTGTGGGATCTCTAGGGTCCATGGGGTCCATGGGGTCTGTGATATCTGTGGGGTCTGCAGGGTCTGTGTGATCCGTGGGGTCTCTGGGATCCGTGGGACCTGTGGGGTCTCTGGGGTCTCTGGGGTCTGTGGGATCGGCACCCAGCGGGAGCGGGGCTGTCCCTGCGTGCCCGGCCCAGGTGAGGCCGCACCTGCAGAGCCGCCGGCAGCCCCTGGGGCACCGGGAGGCTCTGGAATTGCCAGAGAGAGCCCAGGGATGCTCCAGGGGAGAGCTGGGGGTGCCCACCTGGCGAGCGGAAGGCTCAAACCCCTTCCAGGCGCTCCAAGAGAGCTGCAGGGGTTTGGATAAAGCCTGGAGTGATGGGAATCTTCCCCACTGCCGGCTGGGATAGCGGGATCCCAAATCACACCCGCCCCTCCTGCCCTGCCCTGCCCTGTCCCGCCGTGGCGTGCGGGAGCCAGGAAACAGCACGGGAAAAGCTGCGCTTGGAGCGAGCCCGGCCTTTGTTCCCTTTATAAACTTCCCCGCGGGCAGGAAGGATGCTCGGGACGCTGTCCCTGCCCGGGTCAGGGCAGCAGAGCGCTCCCAGCCCGGCTGGATGAACATTCCCGGCTTTCCGCAGAGCTCCCGAGCGGCTGCTCAGGGTCAGGCAGCCCTTATCAGCCGGGAGAGGGAGATAAGGAACGTGGGATGAGCGGGATGCCCGGGCCAGGGCCTTGGGGGGGTTCCTGCGCTGTGCCAGGAGGGATCTGCAGGCTGGGAAAGGCCGTGTGGGGGTGTTGATCCCCAAAATGCCAAAATTCCTTCAGAGCGTGTCCCACGGTGTCCCCATTGTCACCCTGGGGTGCACAGCCCGGCCTGAGGGGGAACCTGGAGGGGTTTGGGGTTTGGGGCTGGGCTCTGTTTGCAAAAATCCCAACTCTAGGTTTGGGACCTGGCTCTGTTTGCAAAAATCCCAGTTCTGGGTTTGGAGTCGGGCTCTGTTTGCAAAAATCCCAACTCTGGGTTTGAGACCTGACTCTGTTTGCAAAAATCCCAATTCTGGGTTTGGGGTTGGGCTCTGTTTGCAGTCCCCAAGGGCTGTCCCCATCACTGCAGCCCCCAGACCCTACAGGGGCAGCCCCCAGACCCTAAATGAGCTCTGGGCTGTCCCCAAGCACTGTCCCCATCCCTGCCCTGGTGGCAGAAGCCTCCCCCATCCCTCCAGCCCAACTCTCCCTGCTGGA
>JAWMQZ010000088.1:4710264-4726685 GCA_035584835.1 Tangara arthus
TTTTTGTTTTTGTTGTTTTTGTTTTTTTTTTTTTTTTTTTTTTTGCTTTCTTTGGTTGTTTGGTTTTTTTTTCCTTTTCTTTTCTTTTTTAACATCATTGTCTCCGCCTGGGAGGAGCCCCCCCGTTCCCGGACGGAGCCACCACCGGGCACGGAGGAGCGGGAATGATTTCATGATTTATCCCCGGCCTCAGCCGCCCTTCCCCGCTTCTTGGGGGGGCCCAAAAAAACCCGAGGAAGGAAAAAGAAACGGCGGGGGGGGGTGCCCGGGGGGGGCAGCCGGGGTCCCGCACCCGGACGCGACCTTAAGGTGGAGCCGCGTCCGGATCTGTCCTGCGCCACCTCCCCTGTGCCCGCGGGGCTCCAGGGGCAGCGGGGGTGGCTCAGGGGTCTCACCTGCTTCTCCCGGGTCTCACCTGCCCACCCCCGTCCCCTCCAGCCCCCCCAGAGTATCCCCAAAATCCCCGCCGTGCTCCCCTTGCGCCGCTCCCCAGTCCCGCTGTCCCCTCGCGTGTCCCCTCCCGCTGTCCCCTCCGTGTCCCCTCGCTGTGGCACCGCACGCAGGGACCCCAGACCCAGCTCCGAACCCAGCCCCGAACCCAGCCCCGGGCATCGCCGCCTCCCGCCGGGCCGTGCCGGGCCGGGCCACCTTAAACCCGACATCCGCCAGCCGGGCCGGGCTGTGCGGGGACACCGCCACCCCCCCTTCCACCCCGAGTGCCCCAACTCCCCCTCCGCACCCCCAAACCCCCGCCCGAGCGCCCCCAATCCCCTCCTTGCACCCCCCATCCCCTCCTCGCACCCTGAGCTCTTCCTTGTCCCCCAAAATCCCCCTGCTTGCGCCCTAAAATTCCCGTTCGCACCCCAAAAAAACCTCTCCTTATGGCCGGCAGGTCCCTGTTGGCACTCTGAGGTGCCCTGCTCGCACCCGGCTTGTCCCCCAGGTCCCCACCTGCCACCCAGCCCGAGCAGGTAAGCAGAGGGGTGGCCGGGGCAGCAGCGCCGCCATCCACCCACCCTCCTCCTCCTCCTCTCCTGCCCCGTCCCCAGCCCCGGGGTGGCTTTGGGGACAGCAGAGCCCGTGGGGACCGGGTGGTGTCGGGGTCGGTAACGGGAGCAGCCCAGCGGGGCGGGGAAGGACCGGGAGCTGCTCCCCGCGATCCCAAAAATCCCCCCCAAAAATCCCCTCCAGCGCAGCCAGCTGTGCCTCGGTTTCCCCGCTGCCCGGCGGAGCCTTGTGGCGCTGCCGCGCGCTGGAGGTGACAGTGCCACCACGCAGAGGGGACAGCGCGCCGCGTGACGCGCGGGGCAGAGATTTCCAGGCGGGCCCAGAGCCGCAGGATTTCCCCTTTTTTATTTTTTTTTTTTTTCTTTCCCTTTCCTCCCTCCCCGGCCGGGCCCAGGCGGCGCCCATGGAGTTCTCGGAGCTGATCAAGACGGCGACAGTGGAGGACGTGCTGCTGTCGCGACAGGGGCTGCCCGCGGTGCGGGGCACGCTGTGCATCACCAGCCACCACCTGCTGCTCTCCTCCTGCCCCCGCGGCGAGCTGGAGCTCTGGCTGCTCATCCGCAACGTGGACGCCGTGGAGAAAAGGTGGGGATGTCCCCAAGGGCTGTCCCTGTCCCTGTCACCTGTGCCTGAGCTGGAGGATCCCCCCCTGTCCCGCTGGGCACCCCACGGGCGCCGCGCTGCACCCGGGCACCGTGTCCTTCCTCTTCCTCTTCCTCCCGGGGAGGGCCGAGCGGGCATTGCCTCCTCTCCTCCTCCTCCTCCTCCTCCTCAGAGTGCAGAATTTAGGGCGGTACCGACCCCCCCGGAGCGGCGGCTCCCTGCGGGACACCGGGTTTGGCTTTTTTGCCTCTCTGTCACCTCGCCCCGTCCCGGCTGCGGTGGCGGATGAGAGCCTCAATCCGGCACGGCCCTCGAGGGGGGAGAGGGCGGCTCGGTGCTGTGGCCGTGTGTCCCCAAACCAGCCCTGAGTGTCCCCAAGCCAGCCCTGACTGTCCCCAAGCCAGCCCTGACCCCTCTCCCGCAGGGTTTGCGGCCCCTCCGGCACCATCACGCTGCGCTGCAAGGACCTGCAGGTGCTGCAGCTGGAGATCCCGGGCATGGAGCAGTGTCTGAACATCGCCAGCTCCATCGAGGTGAGCCCCGGCCGGGTAAAAAAGGGTTGGAAAAGCGCTGCCGACCTCGAAAGGGTTGGAAAAGCGCTGCTGTGTTTGCTCTGGGTCCGGCATTAACTGGGTAAACACGGCGCTGGCACACGGGGTTGGCACACTGGGACAGTGCCAGTCCCGGTGTCCCCGAGCAGCCCCGGTGTCCCCGAGCAGGCTCTCTCCTCGGTGGACTCGGTGATGATGCTGTACCCGTTCTTCCACCGCCCGCCGAGCCTGCAGCTCCAGCGGGGCTGGCACCTGCGCGTCCCCGAGCGCCACTTCCAGCGGGTGGCCTCGCAGGTGAGCCCGCCCGGCGCGGCCCCGCCGCCTTCCCCGCGCTCTGCCGCTCATGTCGCCGATGTCGCCTCTCCCCCAGACGAGCCGGTGGCGGCTGAGCACCGTGAACAGCGATTTCAGCGCCTGCCCCTCGTACCCGCCCGCCGTGATGGTGCCCGCGGCCGTGGCCGATGACACCGTGGCGAGGGCGGCGCGGTTCCGGCAGGGCGGGCGCTTCCCCGTCCTCAGCTACTTCCACCCCAAAAACGGCACCGTGAGTCCGGACCGCCCCTCTGCCCGCCCCCCCTACCCCTCAGAGGGGGGATTCCATCTGCAGAGGATTCCAGGATTGGCTGGGAAGGGATCTTAGAGCTCGTCCAGTGCCACCCCTGCCATGGCAGGGACACCTCCGCTGTCCCAGGGTGTTCCAACCCGGCCTTGGGCACTGCCAGGGATCCAGGGGCAGCCTCAGATTCTCTGGGAAACCATTCCAGCCCCTCCTCACCCTCCCAGGGAACAATTCCGTCCCAACATCCCATCCATCCCTGCCCTGGGCCAGTGGAAACAATTCCCTGTGTCCTGTTCCCTAATCCCTTATCCCAAATCCCTCTCCAGCTCTCCTGGAGCCCCTTTAGGCTCTCTGAGGTCACCCTGGAGCCCTCTCTTCTCCAGTCTGGATATTCCCAGCTGTCCTGTCTCCCAATCCCTCTCCAGCTCTCCTGGAGCCCTCTCTCCTCAAGCCTGGACATTCCCAGCTGTTCAATCCCCCCATCCCTTATCCCAAATCCCCCTCCAGCTCTCCTGGAGCCCTCTCTCCTCCAGCCTGGATAGTCCCTGTGTCCTGTCCCCCAATCCCTTATCCCAAATCCCCCTCCAGCCCTCCTGGAGCCCCTCCAGGCTCTCTGAGGTCACCCTGGAGCCCTCTCTCCTCCATGCCCAGCTGTCCCCTGTCCCCAGGCCCTGCTCCGCAGCAGCCAGCCCCTGACAGGACCCAACCGGCGGCGCAGCCGTGAGGACGAGCAGCTGCTGGGGACGATCCTGGCCGAGGGCGAGCGCGGCTTTGTCCTGGACACGCGCTCGGCCCAGGCGGCCAAGCAGGCGCGGATCAGCGGCGGCGGCACCGAGCACAAATCCGCCTACCCCGGCTGGAGGCGGCTGCACCGCGCCCTGGACAGGTGAGGGTGGCGCTGCCACATTCCCGGGAAATTCCCTTCTCCTGTTGTGCTGCTCTGGGATGGGCTCTGGGCATGGTTTAGCCAGCGTGGGAATCGTTTTAACTTCATGGCCAATCACGGCCAGATGTGTCGAGGCTCTGAGGAGTCGCCAGCTTCTGTTATCATTCTTGTTAAGCCTTCTGTAAGAGTCCTTTCTCTGTTCTTTAGGATAGTTTAGTAAAGCATTCATATAATATAAATACATAAATAAATACATAAATAAAGAATATAAATACATAAATATAGAATATAAATAAATACATAAATATAGAATATAAATATACAATATAAATATTATTGCATTATATAATATTGTATAATAATACAATATTATATAATACAATACAAAATATAGAATATAATGTAATATAAAATAAATAATATAATGTAATATGTAATATATAACGTAATATGTAATGTAATATCTAATGTAATATACAAAATATAAAGTTAAAATATAACACAAAATATAACATATAAAATATAATATGAAATAAAAACGTAACGTAAAATAGAATGTAAAATAAAATATACTATAAAATATAAAATATACAACAATAAATCAGCCTTCTGAGAAGATGGAGTCAGATTCTCAATTCCTCCTTCATCCTGGAGACCCTCACAAATACCACAGTGAGGGCAGGCTGCTGTGCTCTGTGTGACAGTGCCACCGTGTCCCCTCTGTCCCGTGTGACAGTGCCACCGTGTCCCCTCTGTCCCGTGTGTGACAGTGCCACCATGTCCCGTGTGTCCCCCAGGGGCTGCGTGCTGCAGGACAGTTTCTCCAGGCTGGTGGAGCTGTGTGATGTCCCCTGTGTGTGACAGTGTCCCCCGTGTCCCCAGGGGCCGCGTGCTGCAGGACAGTTTCTCCAGGCTGGTGGAGCTGTGCAGTGACCCCGCAGTGACCATGGAGCGCTGGCTGGGCCGCCTGGACAGCAGCCGCTGGCTCAGCCACGTCAAGGCCGCCCTGAGCACGGCCTGCCTGGCTGCCCAGTGCCTGGACAGGTACAGGGGGTGCCCCTTGCCCACCTGGCCCCTTTCTGAGCCCCCAGCGTGACCCCAAGCCCGGCTGGCCCCGCAGGGAGGGCTGCACGGTGCTGGTGCACGGCGCCGAGGGCACGGACACCACGCTGCTGGTGACAGCGCTGGCCCAGCTCATCCTGGACCCGGCCTGCCGCACCCTGCAGGGCTTCCAGGGGCTGCTGGAGCGGGAATGGATCCAGGTGAGAGATTTCTGAGCAGGGTGGGGGGTCCCAGGCTGGCTGGGCGCCTCACTCTGGGTCACCATGGGGGTCCCACAGGCCGGGCACCCGTTCCAGCTGCGCTGCGCCCGCTCCGCCTCCTCCCACGCCCGGGGCAAGCAGGAGGCTCCGGTTTTCCTCCTCTTCCTCGACTGCGTGTGGCAGCTGAGCCGGCAGTTCCCCCTCTCGCTGGAATTTGGGGAGCAGCTGCTGCTCACCCTCTTTGACAACGCCTACGCCTCGGCCTACGGCACCTTCCTGTGCAATAACGAGAGGGAGAGGTGGGTGTGGGGACAAATCCTTCCTGTCACAGCTCAGGTGACACCAAACCCCGCTGGGGACTGGGATGTGTCCCCACCTGTGCCCCCACAGGAGCCTGTGTAAGGTGAAGGAAAGCACCCACTCACTGTGGGCATGGCTGGACCAGCCCGAGGAGAAGCACAAGTACCTGAACCCTCTGTACTCACACAACCCCTTGGTGATCTGGCCCTCCGTGGAGCCCCAGAGCATCCAGCTGTGGCAGGGTGAGTGGGATCCTCCCAAAACCCCCCCTCAGCTCAGGGGCAGCTGCTGTGCCTTTCCCTCTCTGACAGGGCCGAGCTCACCCCCAGCCCTTTCTCTCTGCCATGTTTTCTCCTTTGGTGCTGTGTTTTTCTCTCTCTGACAGGGTTCAGCTCACCCCCAGCCCTTTCTCTCTGCCAGGTTTTCTCCTTCGGTGCTGTGCCTTTCCCTCTCTCACAGGGCTCAGCTCACCCTCAGCCCTTTCTCTCTGCCAGGTTTTTTCCTCAGGTGGATCCGTCCCTCCCAGCACCTGGAGGAGGCCCGGGGGCAGATCCAGAGGTTGGTGCAGGGGAACAGCTCCTCCCTCCAGGAGAGCACAGGGAAAAGGCTGAGCCAGCCCCTCCCTGAGCCCCCTGCAGGGACAGAAAATGGGAAATTTGGGACAAGGTGACGCTGGATGGTCCCATGGAAGGGCTGTGCAGGACGCAGACCCCGTGGGCAGCTCTGGGGCAGGGGGCAGAGCTTTGCCAGCCTTCAGCTGCCCACCCTGAGCTCGTTTCAGTAAATCTCTCTCCCAGCCCTTGCCTGTGTCCTGCTCTTCCATAAGGAAGCTGCTCCTTCGCACTGGGATTGCAGCAGGGCCCGTGGATGGCTCTGGGGCTGAAGGGCAGCAGATCACACCAAAAACCCCAGCAGATCACATCAAAAAACCCAACAATCACACCAAAAAACCCTCAGCAGATCACACCAAAAACCCCAGCAGATTACACAAAAACCCAGCAGATTACATAAAGAAACCCCCAGCAGATCACACCAAGAAGCCCAGCAGACCACACTGAAAAAGCCCAACAATCACACCAAGAACCCCAGCAGATCACACCATAAAAACCCCAAAAGATCATACCAAAAAAAACCAACAATCACACCAAAAAAAACCCCAGCAGATCACACCAAAAAACCCCAGCAGATCACACCAAAAAACCCCAGGAGATCACACCAAAAAACCCCAGGAGACCACACCAAAAACCCCAGCAGATCACACCAAAAAAACCCCAAAAGATCACAAAAAAATCCCCAAAAGATCACAGAAAAATCCCAGCAGATCACACCAAAACCCCCCAAAAGATGACATAAAAAACCCCCCAAAAGATCACAAAAAAACCCTCAGCAGGACACACAAAACCAGCACCTCCCCCAAAATCCCAAAGGCTGCAGCCTCTGTCGTGCCAGCGGCTCCGGGTCTGGAGCCAGCCTGGGAATTCTGCCCTTGAGCCCAGTTTTGAGGAAGGAAAAAGGAAAAAAAGAAAAGAGCCAGGAGGGTGGGAGGGTGAGGATCTGCAGCAGGAGCTCCCAGGGCAGGAAAAGGAAAAGGAAATATCTGTTCCATGAGGGAGCTGGCTCAGGGTCAGCCCAGCAAACAGAGCAGCGGGGCTGGGCGCGTGCAAAACAATTCCTGGCTGCTGCATTTGCAGCTTTTTCACACTTCAGGGCAGGGCCTGAACTGTGGAGCCTCCCTGGGAAGGAGCTCATGGATGGGCAGAGGTCCCAGGAGGAGCAGCACTGCTCCATGGGTGTGGAACAAATGACAACAGAGCTGGCAAAACAAAGTCCTTGCGTTCATTTTGATCCAGATGGGGAAAACCAACCTAAAAAACAAACCCACAGAGGTGCCTTTCCTTGTGTTTAGAAAAGATTTCTATTTATTTCCTCTTTTTTCCCCCTCCCCTGGTTTATAAATATGCCCAGCAGGGCAGGCAGCCAACCCAGTTCCCTTCACTCTTGTCCCAGTAAAAGCCACTGGAGTTCCCACTTCCCCAGCTTCCCACAGCTCCCCAAAATCGCTGCCAAGAACAACTTCAGGCCTTTCCTGCAGTCCTGTGGTGGAGCCCCTGGGCTGGGCAAGGGGTTGGAGAAGGGAAAAGAAGAGGAGAGGAGAGGGAAATTCTCCTTCAGGCTTCAAACTCGAACTCGAAGTACTGGGGGTCGAAGTAATGGATGCGCACGTAGCCATCCTCACCCCCACTGCTGTAGCTGCAGGGAGGAAAGGCAAAGTCAGGAATGGCAAAGGCAGGAATGCTGCTGGCAGCAAAAATAGGAAGTTTGGCCTCCCCACCCACTCCTGAAACTGATACAGGAATCACAAAGGGGAAAAAAAAAATCAGGGATGTGGTGGGGCAGGGTGTGGGTGACTCCCTGGGCTGGCTCAGAATGGGAGGATTCAGGGGATGGTTCCATTCCCAGCACAGAAATCCCCTAAGTCTGGTCGTAGTTCAAAAGTGGGATTGGGTGGAGTGGGGACACTGCAAGGCTCTCACCTCTTCCCATCAGGGTGGAAGGCCACGCTGTTGATGGGCCCAAAGTGCCCCTTGACTCTGCCAAACTCCTCCTCAAAAGCCAAGTGGAAGAACCTGGGAGGAGGAAGATTGAAATTGTCACAAAGCCAGGAGGGACAAAACCACAGAATCCTCAAAAACAAAAGAAAAAAACAACTAAAAAAGAGCTCCAGGGTTTCTCCAGCATTGCCAAGTTCCCAAAGGGAAGGGAAGAGCAATCCCTGGGGTGCTCTGGGTGAGGATTTTCCCTGCCAGAGGGAAAAGGACCAACCTGGCCTCGAATTTGCCAATCCTGGTGGAGGTTGTGGTCACATCCATGGCCTCCTGCCCTCCTCCCAGCACCACCTGCAGGGGAGGGAAACCAGAGAAACCACAGCCCTTCAGTGCTCCCCTCTGGGATCTGGGGAATCCTGGGACCACTGAGGATGGGAAAAACCTCCAAGATTGATCCCCACCTTGAAACCAGTTTAGAGCAGTGAGTGCCAGGTCCAGAGGTTCCCTGGACACCTCCAGAGGTGGTGACTGCCTCCAGGACTTCCCACAGATCCCACAAATCCCACAAATCCACCAGCAGGCCTCCAACCCCCTGAGGAATTCCCACCTCCCTGACACGTTCCATCAGAGCACACCAAACTTTGCCCGAGCCAGCAAAAACTCCCCAGGCTCACTCCAGAGCGCTGGTTTGGGGCTGGACTGGGAACAGCCACAATGCAGGAGTGGCAGGACCAGGGACAGCCTGAGGGAGCTCATCCTTACATGATCAAAAATGGGGGAAAGGGCAGCAGAGTTCACCGGCCGCTCCGTCCGGAACGTCTTCAGGTGCTCCAGGGATGTGCAGTCAAAGAGCTTGGAGGAAAAAAGGAGAAATTCATTCATTATCTCCAGCTGCTGGGCTTCATCTGCATGGATGTTCCCTCTCCAAGCTCAAACCCCAAAAATATTCCCCCAGAAAGGGAAATCTTCCACCTTCCAGAATTGAAACCGCAAACGTTCTACGGAAATACCCAAATATTTCATTTCCAATGGTTCATTCCCTTTCTCACTGAACATTCCCAGGGAGCAAAACCCTCTCTGAGCAGAGATCCTGCCAGGAAATGTGCAGGAAAAGCTCACCTTGGCTGTGTTATCCTTGGAAGCAGTGATGAACATGGTCATGTCCCGGGAGGTCTGGATGTCGTTGATTTGCTTGGTGTGCTCCTTGATATTGGAGAGCTGCTCCCCTGACTGGAGGGGAAAAGGAGTTTTCAGGGAGCTGGGGAGGGATTCCCTCATTAAAAATAACATGGGATGGAATCCTGGAAGTGATTCCCTTATTAAAAATAACATGGAATGGAATCCTGGAAGTGATTCCCTTATTAAAAATAACCTGGAATGGAATCCTGGAAGTGATTCCCTCATTAAAAATAACCTGGAATGGGACCTGGAATGCTTTGGGTGGGAATTTAGGAATGGATTCAGTTCCATGTCCCTGCTCTGTGTCAATTCCAGCCTTGCTCAGGGGAGCCTCAGATTTTAATAAGAGAGGAGAAGAGGAATTTTCAGGGAGCTGGGAAGGGATTTCCTCATTACAAACAGCCTGGGAGATCATGGAATAAAGTCCTGGAATGCTCTGAGTGGGAATTTAGGAATGGATTCAGTTCCACATTTTTGTGCTGTGTCAACTCCAGCCTTGCTTGGGGCAGCCTCAGATTTCAACAGGGGAGGGGAAGAGGAATTTTCAGGGAGCTGGGAAGTGATTTCCTCATTAAAAATACCTTGGGAGATCATGGAATAAAGTCCTGGAATGCTTTGGGTGGGAAGGGAATTTAGGAGTGGATTCAGTTCCACACCCTGTGCTGAGGTGTCACTTCCAGCCTTGCTCAGGGGAACCTCAGATTTTAACAAGAGAGGGGAAGAGGAATTTTCAGGAAGCTGGGAAATGTTTTCCTCATTAAAAACTTGGAAGAACATGGAATGGAATCCTGGAATGGTTTGAGTGGGAAGGGAATTTAGGAATGGATTCAGCTCCATGGCCCTGCTCTGTGTCAATTCCAGCCTCGTTCAGGGGAGCCTCAGATTTTAATAAGAGAGGGGAAGAGGAATTTTCAGGGAGCTGGGAAGTGATTTCCTCATTAAAAATACCTTGGGAGAACATGGAACAGAACCCTGGCATGCACTGGAAGTGAATTTAGGAATGGATTCAGTTCCACACCCTGTGCTGAGGTGTCACTTCCAGTCTTGCTTGGGGGAGCCTCAGATTTTAAAACGGAAGAGGAATTTTCAGGGAGCTGGGAAGTGATTCCCTCATTAAAAACAACATGGAATAGAAGAGCTCATGGAATAAAATCCTGGAACGCTCCGGGCTGGAAGGGAATTTAGGAATGGATTCAGTTCCACACCCTGTGCTGTGCCAACTCCAGCCTCGCTCAGGGCACCCCCCTATTTCAATGATCCTTGCTGGAGCTGCTGTTTGGAGCCCCCAAATCCCACATCCCAGGCCTGATCCCCCCAAGGAATGCTGCCCCAGGCCCTGACCTTGGCACTGAACTGGTTGAGCTCCCCGTTCTCGTGGCCAGCAATGATGAACTCCCCGAGCGGGCCCCACACGGCGCTGGTGATCTTGGAGTCGCTGCAGGGAATCTTCATGTAGGGCTCGTTGTTCTCTGGGGGAGGGAAGGAGCAATCAGCCACCCAGAGCCACCACTGATCCCTTTGTGCCCCCTGCTCAGCCTGGATTTGGGATTTCCCAGCATTTCAAGGGTGGATTTTTATTTATGCAGCTCAGATTTCCAGGGGCAGCATTTTGGAATCCCATAGGGAAGGGGGTGAAGGAATCTTGTCCTTGCTGATGTGATCACTCCCAGCCATCCAGCAAAGAGATTTTTTAGGGAAAAAAATCACCCCCAAGCACTCCCAGCAAAGAGATTTTTTAGGGAAATTCAATTTTCAAGTGCAGGAATTCAGGGTGAACTCCCTGCTGCAGCATTCCCACAAATTGGCATTTCCCTGTTCCTGATGCTCCTGAGGTAAAAGGGAGCTTTATAATCCCCTATAAAATTAAGATTTATCCTTTTATGTCCCTTGCTCAGCTTGGATTTGGGCTTTTCCAGCATTTCAAGGTGGATTTTTATTTATGGAGCTCAGATTCCCAGGGGCAGCATTTTGGAATCCCATAGGGAAGGGGGGTCAGAATTAAATACTTTTCCTGCATTTCAAGGTGGATTTTTATTTATGGAGATTTCCTGGGGCAGCATTTTGGAATCCCATAAGGAAGGGGATGAAGGAATTGTGTCCTTGCTGATGTGATCACCCCCCCAACCACTCCAAATCATCCAGCAAAGAGATTTTTTAGGGAATCATCCCCTCTGCTCCATCCCTGAAAATATTCCAGCCCAATTTGGGACAGGGGAAGGAATCCCTGCCCATGGGAATGGGGTGAGATTAATCTAAATCATCAAGCAAAGAACCATCAAACGCTTTCCAAATTCAGATTTCTGGCTCAAAACTGCTTTCAGCAACTTCCAGGGGGTGAAAAACAAATTATTTTTTTTTTGGTCTTTTTCATATTTTTTAAAGCTCAATGAGCTCGAAAATTTTTTGTCACAAGAATTAGCAAAAAACCACCATTTTTTATGGTTTTAAACCCCAAAAATCACAGAGGGACATTCCCTGGCAGGATTCCATAAAAACCAATCCCAGCAGCCACATCCCATTCCAGAGTGTGTGGGTGAGAAGTAAAAGGGGTGGGAAATGGCAAGGAAAGCTCTGCAAGCCTGGAATTTTCCTGGATTGTGGCCTCCTGTGGGAATTCCTGAGCATGGGGGAAAAAAAAAATCCCAAAGCTTGGGAAGCAAAGAACCTTCCAGATTTCCCTGTGATTCCATGAAATTCCTGCATCCCAAAATCCATTAAAATCCCCCAAAAACTCAGCTCAGGAGCCTCCTCCACGCTGTGACCTCAGGGAAGCAGCTTCCCCCTTTTATTTTTTGGTGTGGATCCAAGGGAAAAAATTGGAATTTAGCAGCTCAGATGGTGCCACCCCCACGTTGGGAACTCAACAAGGGGTTGTAAAAAAATCCCCCAAAACTCAAAACTCACCCAGCTGGTGCTGGCCCTGCTCTTCCTCCTCCTCCTCCTCACCCCGTTGAGTCACGGCTCCAAATTCCTGCGAATCAAAGGAAAAAAATCGTGAGGATCCTCACAAAGAAATACCAAAAAAAATTTAAAAATAAAATAAAAAAAGGAAAAAGAAAGAGAGAGAGATTCCTGCATGCAATTACACATGAAGGAAAAACATGCAACTTCAGCTGAGCTATGGACATTTCACAGGAAACAGCAATTCTGGGGGGGCTAAAAATTGAGATTTTCAAACAACTGAGCAGAATTTGGGGTTTTTTTTTCTTTTTTTTTTTTGTTTTGGCAGTAGCAGGACTAGCTTGGATTCATGTTCATTTTACATCTTTTATCCTTTAAAAATCCAGGATATTTTAAGATCCTTTTTGGCCCACATTCCATCCCAGTGCATCTGCCAAGGGCACATTATTAAAAAGTTATTGCTAATTTACGCCACGTGGGTTGGTTTAAATGTTTATATTTAAAACATGTTTTTTTTTTCTTTTTCAGGTTTTTGGGTTGGTTTTTTTTTCCCCTTTTTACATTAAATTACCATCTGAAGGGTCGGCTGGGTAAGAAGTTTACGTCACAGGTTTATGGAAAAGAGAAATGTGCTGGATTAAAATCAGACATTTAGGGTTTTACCTTTTGGGCTTTGCGGTGCCTGTTTTACACATCCTGAATTCTCCTGCTGATAATTTTCCTTTAAAAGGGGGGGCATAGGCTGAGCTTTTCATCACATTATGCCCTGAAAGCTGACTCCAAACCAGTGTTGAAAATTCAGTTATTTGCATTTTAATAACAATCTACAAATACAACTTTTGTGTGGTTTTTTTTTAAATTATTTTTAAATATTCCCCTCGGTTCATGCGCTGCAGTTTTTGGTTTTTTTTTTTTTGTTTTGTTTTTTTTTTCCCCTAAAATTTTATTTTTCACCCCCGAGCAGTTTAATCCTCTCCCCCCTAAAATTCCAAATTCATCTGCTGGATGGGAAATAACAAACCATGAAGCTTTGCTTTTTAAAAATAGAAATATATTAAATATCTCTACATCCACACCCTCTCAGAAAGGATTTAAGGAGCAGCTGCAGCATCATCCACCAACAAAAAAAATTCATTTTTAAAGTGGTTTTTCCAAGGAAAAGCTGCTTGGAAACATCATCTTAGCCAAGGGGGGGTTACAGAAAGGAAATTCCTCGGAATTCTCAGCATTCCTACTTAAACCAGCCTCTGGAATATTCTCTGAGGCCACCTGAAATCTGAATCACCAAGCAAAGAACCATCAAACACTTCCCAAATTCAGATTTCTGGTTCAAAACTGCTTTCAGCAACTTCCAGGGGGTGAAAAACAATTTTTTTTTTGGTCTTTTTCATATTTTTTAAAATAAATTTAAGCTCAACGAGCTCGAAAATTTTTTGTTTTGTCACGAGAATGACCAAAAAACCACCATTTTTTTAGAAATGCCTCCATGGTTTTTAAATAAATCGTAATAGTAATAAATAAAAAGAATAATTAAAAAAAAAGACAAATTAAGTTTAGCATGGATTTAAAATTGTTTGAAAAAAAAAAAAGAAAACCTCCAAAAACAAATGACAATTCATCACATTTACTTGGATTAAAAAAGGACTAAACTTTATTGACAGATTGAGACAGACATTGTGACACGTTTTGAGCTACCTAGTTAGGCAGACTTTACACAAAATGTAGCATTTTTCTCTTCCAGAACAGAGTGTGGGAGGACAGCGAAACAAATCCAATTAGGACTTTATCTTATGTACAAAGTAAAATTTGGGATTGGTTTTTTTTGTCTGTTTTTTTTTTTTTTTGATTTTGTATTTTTTTGTTTTACAGCTGCAGTGTCCCTTTTTATGCAAAGCTCGTGCTGAGATACACTTGAACTGCTTGAAATTGAGATTTTTTTTTGGGGGGGGTGAGGTTGAAATTTTCATCAGATTTTCTGCCCCAATGGGCTAGAAAAAAATCAGAATTTTCCAGGCCTACACATGGAATATTCTTTCTATCAAACACTGGGTAATTTGAGCCATATTTTGGGGTTTTTTCCCCTTAAAAATTGTTAATTTAGAATTAAACTAAAACCCCTTTCCACTGGAAAAATATTCCCAAGCATATCTCAACACTGCAGGGGGGGCTAGATTTCAAAATCCACATAAGTAAACTCAATTTTTTACCAACCTAATTTTTCTTTTTAAGTCAATTCTCTTTAGAAAATGCTATTTAATTTGTTTGGAGGATCCTTTGGGTTAAAATTTAAACTTCAAGATTCACCAGCAATCTCCTTTTAAAGGTTTGGCATCTGAAGTTATTTTTTTTGTTGTTTTTTTTTTTAAATGGTGGCAGCCACTACTGTTACATTATGATTTTAATTCTTAAAAAATAACCCTGAATTTTGAAATGTAGCCTACTTTGGGATTCTGCAACTACAACCTTTATGGGTTCCTTTAAAACAAACTTTAAAAGTTTTAACAAAACCTTAATTTCAGAACTAAGCAAAGCATGTCACTTTTGGAAACTAACATTTTTTTAACTTGCTTTTTAGGATTTTTTTTTGTCTTTTTTTTCCTTAAAAAAGGTACAGTTTGTTTGTTTGTTTTTTTTTAAACCTAAAACGACAAAGAAAGAAAAGCCATCTACACACTGAAAGAAGAAGAAAAAAAAAATAAAAATAATAAAAATTAAAAAGTTTTTTCTTTTTTTTTTCCCCCCTCTAAATCTATTTAAATTCATCAAGAAATCACTACATACAGAAGCCAAAATGCAGGGTGAGGATGGAGTGGGAGGAAAAAAAGGGCCAGGAAGAAAAACAGGGAGACAATTACTTGTCTGCTGTGGGTAAAGCAACGGGAATCCCGGGAGATACAAGAACCAGTAACAAGAGTTTGCTCCTAAATTGGGATTTTTTGCCCCATTTTTGGGGTCAGTAGCGGCCGTAGGGGTGCTCTCTGTAGCCCCCCTTGACTGGCCGGGCTGGGGGGGCCTTCAGGGAGGGCCGGGTTCCATTCCAGTCATCTTGGCCTGTGGGGGAAAGGAGAGAAAAAAGGTCAGGGTTGGGTGGTGGGGAAAAGGGGTTGGAGAGGGGATGGGAGATGCAAAAGGGAAGGTGGTGATGGGGGAGAATGGCTGCTCAAAATAGCTCCCCAAAAACAGGTCCTGATCCCCAAAACAGCTCCTGATTCTCCAAAATAGCTCCTCAAAACAGCTCCTCAAAACAGGTCCCCAAAACAGCTCCTGATTCTCCAAAATAGCTCCTCAAAACAGGTCCCCAACACAGCTCCTGATTCTCCAAAATAGCTCCTCAAAACAGGTCCCCAAAAACAGGTTCTGATCCCCAAAACAGCTCCTGATTCTCCAAAATAGCTCCTCAAAATAGCTCAGCCAAAACAGGTTCCCAAACCAGATCCTGATCCCCAAAACAGGTCCTGATTCTCCAAAATAGTTCCTCAAAATAGCTCCTCAAAACAGGTCCGATTCTCCAAAATAGCTCCTCAAAATAGCTCCTCAAAACCAGGTCCTGATCCCCAAAACAGGTCCTGATTCTCCAAAATAGCTCCTCAAAACAGGTCCCCAAAACAGGTCCTGATCCCCAAAACAGCTCCTGATTCTCCAAAACAGCTCCTCAAAACAGGTCCTCAAAACAGCTCCCCAAAACCAGGTCCTGATCCCCAAAAATAGCTCCCCAAAAGCAGCTCCTGATCCTCCAAAACAGCTCCCCCATAACAGCTCCTGATCCCCAAAACCAGGTCCCCCAAAACAGCTCCTGATCACCAAAAACAGCTCCTCAAAACACCTTCCCAAAACCAGGTCCTGATCCCCAAAAACAGCTCCTGATCACCAAAAACAGTTCCTCAAAACACCTCCCCAAAACCAGGTCCTGATCCCCAAAACAGCTCCTGATCACCAAAAACAGTTCCTCAAAACACCTCCCCAAAAACAGGCCCTGATCCCCAAAACAGCTCCTGATTCTCCAAAAATAGTTCCTCAAAACAGCTCCCCAAAAACAGGTCCTGATTTGCAAAAACAGCTCCCCAAAACCAGGTCCTGATCCCCAAAACCAGGTCCCAATCCCCCAAAACAACTCTGCAGAAACAGCTCCTGATCCCCAGAAAAAGTTTCACAGAAACAGCTCCTGATCCCCAAAACCAGGTCCTGATTCCCCAAAACAGCTCCCCAAAAGCAGCTCCTGATCCTCCAAAATCCAGTTTGTGATCCAGCAAAACAGTTCCCCCAAAACAGCTCCTGATCCCCCAAAACAGCTCTGCAAAAACAGCTCCTAATCCCCCAAACCAGCGCCCCAAAACCAGCTCCTGATCCCCAAAACAGCTCCCCTATAACGGCTCCTGATCCCCCAAAATCCAGCAAAACAGCTCCACCAAAACAGCTGCTGATCCTCCAAACAGCTGCTGATCCCCCAAAACAGCTCCACCAAAACAGCTGCTGATCCCCCAAAACAGCTCCACCAAAACAGCTGCTGATCCCCCAAACAGCTCCTGATCCCCCAAAACAGCTCCACCAAAACAGCTGCTGATCCCCCAAAACAGCTCCGGATCCCCCAAACAGCTGCTGATCCCCCAAAACAGCTCCTAATCCCTC
>JAWMQZ010000088.1:4733697-4751901 GCA_035584835.1 Tangara arthus
CCATCCATCCATCCATCCATCCATCCATCCATCCATCCATCCATCCATCCATCCATCCATCCATCCATCCATCCCCCAGCCCATTCCTTCCCTTGGATCCAGTATTTTCCCTATCCCACCCCTTCCCCGTAGATCCAAAATTCCCCAGCCCCAAAATTCCCCAGTTTGCTCCTTCCCTGTGCCCACCCCACCTCATGGATCCCATCCCATGGATCCCATCCCGCCCCACAGATCCCACCCCCCGCTCACCGAACGCCTGCAGCTTTCCCGAGTGGAAGTCGCTGAGGAGGCTGAGCAGCCCCCGCTCCATCTCGCACACGTCGGACACATCCGTGAGGAAGCTGTGCTGCAGCGGGGCCCCCCGGGAGCCCCCCGCGCCCGCCCGCGCCCGCTCCTTGCTGGCCCTGCCAGGGAACGCGGCATCAGCACCGGCACCGACACCGGCAGCGACACCGGCACCAGCACCGACATCAGTACCGGCACCGGCACAGCCCGCTCGGGGCCGCCCCGCTGTCCCCGGTGTCCCCGGTGTCCCCGGGCCGCACTGACCGGCGGGGCCGCGGCCGCTGCCGGGGCGAGGGCAGCGCGGGCAGCGGCAGCGCGAAGGACGCGCTCTTGCTCGGGGGCAGCGGCCGCGGGGCCCCGGCGGGCGGCGGCTGGGCCAGGCAGCTCTGGGGGCTCCGCTTCTTCCTGCGCTCCTCCATGGGGGCGATGGCACCGGGACCAGGACCAGGACCGGCACCGGGACCGGGACCCGGCGTGCGGCGGACACGGCGCGTGGAGGCTCCTTCCCTGCACGGAGATAACGGGGAGAGGATGCGGCTGCCCGGGCACGGCGGAGGGGCTGGGGGAGCCCCGGGACAACCGGAACACAGCCGGGGGCACCGGGACCCCCGTGTTAAGGAGTGGCACCCACGGGCACCCCGAGCCGCCCCGGGGCTCGCTGGCGGCGGCAGGACCGGAGCAGGAGCTCGGTGCCCGTCCCCGGGGGGCTCCGCTCCCTCCCCGCGCCCGGAGCATCGGCCGGGGCCTGAACCGCAGCCGCAGCTCCGGCCGGGCCCCGGCGAGACGGAAAAGAGGATTTCGGCCTCAAAACACCCCGGCGAGAGCGGAGCACAGGGCACCGCATGGGGACCGTCACCCCTTTGTCCCGCCGGGCCCCCCCGAGCCCCGCGCGGCGCCGGGACGGGGCAGCTCCGGTGCGGAGCCGCTTTGTCCCCTTTGTCCCCCTTGTCCCCTTTGGCCGCAGCCTCCGGCCGCCGTCTGACCTGAGCCGGGCCCGCTCCGGCCTCCGGGACCCGATGGACACCCCGAGCCCGCCGGACGACCCCCGCCCGACGGACACCGTCCGCACAGCCGGGATTTGCATTTAAAGGGAAAGGGAACTTCCTCCGGACACCGGCTGCCCGCAGGATCCGCGGACGTGACCCGGGCTCGGCCCCGGGCTCAGCATCCCGCAGGGTCGGGAACGGGGCGGGATCCGCTCCCCGAGCCCGCGGAGCCCCCGGGTCGCTCCCGCCGCCCCCTCCCGCCTCCCGGCCGGGGATTTACCCCGAGTCCCCTCCGGTGTCCCCGCAGCGCCGCGGGATCCGTCCCTGCTGGAAGGAACCGGGAAGGGCCCCAGCCCTGGCGCAGAGCCGGGATTAACAAATCTCGTCCGTCCCCCCCCGCTTCCAGCCCGAGCGCGGCTGCTGCTGTAAATCCCGGCAGGATTTTTAACCCATCTTGGACATTCTGGAGCGGATGGGGGCACAAGGGACCAGCCCGGTTGGTACCCCCAGGGCCGGGACCCTCAGGGCTGGTGGCTCTTGGTGGCTGCAGCGTCCCAGGGAGGGACGTGCCAGGTGCTGGGGACACCTCGATGTCCCCCCTGAGTAGGGACATCCCATCCCCACCGCAGGAAAACTGCAATCCCTCCCAGCCTCCCCCAGCTCATTGCCGGGGGAAAGGAGGAGCAGAGCTCTGGGACAGGTCTGGAGGAGTTTGTGGGGTTTGGGAGTGGGGCTGTGTGTAGGAACAGTTTGTGGGGTTTGGGGTCTGTGTGTAGGAACACGGTTTGTGGGGTTTGGGGTACACAGTTTGTAGGGATTGGGGGCTGCGTGCAGGAACAGTTTGGGGTCATTGGGACTGGGGCTGTGTGTAGATACAGTTTGTGGGGACTGGGATTGGGGGCTGTGTGTAGGAACACAGTTTTTGGGGTTTAGGAGTGGGGCTGTGTGTAGGTTCAGTTTGTGGGGTTTGGGAGTGGAGCTGCTCCCCAATGAGCCCAGCTGTGAGCAGCAGGTGAGCCACAGGGTGCCCACTGTGCTGACCAAAGGGCACAGAGAGCACACAGGTGCCCTGCATGAATGTGAGTGGTACAAAAACTTGGGTAAAGAACAACCAGGGCAGGTGCTTGCAGCTTTCTGATGAGATTTTGTGTTACTCTGTAAGGGTTAAAGCTTTCTGAAATTGTATGGTGACACTCTGGGTATCGTGGCTGTCTCAACTGTGACAGGACACAGGGAAGCTGTGTCCCACAGAGCCACCCCACAGCCCAAAATCTCCACCCCGTGGTAAAGAGAGACACCAGAGGCAGCAGCGAGGTTGGGAGTGTTTCTATTGGATACAGGATACACACGAGGAGGTTTCTGTACCTTAACAGGGAAAAAGACAGAAAAAAAAGGGGGTTTGGTGAATTTCTTAGGGGTTTTGCTTTTTCTGCAGTCCAGATGTCAGCAGCAGCCCTGCTCAGCCTGGCTGGGTTACATTCATGGGTCATCCCAGAGGAACCAGCAGGGGCTGGAAGACAAAGCCACCACAGCTCCAGGGACTGTCCCAGAGGATGTCCAGCAGGGCTCTGTCCATGCTGCCCTCCTCAGATCTGGATTCCCTGGAGGAAAAGGAGATGTGGAGGCAGGTCCTTCATGGAGGGGAGATGTGAGAGCAGCTGCGGTGCCAGAAGAGAATCCCAGAGGGATCCACTGGACACATCCAGGGTGAGGATCAGCTCCCAGCACGAGGAAGGCAATGCTGGGAGTGAAGTCTGTCACAAACAGAAGCTGCAGCGAGGTTCCAAGCGAGCCGAGTCTTCCAAAAGATCAGCGAGAAGACAAAGTCCTGACAAACCAAGGAAAATCCCAAAACCCGGTGCCAGCAGGTGCCACATCTGTCCCTAAACTCCCTCCCAGCACATGCAGGCCCCGTGGGGTGAGGCAGCACTGGGGAGATGCTCTTCCAAGCAGAGAGGGAAAGGAGAAGTGGGGCTGGGATAGCACAGGCACCCCCAGGAGCAGCCCCAGGCACAATCCAGGAGCAGATCCTGGCTGAAACAGCAGCTCCAGGTGCTCACACAGCTCTGAGGTTTGATCCTCCTGCAGTCCCAGCTCCATGGATGCCTCCAGGGCTGGGGGGCACCTCCCCAATCCCTGTGCACAACGATGCAAACACTTGGGAATGAGACCTTTGGGATAACTGTTTAATACACTTTGTGCACGTGTGCGTTCAGCAAAGAGGCAACTGTGAATTATAAGGCGGTTTGGAGATTGGCAGGGCCTGGCAAGAGCAAAAAATTCCCAAGGGTGGGACCAGGCACCCCCTTTTGCTGCTTCTCCTGGTCCCCATTGCAGACACGGAGAGCAGGGAACGGCCTCTTGTGCCCTCAGCTCACACACGAGCTGCCAGCAGAGCCAGACCAGGAGCTCCCTCCTGCCTGGCAGGGGGGAGAGGGAGAATCCAGTGCTGGGAATGTTCTGGAATTCTCCCAGCTCTGCTGTCACTCCAGAGTGGAGTCCTTGTGATGGTGGAGGCGTGTCCCTTGTCCCTGTGCGTGTCCCTGCCAGTGACCAGGTCCTTTAGTGAGAGGGACAATCAGCTGAGGCTCCGTATTTTCAATATTCACACAGGCAGGGAGCTGGGCCCTTCTGCTTCTTATGGATATCCATAGATATAAAGTGTTGCCCTGCACATTTTTATATATCTTATATATATATATGTATATATATATATAAAATCTTAAAAAAACCCTCCAAAAACCTAAACTAGGAAATCTCCCATCCCCAGGAGGGCTGTGTCCTGTCCTTTCCCAGCTGTCCCAGGACAGGGAGAGTGGAATCTAAAGCAGCTCCCAGGTCACCCTCCCTCACCCAGCTGGGGCTCAGTCAGTGCCCTGCTCAGTCCCGCTCTGCCCTGCTGCTCCTGTGCTCAGTTCTGCCAGGGTTCCTGTGGGATCCGGGCTCTGTGGGGCCTTTCCTGGGCTCAGGGGATCTGGAGCAGCCTCAGAGCTGTCCCGTGGTGGCTCCTTCAGGGGCTCCAGCAGCTCAGTGTGGGCACACAGGTCCTGCACCTTCTTGTTGAGGTCGTTGCGCTCCGTCTGCAGCGCCCGGCACAGCTTCTCCAGGCGCTGGATCTTCACCTGCAGCCCCTCCAGCTCCTTGTCCCGCAGGGTTTTCTGCAGGGAGAGAGGCACAGAGAGAGCTGGAACCCCAGAGGGATAGGAGAGAACAGGGACAGGTCTGAAATGCAGGGAGGGCGGGTTTAGGTGGGATATTGGGATGGAATTTCTCCCTGTGAAGGTGAAGAGGCCCTGGCACAGGTGCCCAGAGAAGCTGGGGCTGCCCCTGGATCCCTGCAAGTGTCCAAGGCCAGGCTTATCCCAGGACACTTATCCCAGGAGGAACCTGGGACAGTGGAAGGTGTCCCTGACCATGGCAGGGGCTGGAATGGGATGAACTTTAAGATCCTTCCAACCCAAACCATTCCATGACTGATTCTGGGGAAACCAAGCAAACCCTCAGCACCCAAGGCACCAAGGAGCTTCCTCCTCCCTTTGCCCTCACAGAGCACCGAGGCAGGGCCTGTCCTGTCCCCACCCACCCTCCCCAGCTGCTCCAGAGCCTCCCCTCACCTCCTCTGCCATCTCCAGCAGGGCCTTGTTGCTGCTCTCCCAGCGGGAGCGGTACATGGTGGTCTCCTTCTCCAGCTTCTTGATTTTCTTGGTCATCTATAGAATCACAGAGAGGGCACAAATCGAGTCACAAAATGTCCTGATCCCCACAGGGATCAAAAGAAACCAACCCCAGGGAGAGCAGTGCAGTGACATCCCACAGGTCCTCATGTGTCACCCCAAATTTTGGATGTAGACTTAAACTAAACTGAAATTTGGAGCTGGGGGGAAAAAAGCATCACCCACCTTCTCCATCTCCTGTTTGAACGTTGTGAACACTTCACTGCTTTTGGAAAGGGTGTTCTGGAACTCCTCAAACTTCTCAGTGTACAGAGCCAGCTGTGGGGAGAGACAGGGAGTTCATGGCACCAGGGCCAGGGCTGAGCTGCTGCCCTGGCACAAGGACAAACAGCAGGAGCTGCTCTGCCAAAGGCAAATTCTGTCCCAGGGAAACATCCTGAGAGCTGAGTGTTCCACCAACTCCTCCTGGCTGATCCCATGACTGCTCCCAGCACTGGGAAACAACCCCTGAACAAAGCTCACAAAACCAAACCCAGCAGGGATCCTGCCCCTCTGTTTTCCAGATTAAAGAACTTTGGGTTGCTCAGGGAGGGAGGGAGGGAAATCCCCAAAGAAAACAAGCTGAGCAGGGAACTCACCTGCTGCTTGAGGTGGGTCTCCTGCTGCTTCATCAGCTCACACATCCTCTGTGACTCCACAGCTTCCTTCAGCAGCTGGGGAAGAACAGCAAAGAATTATCTGGGGATGCTCCTGGCCCAGCCCTGCTCAGGAGAGGCACAAGGAGCACAGCAGGGCTCCAGCCTGGCTCCTGGACATGCCAAGACCTGGGGTAACACCCAGGGACCCACACCAAGACCCCAAAAGTGCCCCAATCAACTGCTCCAACACTTACAAAATCCTTCTCCCGCTGGTGCCTCTCCTCTGCCTCCTTCAGCATCTCCTGGGCCTGCTGCAGTTTGGCATCCACCAGCTGCTGCTGCAGCTCCTTGTGCTTGAACACCTTGTCAATGTGCTGCAGGGGGAACAGCACAGCTCAGGGCACACCCAGAGCAGCAGGAAAGGCTCCCAGTCCTGACCAGAAAATTCCTCTGGCTGCCCTAAAGGGCCCCAGCCCCTGCCCAGGGGCCTCAGAGTCAAAACCGCCTGTGCCTTCGATTTTAGCCCTTGGAAAAAACAATTCCCACCTTTCTATGAAGAATTACAAGTCAAGAGAGTTTAAGGAGAATAACAGTTAATCACAGAGTGAAAAATAGATTTTTGAAGTTTTTAGAATGAGAGTTCAAGAAGCAAGAAAGAAGAATCTAAGCATGTCCAGTCTTTCTCCTTCTTCTTCTTCTTAGTCGCCATCTCCTGCTGTGATGGTGGCACTTTTAGATTGGTTTAGAGTAGAAGCTCACTGTCTAACATAGGTGATGGTATTGGGAAGTTATGGTAAATATTGTACATGTAGTTTTTAGTATAAAAAGATAACACCAGTGTGCCTCAACCTGACCTGCAAACAGACCTAGGGCGAGTCAGAGAAAGAATGTTATAAATAAGAAATAATAAACAATAAACACAAAAGAACCCTGACTCTGTCGACTGCCCAAGCTAAAAAAAAAGAAGTTTTCTGTATCTCAGAGTCCCTGTGGCCAGCAGAGGCTCTGGGAGAAGCTGACCCACCTCCTCCCTGAGCTCGTACTGCTCGATGAGCTTCTTGAGCCTCTCGGCCAGCTCCATGTTCTCCTGGCGCAGCTTCGAGTTGCGCTCGTTGTGCTGCTCCATCTGCAGCTGGATGTCGTTCAGGGTCACCTGGAAGTGAGAGGTCACCTCCTTCCTCTTCTCCTCCTCCTCCCTGGCACGCTGGACGCCCTCCTCCTGCGGCAGGGATGGGGCAGGTAAGGGAGGGACTTCCCTGAATGGTGTTCCCAACTTACCCAGACTCCCATTATTCCTTATTTCCATCAGGAAAACTTCCCAAAATTATTCCTTATATGCATAAGAAAAGCTTCCCTAAATGATGTTCCCAACCCATTCAGCCTCCTGTTATTCCTTATTTCCATCAGGAAAACTTCCCAAAATTATGTTCCCAAGCTATCCAGCCTCCCATTATTCCTTCTATCCCTCAGGAAAACTTCCCAAAATTATGTTCTTATATCCCTAAGAAAAACTTCCCAAAATTATGTTCCCAATGAATTCAGCCTCCCATTATTCCTTCTATCCCTCAGGAAAACTTCCCAAAATTATGTTCCCAACTAATTCAGCCTCCCATTATTCCTTATTTCCATAAGAAAAACTTTCCAAAATGATGTTCTTACATCCATGAGGAAAACTTTCCTAGATGTTCCCAATGCGTTCAGCCTCCCATTCCTTATATCCCTCAGGAAAACTTCCCAAAATTATGTCCTTATATCCCTGAGGAAAACTTCCCAAATGATTTTCCCAACCTATCCAGGCTCCCATTATTCCTTACATCCCTCAGGAAAACTTCCCAAAATTATGTTCCCAACTAATTCAGCCTCCCATTATTCCTTATTTCCATAAGAAAAGCTTCCCAAAATTATGTTCTTACATCCGTAAGAAAAACTTCCCTAAATGATTTTCCTAACCCATTCAGCCTCCCATTATTCCTTACAACCATAAGAAAAACTTCCCAAAATTATGCCCTAATATCCATCAGGAAAACTCCCCAAAATGATGTTCCCAGTGAATTCAGCCTCCCATGACTCCTTCCACCCCTCAGGAAAGGGCTCTGGGCTCTCCCCCTTCCCTTCCTTCAGGGCACAAATCCTGAAATGACACCTCAGACACTGCAGGCCATGATAGCCCCACCCCAAACCCCAAATCCTGCCCTGCCCCAGAGCGGGGGCACCCCTGGCACGGCTGAGGGTGCCCAGGTGGCTCCTGGGGAGGGTTCCAGGGCTGGGGAAGGAGCAGGGAGCACCCTGAGGTGCAGCTCCTGGCACAGGTTCTCCAGCTTGCTGCGCGCCAGACTGTGCTCGCTCTGCAGGTGATCCACCCCAAAACCACCCCAAACCCCAAACCCTGCCCTGCCCCAGAGGGGTGAGGGTGCCCAGGTGGCTCCTGGGGAGGGTTCCAGGGGTGAGGAAGGGCAGGAGCACCTTGAGGGTGCGGTTGTGCCTCTGCAGCTCCCGGCACAGGCTCTCCAGCTTGCTGCGCGCCAGGATGGCCTTGCTGTGCTCGCTCTGCAGGTGATCCTTCTCCTGCACCAGCTGGCTCTGCTTCTTCTGCAGCATCCTCATCTGCTTCTGCGAGGTCCTGTGCTCCTCCAGCTGCCACAGGGGAGCACAGGCTGGGCGGGCAGCAGGGCAGAGGTGTCCCCCCCTGAGGGGACACCATGTGCCCTGCTGAGGGGACACCTGAGGGGACACCATGTGCCCTGCTGAGGGGACACCTGAGGGGACACCATCTGCCCCCCTGAGGGGACACCTGAGGGGACACCATGTGCCCCCCTGAGGGGACACCATCTTCCTTTCTAAGGGGACACCATCTTCCCTCCTGAGGGGATACCTGAGGGGACACCATCTGCGCCCCTGAGGGGACACCTGAGGAGACACCTGAGAGGAAACCATCTTCCCTCCTGAGGCGATACCTGAGGGGACACCATCTGCCCCACTGAGGGGACACCATCTTCCCTCCTGAGGGGACAACATCCACCCCCGTGAGGGGACACCTGAGAGGACACCATCTTCCCCCTCAGGAGACACCATCCTCCCCCCTGAGAGGACACCTGAGGGGACACCATCTTCCTTCCTGAGGGGACACCATCTGACCCCTGAGGGGACACCATCCACCCCCTGAGGGGACACCATGTGCCCCCCTGAGGGGACACCTGAGGGGACACCATCTTCCCCCCTGAGGGGACACCATCCACCCTCCTGAGGGGACACCTGACGGGACACCATCTTCCTTCCTGAGGGGACACCATCTTCCTTCCTGAGGGGACACCATCAGCCCCCCTGAGGGGACACCATCTTCCTTTCTGAGGGGACACCATCTTCCTTTCTGAGGGGACACCATTTCCCCCCCGAGGGGACACCATCAGCCCGTGCCCCAAGGCCAGCAGGTTTGTGACACCTCAGGGCAGAGCAGCAGTGACACAGAGCCCAAGGGCTTTTCCTTTTCTCCTTCCTCAATTCCCACCCTGCTGGAATTGGAAGGAGCTCCACATTCCCCCAGCACAGGGAAAAGCCACCCATGGGGCACTTTGGACGTGCACAGGCAGCCCCAAACCTCCTCCAGCTCCACATCCACGCTTGGAATTCCACCTTGGCTATGGTTAAATGTGGGATCAGGCTTTGTGTGGGTGAAACTGAGCTCCTCTTGCAGCCAGATGTGCCAAAATTCCTCCTGTCCACGCTTCACCCAGCACCACCCACCCTCTCCTGGGCAGGGATCCAGCCCTGCAGGGATCCCAGGACACCACAAATGCCCAGGGTGACCCTGGAATGTCCCTCTCAAAGGGCTCTCCTGCCTCCCCCAGCCCCAGCACTCACCAGCTCAGCGTATTTCTTGCACAGAGCTGCCAGTTTCTCCTCTGATGTGCTCAGGGTGTTCAGGGTCTGCATCAGCAGAGTGATTTCCTTGCCTGGAAAGGGAGGTGGAATGGGAACGATGCAATAAATGGGATAAAAATGGCTTTACACAGAGATCTGGCTTGGAAAGGTGGAAAAAGGAGGGGCTGAGCAGGTTCCCAGTGCACTCCCATGATTTCCCCATGATGGGAGAACTGGAGCAGCTGGATTTTGTTGATTTTGGAGGGGGAAACCATCCCTGGGCTGGCTGGAGCCAGCTGTGCCCAGCAGAAGAGAAACCCACGGAATTCAGAGGCTGCACTGGGCACAGAACAGAACAGGAGGATGTTCCCAAACACATCCAAGGCTCTGACTTCCCCCAGTGGATAAAATCCACTTATCCCCAATTTTATCCACTTTAAATGGACAAAATCCATTTATCCATGCACTGATATCCTTGGGAACAGCTGGAGCAGGGAATCCCTCCCCTAAACCCTTGGGGAGTTGGGAATCTCTCACCTAAACCCCTGGGGAGCAGGGAATCCTTCACTTAAACCCTTGTGGAGCAGAAAATCCCTTGTCTAAACCCTTGGGGAGCTGGGAATCCTTCCCCTAAAGCCTTGAGGAGCTGGAAATCCTTCCCCTAAACCCTTGGGAGCTGGGAATCCTTCCCCTAAACCCTTGGGGAGCTGAGAATCCTTCACCTAAACCCTTGGGGAGCTGGGAATCCTTCACTTAAACCCTTGGGGAGCTGGGAATCCTTCCCCTAAACCCTTGGGGAGCTGGGAATCCTTCCCCTAAACCCTTGAGGAGCTGGGAATCCTTCCCCTAAACCCTTGGGAGCTGGGAATCCTTCCCCTAAACCCTTGGGAGCTGGGAATCCTTCCCCATAACTCCTGGGGAGCAGGGAATCCTTCCCCTAAACCCTGAGGAGTTCAAAATGTCTCACCTAAACCCTTGGCTTTCTTCTTCTCCTGAGCTTTCTTCTGGTCCCTGTCCCCAGCCTCCTCTCCAGGCCGGAACTCCTCGCTGCCCTTGGAGCTCTCCTTCTCTCCGTTGATCTCGGGGCCCCCTGGCTCCTGCTCCCCGTTCCTGGGCGAGTCACTGCGGCCCTTGTCGGGCTCCTCGGGGGTGTCCCCATGTCCCCCATCCTCCCCTGGGTTCTCCTGGCTGGCATCCACACAGTAGGTGCTCAGGATGTCCTCCAGCTGCCGGCTCAGCTCCTCCGAGACGTCGCGGGAGGATTTGGGATCTTCCTGAGTCAGGGGAGCTAGGAGGGGAAAAAAGAACACAAAAATGAATTCATTAATTGATTTATTCTCCTCCAGCCAGCTCTCATAAGCTCTTGGAGGTTTATATCACACCCAAGATAGCTCAGCTACCTTAGAAGGTATAAAATCAGCAGGGTGGGTTCTGTGGGAGTGTTGGAAACCAAGCCCCTGACATCTGTCAAAAATGAGAATTCCCCCTCTCCCCTCTTTATTTTTTTTGTGTGTGAGCTTGAAGCTCTTTAGCATGAGAATGGATTTGAAACCTGGGTAAGAGCAGCTGGGGATGGAGCAGGCAGAACATCCTGGCAGCAGGGAGGAGAGGGGAACTCCTCCAGGATGCACACACACAGAAATAGGGGAAAACCAGATTTAATAAAAGGCAAAATAACAAAACTCTTTACAGAGAAAAATCCAGCCAGGTGCAAGAGGTTTCTGCTCCTGGTAAAACACTTCACAAAAGCTATTAGTTTATTTGTTATCTCCTTTTTCTAGTAAATTGCTCAGGTAATTTTTTGGTTGCTGTCCAATTGTCCATCCTTAAGTTTGAGGTGAAGTTCCCCAAGTCCTATGAGGTGTCTTTCCACCTAATTAAAAAGAGAAATTTCTGAGCTTATTTCCTTTTTAAGGGGACAAAAGATCGTTTTGTCACTCCATCAGGAGGGCACATTCCTATAAATTGAGGCTTTCCCCCCTCCTCTCACCCTGCAGGGAATGGGAGGTTTTCCCTGGCTGGACTTGCAGCAGGATAAGCTGCTTTGTTCCATTCCCACCAGCCTCTCCTTTGATCAGCAGAGCATGACCAAGCCCCTGACATCTGTCAAGAAGGAGAATTCCCCCCTCTCCCCTCTGTTTTTTTTTTTAAGGAAAGCAGGTTGTGTGTGAGGTTTTTCCTCCCAGAGGAATTGGAAGCTCCAGGGCTGAGATTTTTAGCATGACAATGGATTTGAAACCTGGGTAGGAGCAGCTGGGATCAAACAGGGATGGAGCAGGCAGAACATCCTGACAGCAGGCAGAGGGGAACTCCTCCAGGATGCACACACACAAAAATAGGGAAAAAACCACAATTTTCTGCTCTGGAAAACCACAATTTTCTGCCCAGGAAAACCAGGATTTTCTGCCTTGAAACCCAGGATTTTCTGCCCAGGAAAACCAGGATTTTCTGCCTGGAAAACCAGGATTCTCTGCCCTGGACGACCAGGATTCTCTGCCCTGGAAAACCAGGATTCTCTGCCCTGGAAAACCAGGATTCTCTGCCTGGAAAACCAGGATTTTTTTGCCCAGGAAACCCCGGATTTTCTGGTCTAGGAAACCAGGATTTTCTGCCCTTGAAAAATCACAATTTTCTGCCTGGAAATCCAGGATTTTCTGCCCTGGAAAACCTGGATTTTCTGCCCACCTTCTGGGGGAGCTGCAGCCTCAGGTGAGTCTCCCTCTTCCAGCCCCATCCCGCTGCTCGTTCTGGAAGGACGTGGAGCTGCTTTGGTCTCCACTCCCTGGTTCTTCATCACAGCCTTTGCACCCTCTCAGGCTCTGCAGAGACACAAGGGAAAGGTTTTGAGGACATCTGCAGGATTTTTGGAGTCATCAGCCCTGGCTGGCGAGGAAGGAGCCTGTTCTCAGCAGCAGCTCAGCGCTGAGGAAAGCATCTCCAGATTCCCAGTTTGTGTCAGGATAATTCCTGGTGGAATCTCCCTCTGGAGCAAGGCAGCACCTCCCAACCCACAGATAACAGAATTTCCCCACTGGGGTCTGGGATTTCAAACCTGACCCAGAAATCAGAGCTGGCACAGCACAGAGGTCAATTCCTGCTGGATTCCCTGGCTGAAATCCCAGCTCCTCCTCATCCTCATCCCCTGAGGGGTCTGGATGTTCTCAGTCTTTTCATTATCACCCTATTAGGAGCTGGGGGTGCTGCTGTTGCCGGTCCCGAGGGAAAGAAGAGTCCCCGGTCATACCGGGACTGGAGTTACCGGGGCTCCTGGAAGGAAAACCCGCGGGCACAGCGGCGGCAGAGCCCGGCCCGGGGCAGCGCCCTTCACCTTCACCGGCACCTGCCCCGCGCCCCGGGCGCTCCTTTTGCGCTGCTGCTGCACCCGCGCAGCTCCGGGGCCACAACCGGGCACGGGGGCGAGAACCGGGGCGTGAGGGCGATAACCGGGGCAGGGGAGCGAGAACCAGGATACGGAGGTGATAATAACCGGGGTACGGGGGACGATAACCGGGGGGCGATAACCGAGGCACGGGGGCGATAATAACCGAGATACAGGGGCGACAACCGGGGAGCGATAACCAGGTTACGGGGGCGATAACCGGGGTACGGGGGCGATAACGGGGGTTCGGGAGTGACTCAGCCCCCCGGAACCCCCGGCCCATGGCTCCCTCGGCACCGGCAGCCCCGGCCCGCCCAGCCCCGCTGCCCCCGTTCCACCGGGACCCGGCCCCCCCAGCTCCGCTATGGCCCCGGGCGCGGCTCAGCCCCCGGTGCAGCCTCCGCCTCCCCCCGCCGCCCCCGGTTAAAGCGGCCCCGCGCTGCCCCCTCCCCGCACCGCCGTGACGTCACGCGCGCACCCCGTGACGTCAGCGCTGGCGGTCTGACGCAGGTGTCGCCTCGCTCCTCAGCCAACGGGCGCGCAGGGCCCGGCGGGGGCCCGGCGCATCGGCGGGGTGCTGGGTGCCGATGCCCGGCTAGTGCCGCTGTGGCGGCGGTTGTGGCGGTTCCGGTGGTACCGGCGCTGAGGGAGCGGTTCGGCCCGGGGCCTCCAACGGCCGCGCGTGCGCCCGCCCGCGCCGCCGCCCAATCAGCGCTCGCCGCGCGGAGGCTGCCGGGAAGCACCGGGGAGACGCGGCAAGCGCGGCGGGAGGTGCTGAGGGGACTACAGCTCCCGGCATGCTCCCCGAGAGAGCGGCCAGAGGAACTACAGCTCCCGGCATGCTCCGCGAGAGAGCGGCCACAGGAACTACAGCTCCCGGCATGCTCTGCGAGAGCGCAGCCAAGGAACTACAGCTCCCGGCATGCACCGCGAGAGGGCGGCCACAGGAACTACAGTTCCCGGCATGCTCAGCGCGAGGGTCGCCATAAGAACCACAGCTCCCGGCCTGCTCCGTAGGGCTGAAATGAGAAGATGAGGAAGGAAGAGGAAGGGAAGGGGGAAGGTAACTGTATCCTACAACTACCGCGGTTGGGGAAGAAGAGGATGAGAAAGAAGGGGAACTGTGGCCTACAACTCCCGGCATGCCTGGCGCATGCCTGCTCTGGGGACAACAATTCCCGCCCTGCTCCTCTGGAAGAAAAAGGAGATGAGGAGGAAAAGGAGGAAGAGGAAGGGAAGGGGGTGGAGAAAGAAGGAAAAGCTCGGCCTACAACTCCCAGCATGCCCTGCGCGTGCCCAACCCGGAAACCACAACTCCCAGCACGCCCCGCGCGCGGCCGCCGTTCCCGGGCACCGGGAGCCCCTCCCAAGGTCACCGATCACCCCCGGTTCCCCCAGCACAGCACAGCCGGACACCTGCACAGGTGCAGTTTATTCGTTCCACAACAAGGGACACCCCAGAACCGGGGCTTTGCTCCTCTGCTTTGACCGAAATCGTGGCAAAGTGGCCCAAAAATCGCCGCGGGGGCTCGGGGAGCTCCGTGAGCAGCGCGGGAGGAGCAGCGGGGCAGCCCCGGGGGTTTCCAGGTGTGCCTGCCTCACAGTGCTCATTTACAGCAATCACAGGAATTTCTTCATATAGAGTTTTCTCTGTGGCCCAATTAGACAAATATCTCGCTATCTATAATATAAAAAATACAGAGATTTGTTGTTTTTGGAAGTAAAATGTGCATTTATCTGACTGTGAGCAGGAGGTAAACCTGAAAACCTGGTGCTGCTGGAGCTCCCATCACCGCTGGCAGGTGGAGCCAAATCTTCCTCCACCCCAAACCACCCCAAGGCAGGAAAAAACCCAGAATTCAGCCCATGTTTCTCATGGCAAATAAAGTATTTCAAGTAAAGATGAAGGTGGGTTTCAGCATTTCAGAGCTCTCAGATCAGTCAGTACAATGCAAACCAAACCTGTGCAACAGCAGCTGTGCTTCCTGCTCCAAAAAAATCCACCCCAGTTCCCATCTTTGGGCTCTTGTTGCTTTTTTTTGTTTTGTTTTGTTTTTAATCCTTGGAAATACCACTAGCAGTTCTTCAAAAAAAAAAACCAAAACAAACAAAAAAAAAATCTAGACAAAGGGAAGCAGCAGAAAAAAAATAATAACTTCCCAGCAGTGAGAGAACTTCTCATTTTTTCTGTCCATTTTCAGTATTTTTCATCAGGGAACTGGTCCTGGCTTCACCAGGACTGTCCACCTGAAGGAGGAAGGCCAGGGCTAAATTTTTGCTCTTGGCATATTAAAGAGTCTTTAATAAAGAGTAACATGTGCAAAAAAAAAAAAAAAAAAAAAAGAAAAAAAAATTTAAATAGATCAAGCCAGGTTTTGTAGAATTACTGTGGCCAGAACAGCTCCCTCCTCTCTGTGTCCTCACCCAACGAGGTAAAAACTGCACTGGGGAGACACCACCACAAAGAAGAAGCCACCAAGAGGTGCCACTTGTCACCTCAGTGTCCTTCCTGCCTCCAAAGCCAAGGTGAGCAGCACCCAAAGGAACCAGGAGCAGAAATTCCCCTTCTCTCCAGGAGCTCTTGACATTTGCAGAGTTTTCCTAAACAGGTGCAGTGGGTGTCCAACCTTTCCAGCCAGGACCAGCAGCTGCTCTCCTAAACTTTCCAGAGAGTTTGTGGTGGGTTTTTTGGGGGGTTTTGTGGAGTTTTTTCCCCCAGGATTATAGCTGGAATCCTTCCATGGGAGCTTCAGCTTGCTGGAAGATGTATTGCTGCTGGTTCTCGTCCACCTGGGGAGCCACGGCCGCGTCCTCCTCCACCCCAAAGTAGTGCTCGATCAAATCAAAGGCTTTCTGGTAGATCTCCTGGTTCTCGTGGCTCTGCAGAAATTCGATCTTATCCAAACCTTTGGAAGACAAAAAAAAAAAAAAAAAAAAAAAAGTGGAATGGGATGAAAGAAAGGAATTCGCTCTCTGTCCTCTAAAGAATTCTGTGAGCAGAATAAATCCTATGGTATTTTATGAAAAATCCTTTGGCTAAGATCTTTTTCTCCTGAGAAGCTGAGAGGCCTCAGAAATTAAATTTAAACAATGATTACCTGCTGTTGTGGGATGCAACAGGTGCATCTGTGATTGGGCTCATGTGGTTGTTTCTAATTAATGGTCAATCACAGTCAGCTGGCTCAGACTCTCTGGTCAGTCACAAGATTTTATTATAATTTTATTCCATTCCTTTCCTTGCTAGCCTGAGGAAATCCTTTTCTTCTATTCTTTAGTGTAGTTTTTTTATATAATTTTCTTTTAAATATATATAATAAATATATATTCATATACAATAAATATATATATTTAATAAATATATTTTATATATAATACATTAATAAATAATATATAAATATATAAGTTTTATAAATATATATTTTATATAAATATATAATTTATATGTTATTTATTAATATATTATATATTTATATATAAATTATATATTTATATAAAATATATATTTATAAAACTTATATATTTATATATATTATTTATTAATATATTATATATTATATTATCTAGAATTATTATTTCTCAATATTTCTAAATATTTATTTTCTATATAAATATATAATTTATATATATTATTTATTAAGATATAATATATAATATTATATATCATTATTATTTATAAATTTAAATAGATATCTATTTATATATAAGTATATTTATATATAATTTTTATATATTAAGAAATATAATATTATATATTATTGTTTATAATTTTAATAAATACTTTTATATAAATATATAATTTTTATAGATTCTTTATTAAGGTATATTATATAGATATATAATATTATATTTATAATAAAATAATAAATCAGCCTTCTGAAACACAGAGTCAAGATTCTCCTCTCTTCCCTCATCCTGGGACCCCTGCAAACACCACCACCCAAACCCAGCTGTGCCAAAGCTCTGGATCTCAGGTTTGCCTGATCCAGATGTGCTCCCAGCTGCAGGCTGATCCCAAATTCCAGTGGGATTGAAAAAGAGGGATTTGGTAGCTCCAGGGCCTGTCCCAGGAGCCTCCAGCTGCCCCAGTTCAGTGCAGTGAGCACATCCAGGCACCCTGCACCCTCAGGAATTCCAGGAATTGTCCTTCCAGGGAGAATCAGGACACTCAGAGTAATGAGAGGGCAAAGCAGGCACTGCCAGCTCTCAGGGAGCTTCAGACCAAAATAGGAACTTGTTCCTCCTCAAAGCATCAAGAGCAGGACCAAAAAAAAAAAAAAAAATCCATCAGCACCAAATTAAGTCACTCCAGGGAAAAGTAAAGTCTCTCTGGATTTAAAGTGTAAAACTGGGTAGATTCAGAGCAATTTTACACCCAGAACTGTCACTTTTTACTTAGCTCAGCTCATTTCTGCTTCATATTCCCACCTGGTGCAAGTCACCATTTTCAGCTTGGCCTCCAGGTCAGAGTTTTTACTTCCAAATATTTTCTCATCACCCACTAAATGAGTTTGAAGATTTTGGAACAAATATTGGCTAATTTGCAATACAATAAACCCTTGGACAGAGCAGAAAAGCCCCTGCAGTGCCCAAAGCCCCACGTACCATAGGCCTCCTCAATCAGGCTGCAGTAGGGGTTGATCCCAGTCCCACTCTGGTTGGCTTCCTGCTCTCCCAGCCTCAGGATGTTCTCCAGCCCGTTCAGTGCCACCAGAACAATCTTGGAGTCCATGACAGTCAGCAGGTCACACAGGGGTTTGATACAGCCCAAATTCACCAGGTACCTGCAGGGAGAGAGCAGCACCAGCATCACTGCCTCCCCAGGAGCATCACCTGTGCTCCATGGGAAAGCAAAGGAGATGAGCCCAACTAAAATCCAGAAATTTACCTTAAAATACACATTTACTGCTCTGCAAGGTTAATTTTGATCCATTTATTTGCATTGCATGCAACCCTATTTTCAGAATTTTATTTTTTTTAAGGAAAGGAGCCACTTCTGAAATCCAGGTGCTGCTCAAATTAACTCCACACCGGAATTTAATCTGTCATTAAATTTAGACATTTAGCTTCAACTATCCCTTCTGAAATCCAGGTGCTGCTCAAATTAAGTCCACACTGGAATTTTATCTGTCATTAAATTTGGACATTTAGCCTCAACTACCCAAAGCCTCAACTACCCAACTGCCACTTCTGAAATCTGGATGCTGCTCAAATTAAGTCCACACTGGAATTTTATCTGTCATTAAATTTGGACATTCAGCCTCAACTACCTCAACTATCCCTTCTGAAATCCAGGTGCTGCTCAAATTAAGTCAAGTCCACACTGGAATTTTATCTGTCATTAAATGTAGACATTTAGCCTCAACTACTCCTTCTGAAATCTGGAT
>JAWMQZ010000088.1:4752275-4772719 GCA_035584835.1 Tangara arthus
CAGAGAAAGGATAATTAAACATCAAGGAGCTCCAGCTCTTCCAAGGGATTGAGGATGGACAAATAGGAGCTGTATCTTCTCTAATTCCAATTATCCAGCCTGTGGGGTTCAATCCATGTGCTGCTGCCATTCCCATTTTTATTTCCATTTTTTAGCTCATTTGGCTGCAGAATAAGAGATGTGAACCAATCCAGCCTCTAAGGGTCAGAGAAAGGAAAAAGCTAAAAATTCTTAATGCTGAGCTTGGAATGTGGGATCACTGCACTTCCCAAAAGGCTTCCTGAAACAAACTTCCATTTCCATATGCCCATGTGAAGAACTTCCCAAGCTGAAGGGTTTATTCCTCAGCCAAATCCTATTAAAAGCAGATATTCCATAACCAGCACCCTGGAATTGCAGTAACATTGGGGGAATCTCAAAGCTCTGCTTGTGTAGGTCAGGAACAGGATAATTAAACCTCAAGGAGCTCCAGCTCTTCCAAGGGATTGAGGATGGACAAATAGGAGCTGTATCTCCTCTAATTCCAATTATCCAGCCTGTGGGGTTCAATCCATGTGCTGCTGCCATTCCCATTTTTATTCCCATTTTTAGCTCATTTGGCAGTAGCAAATTTGCAAATGGCTGCAGAATAAGAGAAGTGAACCAATCCAGCCTCTGAGGGTCAGAGAACGGAAAAAGCTGCAAATCCTTAATGCTGAGCTTGGAAGGTGGGATCACTGCACTTCCCAAAAGGCTTCCTGAAACAAACTTCCATTTCCACATCCCCATGTGAAGAACTTCCCAAGCTGAAGGGATTGCTGTGGTTTATTCCTCAGCCAAATCCTATTAAAAGCAGATATTCCATAACCAGCACAGCAGACAAACTCTGGAATTGCAGCAATGCTAAAAGCTCTGCTCTGCTTGGGTAGGTCAGAGAAAGGATAATTAAACATCAAGGAGCTCCAGCTCTTCCAAGGGATTGAGGATGGACAAATAGGAGCTGTATCTCCTCTAATTCCAGTGATCCGCCCTGTGGGGTTCTGTCCATGTGCTGCTGCCATTCCCATTCTTATTCCCATTTTTAGCTCATTTGGCAGCAGCAAATTTGCAAATGGCTGCAGAATAAGAGAAATGAACCAATCCAGCCTCTGAGGGTCAGAGAAAGGAAAAAGCTGCAAATCCTTAATGCTGAGCCTGGAATTTGGGATCACTGCAGGCAGGTTGGAGAAGACTGTACCTGGATTTGTGCTCTGTTCCCTGCTGTGATGTTGGATATGGTCCAGCACGCCTCTTTCCTGATGGATTCCTTGGGACTGCTCAATAAATGGAGGAGGCAAGGCAGGGCTGAGCAGTTTAGAATGACCTTTGGGGGAAAAGGAAGCACAGGTGAGATCCCAGCAGCAGGCACTGCATTCCCTGCAGGGAATTCCTCTCCTCTCACCTGGGTCTGGATGTCATCCCCTGTCACAATGTTGCCAACTGCTCTCAGAGCTGGAGAGGCCACTTTGTAATCGTTGTGCCTGCAGGAAAAGTGTGCAGAGACAAACCCAGCTCCATCAGATCACTGGGATATTCACCATGCTCCCTGCCCATGATCCCATCTGCATGATTTCCTTAGGATTCCACCCCATGCCACACTGAACACAGGGTAAGCTGAGCATAAAGCCACTGAAAACTGCAGCACAGTTTGATCCTTTGCATCCTGCTCCTATTAAAGAGTTCTGCTCCATTTGACTCTCAAAGTTAATCTCAATTATTTCTAAGTGACTTTATATTTACACTCAATTCAAATTTCACCCCTCGCCTTTTTCACAGAGATTTTGGAGAAACAAAGCCAAGTTGATTTCTCCTAGCCACTGTTTTTTATTTCCCTCATAACCAGGCTTCCATTTGAAGTTTGAGAGCAGACAACACTCTGCAATCATTAAGGAAATCTGGGAAAAGAGAAGGTTCTTCCCAGTTGTCTGTGCAGTTGGCTCACACTCAAAAATTGGCTGAATTCAGAAATTTATAGGGATAATTTTTGTTTTATCAGTGAATTTGTAATTTTTGGGGCAGATGTTGAGACCAACACAGGTATCTTTTCATAGTGTAGAGCAGAACTAGAAAATCTTCAGCTCAGGAAGCCAAGCCAGCAAATTCCAGCTGTGAACCTGCTCCAGACCCTCGTGGGTCAGCTCAGGTGCCTGGATCCTGTGTGCAGGGAAGGTTTGGTGGGATTAGATGCATCACTCACATTAAGAGCTCCACCAGCCTCCTGCAGACCCCAGAGTCCACCACAGCCTGGATCTTCTCGTTGGGACCATCGGACAGGTAGGACAGAGCCCAGCACGCGTCTGCCAGCAGGTCAGAGTCACTGTTGAACAACAATCGGGACAACACTGGCAGGCAGGGGGACACCTGCAACAACAGCCACCACCCAGGGTTAGTCAGCAGGCCAGGAGCTCCACAGCTGCAGGAAAACACCCCCTGCTCCTGCTCACTGCTCAGGGCAAGCCCTGCATGGCCACAGATCCCTTCTTCCCCCAGCTCCAAAACCACCTCAGCTTGGTTGCTACACTTAAATTACACTGAAAAGCTACAGAGCTTTGGGAGCTCCTTCTGCTCCATTTCTGACTCTCAAAGTTCATCTCAGTTATTTCTAAGTGGGTTTATATTTACACTCAATTCAGATTTCACCCCTCACCAAAGCCACCTCAGCTTGGTTGCTACACTTAATTTACACTGAGGAGTTACCCTGAGCTTTGGGAGCTCCTGTTAAAGAGCTCTGCTCCATTTCTGACTCTCAATATTCAGACCAAGTTCACCTCAATCATTTATAAGTGGGTTTATATTTACACTCAATTCAAATTTCACCCCTTGCCAAAGGCTTCTCAGCTTTGATATGCGAGGTTTCACTTAAATCATGTTTGCACTTTTTTAAAAACATTTTTGTGTTGCCAAAGGAGGATGAGATACCTGCTCGTGCTCACTGCTCAGGTCAAGCCCTGCATGGCCACAGATCCCTTCTTCCCCCAGCTCCAAAGCCACTTCAGCTTGGTTGGTACACTTAATTTACACTGAGGAGTTACACTGGGAGCTCCTCAAAGAGTTCTGCTCCACTTCTGACTCTCAAAGTTCATCTCAATTATTTATAAGTCGGTTTTTATTTACACTCAATTCAGATTTCACCCCTCACCAAAGGCTTCCCGACTTTGATATGTGAGGTTTCATTTAAATCATGTTTTCACTTTTTTTTTTAAATATTTTTGTGTTGCCAAAGGAGGATGAGACACCTGAAAAGCCAGCAGGACCTTTAGTTAGATTCCCTGGACAGGGAAGATACCACAGCTCACAGGAATTCTGGTTTTTAGCATTTCCAGGTCTCAGAATAGTAGCTGGTTGTAATTGAAATCTCAAAATTCCAGAGTTCATAAGAAAATGGTTTAGAGACACTTTCTAGGGAAGTCTGGACCTGCCCCTTATTTGAAGGGTGCAGCAGAAAGGTTGGGAGAAATGAAACATGCAGGAAAAACCTCAGCAGGAAAAACTTCATCCTGTGCCTTCCTCGAGTTCAACAGCCCAAAATAACCCAGCCAAACCTCTTCATTGGGTCTTTCCCCATCTCCTGGCTGCCAACAGAGCATTTCTTCTCACCTTATCAAATTCAGGAGGAGGACTCTTCCCTCTGCACAGGTTTGACAAGGCCCAGACAGCGTTTCGTGTCATTGTCAGCCTGGTGGACGTGGTGAGGAGCCTGAAGAGAGAATTAGCAGGGATTATTGGCCTTGATGTGGAAGCAGAGGGAACCAAAAGAATTAAAACGAAAACATTTAGCTGCAGTTCAGCCCAGGAGGACACTCCCAGTCACCAACACAAACCAAGTGACACAAACTGCTCAGTCTGAGCCCTGTGGGGTGAGGAGTCAGGCTGACACCAGGAGCAGCAAAATCAACTATCTGGGACAAAACCTCCCTTTTCCAGGGTGGGATGAAGATTAATTCTTGTCAGGGAATTAATTCTTGTCAGGGAATTAATTCTTGTCAGCGCAACAAGAGCCCAGGCCTGACACAACGACATTAACACCACGCTGTGTGAGAGACCTGATCCTGCTCCAATCCCAAAAATCCACAGCCCAAGCAGAGAGCAGGAGCTGAGGGACACCCTGTGACTCCAGAAGGAGCAGCAGCACCCCAGAGCAGCATGAAGGAATTTTATCCACAGAATCCCACTCCTCTGAGGCACACGTTTGATTCTCAAGGATCCCACGCTGCCAGGGAATCTGTAAAGAATGCTCTCCACAAAATCCCACTCAGAACCAGAGGTTTGATTCCCAGAAATCTCAGAGTGACAGGGACTCTCTCAGGAATGTTCTCCAAAGAATCCCGCCCAGAACCAGAGGTTTGATTCCCAGGGACTCTGTCAGCAATGTTATCCACAAAATCTTACTCCTCTGAGGAAGAGGTTTAATTCCCAGAGATCCCAGCACCGCCAGGGAATCTGGTCAGGAATGTTATCCACAAAATCCCACTCCTCTGAGGCAGAGATTTGATTCTCAAGGATCCCTCATTGCCAGGGACTCTGTCAGGAATGTTCTCCACAGAATCCCACTCAGAACCACAGGTTTGATTCCCAGAGATCCCAGCACTGCCAGGGACTCTGTAAGGAATGTTAGCCACAAAATCCCACTCAGAACCAGAGGTTTGATTCCCAGGGACTCTGTAGGGAATGTTCTCCACAAAATCCCACTCAGAACCAGAGGTTTGATTCCCAGGGACTCTGTAAGGAATGTTCTCCACAAAATCCCACTCAGAACCAGAGGTTTGATTCCCAGGGACTCTGTCAGCAATGTTCTCCACAGAATCCCACTCAGAACCAGAGGTTTGATTCCCAGGGACTCTGTAGGGAATGTTCTCCACAGAATCCAACCCCTCTGAAGCAGGTTTGATCCCCAGGCAATCCGTGGCCCAGCTCCAACCCTGCTCCCTGGTACAAGGACTGCTCATGGTTACTCACATTAACAAGGGAGGGAGAATGGCACAGTTCAGGACATAATCTCTACACACAGAGCTGTCTCCAGCAATGTTCCCCAATGCCCAGACAGCCTGAAAAGAAACAGCAACAGCTTCAGCATTCATTTTCTGTCAGGGGGACACAGGCAGTGTGCTGAAAAAGCAATTTTCCTGCAACTCCAGGCAGCTGGGATCATTCCATTTAAACACTGCATTTTGAATATGTGGATCTCCCCAAAATCCCAAAGTGAAGAGGGGTCCTTACCTGCTCCTGAACATCCTCAAAGTCAGAGTTTAGGAGCTCTATGAAGATGGGAACTGCCCCAGCCTCGATGACTATTTTGGTTTGTTGGGAGGTGCCCGAGGCGATGTTCGTCAGGGCCCAGGCAGCCTCAAACTGGAAAAAGGGATAAAGGGAATAAAATCAGACTGATTCATCAAAATAAAGGAATAAAATCAGCCTGGAATAAAACCAACCTGATCCAGAAAAATAAAGGAATAAAAGCAGCCTGATTCAGAAAAATAAAGGAATGAAATCAGTGTGATTCAGAAAAATAAAGGAATGAAATCAGCCTGGCATAAAACCACCCTGATCCAGAAAAAGAAAGGAATATAATCAGTCTGATCCAGAAAATAAAGTAATAAAATCAGTGTGATTCAGCAAAATAAATGAATAAAAGCAGCCTGATTCAGAAAAAGAAAGGAATAAAATCAGCCTGATCCAGCAAAATAAAGGAATAAACTCAGCCTGATCCAGAAAAGTAAAGAAATAAAATCAGCCCGATTCAGAAAAATAGGGAATAAAATCAGCTGAATTAGGTGATTTTTGCCAGAATTAAATTATATTTTGCCAGAATTAAATTATTTTTCCAATAATTTAATTCAGAGCAATTTACAATTTATTTTTTTTGCCTGAGCATTACAGACTAGTTTTGTCTTCTCCCATAGATCACATAACCTGCATTTTTAGGGTTCAAAATATCATTTTCCCCTCACAGCACCTGTGGGTTCACAGGATAAACAGCTCCACACCCTGAAGAATTGATAACAGAATCTCCTTTACCTGTAATGTGCAATTTTCACTTCTTTTCAGGAATTCCACGAACCTCTCCACCACTCCCTGAGTGTTTATCACCTCATCTATTGGAGGATTTGGCTCTGAAACAGCAAGGCAGTGTCAGGCAGTGAACAGGGGACTAACAAACCTGAAGTGTTAATTAAATTATCTCAAATTGGGCTGAACTCATCAGGGCAGCTTGGCAGAATTATTTTCTGTACAAATCACAACTGGCAATCATCAGTAATAAAAAAGATTATCACATTTCTGAATTATGGATTTTTTTTTCCCCAACCTCCAAAGTTTTGTGCACAAATCCCTCTGCTGGGTCTTGGGCAGGGATGAGTTATTTTTACCTTTGGAGAGTAATTTCCTGAATTTTTGAGTGGTTGCTAGCTGGAGGTCAGGGTCATCTGAGAAAAGCATCTCCACCATCTCCCCTGTGATCAACCCCTCCTGAAAAGAGGCAGAGGAAACAGAAATGGTTTCATTTCAGACTGGGATTATTCCAGGCATCACATCCTACAATTTGGGCTTAGCCAAAAATCCAAACATTCAAACCTGGGCATCCCAGCACAGCAGAAATCCCCCAGTTCACATCTGCAATGCTGGGGGGAATGGGATAAAAGGGGAAGATGGGATAAAATTGAATAAAAGGACATTGGAGGAGGATTTTGCAGCTGGGAATAACCCTTGATAAATCAGAGTGAGCTGTGGGATGAGGATTTCCTGGCATGGGCTGAGCTTTGCAGGGCTCATGGTTCTATTGGTGTCCCTCTGCATCCTTCAGGAATGAAACTGCCCCTCAGGAATAAACTTTCCCCTCAGGAATAAATTTTCCCCCTCAGGAATGAATTTTCCCTCTCAGGAATGAATTTTTCCCCTCAGGAATAAATTTTTCCCCTCAGGAATAAATTTTTCCCCTCAGGAACAAATTTTTCCCCTCAGGAACAAATCTCCTCTTTGCATTTTAGCCAAGGGTTCATGGCTGTTCCAACTGCCTGCACCAACTTAAACATTCTTGAAAGTAAAGGAATAAAATCATTGGATTTTGGCAGTTCCATGCAAGCACAGAATCCCAGGATGGTTTGGGTTGGAAGGAGCAAAAAAATAATTCAGTTCCTGTCCAAGGGCAGGGACACCTCTCACTACCCCAGGATGCTCCAACCCCATCCAGTCTGGGATAATTTCATGGATGAGGCAGCCACAGCTTCTCTGGGAATCTCTGCAGGGCCCCAAAACATGAAATTAAATTAAATTAAATTAATTAAATTTGTCTGAAGGCACCTTACCCCACACGTTGTGGAAGTGACATAGGAATCCACCAGGAGAGTGTCAAACATGGAGTCATCCTCATTGATCAGCTCCACATTCCTTCTTTTGAAGAGCTGGTGGGGAGCAGAACACAGGGGTTGTTATTAGAAAATAACCATGAACAGGCTCCACAACTCGATTTTCTTGTTCCTCAACCAAGATCCCTCCTGGACTGAAGTAATCTGAATTAAAAGGGGTCATTAATAGCAGCTCTGCACTCCCAGGGCTGGTCTGGGTACACAAACTAAGTGTTAATTCTTGCTCTCAGATATGAAAATATCCATATCACTGAGCCACCAGGAAAGGCAAGTGCAGAATTTGACCAAAATCAGGAAAATTGGGCAAAAAAGTAGCTTGGATAAGGTGCTAATAAAGGAAATATTTAGTTCCAGACATATCACTTGGGAATCACCTCATGCTTCCAAAAAAGAAATGCACCCAGGGTTAAGGCCACACTTTCACTTGCTCTTCCTGTTTCTCCAGGAAATAATCCCATTTACTAATTATATCTAAAAAAAATCCAACACCACCTTTAAAATCAAAGATCTGTGGGGAAAAAAAAACCCAAAACCAAAAAAACCCCCAAACCAAACAAAAAACAACTCGTGTAGCCCAAGAACAAAATGCTTGGAAAGCTCTCCATGTGAGCTGGGTCCAGAGGAAAAAAAAAGAGAAAAAAGCAAGATCTCAGATAGAACAGGAAAAATTACTCCAAACAAAGTTTAATGCACAGATCCTGGGAAATTGCTGTGTTAAGGCTGACCCAGCCTGCTGAGGTGAGTTACCTGCTGCAAGATCTCAGTCAGAACATAAAAAATAAAGACTACAAACAAATTTTAATGCACAGATCCTTGAAGGTTCCAGCAGTTAAGGCTCACCCAGTCTGCTGAGGGGGGTGAGTTCCCTGCAAGATCTCAGTCAGAAGAGAAAAAATAAAGACTATAAACAAATTTTAATGGACAGAATGTTGAAGATTGCAGCAGTTAAAGCCGACCCAGCCTCTCCAGGTGAATTACCTGCTGCAAGATCTCAGTCAAAATAAGAAAAATGATTGCAAGCAAACTTTATTGCACAGAACCTTGAAGGTTTCAGCAGTTGAGGCTGACCCAGCCCACTCAGGTGAGTGAGTTACTTGCTCTAAGATCTCAGAACAGAAAAAATAAAGATTGCAAACAAACTTTAATGCACAGATCCTTGAAGTTTGCAGCAGTTAGGGCTGACCCAGCCTGCCGAGGTGAGTAACCTGCTGCAAGATCTCAGTCAAAATAGGAAAAATGACTGCAAACAAATTTTAAAGGACAGAACATTGAAGATTGCAGCAGTTCGAGCTGACCCAGCCTGCTGAGGGGGGTGATTTACCTGCTGCTCCCGTTTCTGCTTTCTCAGCTGAATCCCCTCCTCCTCCCTCCTCCTGCGCATCTCCTCGGGGTTCAGGGCTTTGTTCTTGTAGCTCTTCATTCGATAGTTTTCTGTGAAAACAGGAGGAATTCTGCAATTCTGCCTCGGGGCTCCTGCACTGCCTCTGTGTGTCCTTCCCATGGGATAACCAGATGGAATATCTTTATTTACTCCTTGGTTTTCAGCAGCAATTCCTATTTCCCTGCTAGCAGCACAGCATTTTTCCCAGATATTTATTCCCAGAGAGCAGAGTGAAGGAATGGAGTTTCTAACAACCCCAGAGCAGAGCTGCAGGTGAGGGACAGCCCCTGCGTCCCACCAGGTGCTCAGGACCTGACCTATTTCTGACAAATGCAGCAATTCCAACCTGATTCCTACAGAATTTCCCTCTCAGTCTTGTTTTTTCTCCTTCCCAGCTAGGGAAGGGACACTCCAGTTTTTGGCACAGCTGAAGGCAGCCAGGGCCAAGCTGTACCTGAGGATGGCAACCCCGACTGCCCCAGTTGTCCCCCCTGCTTTGAGCACGGCAGGAACACCCCAAACTCTCCCATTTCTGACATTATTTGCACATTTTTGCCTTTCTCAGGATAAACCTCAGAGGCTCAACCAGCCCTGAACCGAGTTACTCCTTCAGAACTCATTTGAGAAGCAGTATTTTTGTTTTCTCCCAGCTGCAAGGAGGAAGTTTGCAGTTTTATCTCCTGCTCATTTCATGCCTGAGGCACCCTCAGCTCTGTGGCTCACAGAAAGTTTCAGTCCCACTTATCAACAACCTCCAGCCACTCTGGAGCCCTTCCAAGATCAACTGGAGAAGTGTCAGACCCAAAAGTCCACAGCCAACCCAAGAAAAAAACACCTAAATTCAAATATCCAGCTTTTCATTACTAAGGAGAGAGAAAACAACAGGAAAAAAATTGATATTTTAACAAGTGAGGAAACGAAACACTTCCAGTTCTTTGATTTCCCAAAACTAGCTAAAAAGACACCAAAAAAGAGAGAAATCTACAGGTTTTAGGGGTTTATATCTGACCATACAATAGTCAGGTGTCAATTTGCATTCAGAAAATGTATTTAAGTACCACTGTCCTGTTTTTATTTGTGTTTCCACCCCATTGTTCCTCATGCAGCCACAGGGATGAGGAAGAGCTGACAGCTCAGTTCTCCAAACAAATTAAGAATCTTAATCCTCCTTTTGGAAAGCAAGCCTTCCTCTTTTCAAATTTTCTTTTCAAGACAAGAAAAATTTGCTTTCAATGTTTTTTTCACTGCTGAAGCCCTGGGAGCTGAGTCACTGCAGGATTTTGTCTTCACTGAGGGGAAAAAATTCCAAAATTCCTCCAGCTGTCAAAGAATTACAATTCCAAGCTGCCTCACTCAAAAAATGGAGGATGAGAAGATTTTTCCTTCCTTTTAAGTGGGAAAAATTTGATTTGGAAGGCTCAGCAGGGCCCTCAAATCCCTGTAAATGCAGTGCAAGCTACAGCAGGAAACTGGAATTCCAGAATTGTTACTCTAACAGCTTCTGGATGTTCCGAGTGGGAAATCCAAGCCTGACTCTTTTTAAATTTTTTTTCAAGACAAGAAAAATTTGCTTTCAAGCTTTTCTTCACCTGCTTCTTCACCTGAAGCCCTGGGAGCTGAGTCACTGCAGGATTTTGTCTTCACTGAGGGGAAAAAATTCCTCCAGCTGTCAAAAAATTACAATTCCAAGCTGCCTCACTTAAATTGGAGGATGAGAAGGTGTTTCCCACTTAAAAGAAAGGAAAAACGAGGTGAAAGTTTGACTTGGAAGGCTCAGCAGGGCCCTCAAATCCCTGTGAATGCAGCACAAGCTACAGCAGGAAACTGGAATTCCAGAATTGTTACTCTAACACCTTCTGGACGTTCTGGGTGGGAAATCCAAGGAGACTCTTTCTAAATTTTTTTTTCAAGACAAGAAAAATTTGCTTTCAATGTTTTCTTCACTGCTGAAGCCCTGGGAGCTGAGTCACTGCAGGATTTTGTCTTCACTGAGGGGAAAAAATTCCTCCAGCTGTCAAAAATACAAGTCCAAGCTGTCACACATAAACTGGAGGATGAGAAGGTGTTTCCCACTTAAAATAAAGGAAAAATGAGGTGAAAGTTTGACTTGGAAGGCTCAGCAGGGCCCTCAAATCCCTGTGAATGCAGCACAAGCTACAGTAGGAAACTGAAATTCCAGAATTGTTACTTTAACAGCTTCTGGATGTTCTGGGTGGGAAATCCAAGTCTGACTCTTTCTAAATTTTTTTCAAGACAAGAAAATGTTGAAAGTAAATTTTTCTTTACTGTTGAAGCCCTGGGAGCTGAGTCACTGCAGGATTTTGTCTTCACCAAGCTGCCACAAATAAACTGGAGGATGAGAAGGTGTTTCCCACTTAAAATAAAGGAAAAATGAGGTGAAATTCTGACTTGGAAGGCTCAGGAAGGCACTCAAACCCCTGTAAATGCAGCACAAGCTACAGCAGGAAACTGAAATTCCAGAATTGTTACTCTAACACCTTCTGGATGCTCCTGGGTGGGGAATTTTTTTTTTCAAGACAAGAAAAATTTGCTTTCAACATTTCCTTCAGCTGCTGCAGCCCGGGGAGCTGAGTCCCTGCAGGATTTGTGCTGCTGAGGCACTGCCAGAGCTGACCTGGCTCTTTTGGAGCCAAAATGTCCCTTCCCAGGGGGAATATCCCAGGAATATCCCACAGGGAACCTTCCCAAGGTGGCTCTGAGCACACAGCAGGGCTGCCAGCTGCTCTGGGAATTCTGCAAGTGGAAATAAATACACTTGAGGAACTCCAGCAGCACTAAATCTGCCAATCAGTGCCCCATGGGGACGTTCCCAGCTCTCAGGTGACCTCCAAAGGACCTTCCCACTCCAATTTTCCCTTGGGATGGGATCAAGTTGGTGATTTACAATTTAAACTCCTAGACAAATTTATTTTCAACTTTAAAATAAAGTAAAATAAAGTTTATTTAATTTCTTTTATTTTAATAAAATAAACTTTAAAATTTTAAACTTGAAAATTTATTTTAAACTATTTAAACTCCTAGACAAATTTAGAGAAATTGCAGTAAAATAAATGGAGTGAAGTGCTGAGTTTCACCTCATTCCTCATCTATCTCCAATTCCCTGAAATCCCAGAGGATCCTCCCATCATTAACATCTCCAGGGGACTCTTCTAGAAAGAAAAATGTGTCCAGGACAACTTTATTAAGTGAATTGAAACCCTAGAAAAAGAAGACTAAATCATCTGGACTACTCAAATACAAATCAAATGAATAACTCCATCAAAGTCATTGAATTAATGTGTAAAACAACAGCTCTGAGCTGCTGGCTGAAATCAGTCAAAACCACTTTTTTTTACTGTCACTGATAGTTTTGCAGTGAATTAATAGAAGGAAAAAATTCACTTTGCTTGCTCAGAAGACACAGCAAACAAAGCTAAACAGGAGAAGAGCTACACCACAAAAAATCCTGTCAAATAACCCCAACTAACCTGTTTACTACAAATCAAATAACTACATAAATATTATTGAATATAAATAACTACATAAGTAGTTATTAGTAGAAAAAAAGAAAAGGAAAAATTCACTTTGTTTGCTCAGAAGACACAGCAAACAAAGCTAAACAGGAGAAGAGTTACACCACAAAAAATCCTGTCAAATAACCCCAACTAACCTATTTACTACTTAAATACAAATTAATATGTAAGAGAACAGTTCAGAGCTGCTGGCTGAAATCAGTCAAAACCACTTTTTTTTAGTGTCACCAACAGTTTTGCAGTGAATTAATAGAAGGAAAAAATTCACTTTGTTTACTCAGAAGACAGCAAATGAAGCTAAACAGGAGAAGAGTTACACGAGAAAAATCCTGTCAAATAACCCCAACTAACCTATTTACTACTTAAACACAAATCAAATAACTACATAAATATTATTGAATATGAATAACTACATAAGTAGTTATTAGTAGAAAAAAAGGAAAGGAAAAATTCACTTTGTTTGCTCAGAAGACACAATAATTGAAGCTAAACAGGAGAAGAGCTACACAAGAAAAATCCTGTCAAATAACCCCAACTAACCTATTTACTACTTAAATACAAATCAAATTAATAACTACATAAAAATAGTTAAATTAATGTGTAAAAGAACAGCTCTGAGCTGCTGGCAGAAATCAGTCAAAATCACTTTTTTTTTTACTGTCACTGATAGTTTTGCAGTGAATTAATAGAAAAAAAAAAAAGGAAAAATTCACTTTGTTTGCTCAGAAGACACAACAAACGAAGCTAAACAGGAGAAGAGCTACACACACACAAAAAAAAATCCTGTCAAATAAGCCCTGGCAGGCAGGGATGTGATATCAGCCTGGAATGTGCAGCGTTGAGAGGGGGAAGGGACAGACAGAAAGTTCTCTTCGGGGGAAGTTCAGCGGCAGGCAGAGTTTGCTGCTCGTGTCCCAGGGTTCAAACAAAATTAGGAATCTTTTTAGAATGTCCCTGACCTGCTGGAAAAAGAACCCAGCAACTCCTTAGTCCATCCCAAAATCTGTGGGCTTTAAGTTCTCTTCAAGCTGGTTCATTGCTCAGCGTTAAAACAAAATTAGGAATCTTTTTAGAATGTCCCTGACCTGCTGGAAAAGGAACCCAGCAACTCCTCAGTCCAGTTCTCAAAGCTTCCTACTCCTGATTTATCTTTTCTTGAGGGTTTTAAATTCTCTTCAAGCTGGTTTGTGTCCCAGGGTTAAAACAAGATTATTAGGATATATTATTATTATTATATTAGGATATATTATTATAAGGATCCTGGTGAGATCCTGATAAGCAAGATCATTTGAAATGATCATTTCAAAATGATCACAGGAATCCTTTTGGAATGTCCCTGCCCTGTTGGAAAAGGAACCCAGCACTGCTCAGTCCAGTTCTTAAAACTTCCTACCCCTGATTATCTTTTCATCCCAAAATTTGAGGGCTTTAAGTTCTATTCAAGCTGGTTCATGTCCCAGGGTTAGAATAAGATCAGGAATCTTTTTGGAATGTCCCTACCCTGCTGGAAAAGGAACCCAGCAACTCCTCAGTCCAGTTCTCAAAGCTTCCTACTCCTGATTTATCTTTTCATCCCAAAATTTGAGGGTTTTAAGTTCTCTCCAAGCTGATTTATCCATTCTGATTTCCCTCAAAAATTGACTGATCAAGCACAAGTGTGAGCTGAGAACAGTCCCTAAAACAGGGAAAAACTTCAACTCCATCCACTCAAACTCGAGCCAGGAGAGTTCCAGATTAAAACCAACCAGAGATAATTCCAGAGGAAAATGAAATTCCAGTAAATCCATCCTTTCCAACACGTGCTTTGCCTCAGAAACAAGCAGGACTGTGTGATTTGCTAAGCAGATTTACCTGGAGCTCAGCAGGACTGAAAGCCTGAAGGAATCAGGACTTTCACTCTTGCAGGATTTTAATGATCAAACTCTCCCCCTTGCCAAAGTTCATGTTTGCTCTGCTGAACTAAAGCAAACAAAGCAAAGTAGCCAATTAACTGTGAAATTCATCAGCCACGGGGGTTTTATTGAGAATTGAGCATTAACACTGCTCCATGGGTTAAACAGCACTAAAAAAGGCATTTGAAGGGGTCATTTGCATGGTAAACAAGGAATGAACTGATGACAATTTCCAACAATATCATTAAATTAAAATAATGAAAAAAAACAGCCTTAGCTTGTCTAAAAATAATAAAGTTACATGAGGATAATTCAGACAAGGGGAGATTCAACTCTTACAGGGGTAGGAAGAAGGAGAAGCTCCTGTGCACAAAGTTCTCAACTCCACATAAAACATAAAACTAAAATTCTCAGCTCCACATAAAACTAAAATTCTCAGCCCCACGTAAAACTAAAATTCTCAGCCCCACGTAAAACTAAAATTCTCAACTCCACATAAAACATAAAACTAAAATTCTCAACTCCACATAAAACATCAAACTAAAATTCGCAGCTTCGCATAAAACATCAAACTAAAATTTGCAGCTTCGCATAAAACTGCCCCAAGAATTTCCAGACATTCCCACCAGGCCTCAGGACATTTTCTCCTCAGAGCTGCCACTCCAGGTTTTACATCTGAAGCCATAAATTAATTTTTCAGAGCTGTCCAGGGCTGGGAGGTGCAGCAGCCACACACAGAGCTGGTCACTGACTTCTCCTGGAGCACCACACAGGAGGGTTTGGAGGGGCAGAAAAGTTCCTGGTGAGATTCTGACAAGTAAGATTATTTTAAAATTATCATTTTTGAAGCTTCCCTGGTTTGGAAGGAGCTAAAGACTCATCCAGTGCCACCCCTGCCATGGGCAGGGACATTTTTCCACTGTCCAAGCCCTGTCCAGCCTGGCCTGGGATAATTCCAGCCACAGTTTCTCTGGGAAATCCATCCCAACCCCTCACAAGGAAGAATTTCTTCCCAAAATCCAACCTAAATTTGCCACTTTAAAGCCATTATGCTTCTGAAGCAGCTCTGGTTAAAAGACAACATTGCAGGTGGAAATGGAAACATTTTAATCTTTATTTCCACAAGATCCTCACAGGAATCCTCAAAAAAAATATAAATAAATAAAATAAAATCCACCTCTCCTCCCTGAGCTGGAACCTCCCACATCAGGCATATCAAAACTAAAAGCTGCTGGAATTAAAACACTTTTGGAAGAGGAAATACAGAGCTGGGATTTATTTGCAGGGGACAGAGAGCTGTCTGCAATAGATGCCATTGCTCCCTAGTAGTGTGGTGTCACCCAGGGCGGCACTGAGGGTTCAGGCTGGATTTTAATAAAAATCCCAACACCCAGAAGCCAGGAGAGGTTTGTGGGGTTCTCCCCTGAACCCCGAGCTCTGGGGGAGCTCAGAACTGAACTCCAGCATTGGGGGAGAATTTAAATGGGGCAGAGATCTGAGAGCCAGGTGAGCCCCAAACACCCCAAAGTGACAGAATTTAAATGGGGCAGAGATCTGATAGCTAGGTGAGGCCCCAGACACCCCAAAGTGACAGAATTTAAATGGAGCAGGGATCTGAGAGCCAGGTGAGGCCCCAAACACCCCAAAGTGACAGCACTGACACCCCAAACCTGGGCTCTTACAGCTCCCACCCCCTAAACCTGGGCACTGCAGCCTGGACACCCCTAAACCCGGGGTCTTACAGCCCTGACACCCCCAAACCTGGGCACTGCAGCCCTGGCAGCCCCAAACCCGGGTATTTCAATCTGAACACCCCCAAAGCCGGGGTATCCCACCCCAAACCCGGGCTATCCCACCCTGGCACCCCCAAACCCAGGGTATCTCACCCCAAACCCGGGATATCCCACCCTGGCACCCCCAAAGCCGGGGTATCTCACCCCAAACCTGGGGTATCCCGCCCCGGCTCCCCCCGCAGCTCCCCAAAGGCGCTGCCGGCGCTGCCCGAAGCGGTCACAACCCCCGGGCCGCCCTCACCGAGAGTCCCCGAAAACCTCCCCAGCCCCAGGAGCGGCCCCGGGATGACTCAGCGGCCGCGCCGGCCCCGCCGCCCTCAGCCCCGGCAGCGCCCGGGACGCCGGTGAGAGGCGAGGGCGGCGGCAGCGCGGCGCGGACGGGCTGTGCGCGCTGCCCGGCCTCGGAGCGGCTTCTCCGGCTCCACCCCATCCCCTCGGCCGTGCCTGGAGCTCCCCGGGCCGCGCCCGCCCCTCAGGGCCCTCACCCATCGCGGCGGCTGCGGTGGCGGCTCCGGTGGTGGCGGCGGCGGCCAAAATATGGCGGCGGCGGGCGGGGCGCGGGCCGGACGGCGGCCGCGCGGGGCCAAACCTGTGAGAGCGGAGCGCGGGGGGCCGCGGCGTTAGGGCGCCCCCAGCGAGCGCGGGAGGAACTGCAGGGGCGGTCGAGTTCGGTCACTCGCGTCCCCTCACTCGTGTCCCCTCACTCAGGTTCTGTCACCTCTGTCTGTCGCTCGTGTCCTGTCACTCATGTCACTCGGGTTCTGTCATTCAGGTTCTGTCACTCGTGTCCTGTCATTCGGGTCCTGTCACTCGTGTGGAACCCTGAATGTCCCCACTGGGAGGGACCGGGGTGGTGTTTGTCACCCACCCTGGGAGATGTGCCAGGCAGAGACGAGCTCTGGGGCACACTGGGTGGATTTATGGGGTCACTCAGAGCCCTGAAAATTGGGGGACAGAGTTTAAGGACTGGCTGGTTTTATGGGGCCACTCAGAGCCCTGAAAAGTGGGGACAGAGTTTGAGGACTGGCTGCTTTTATGGGGTCACAGTTTGAGGACTGGCTGGTTTTATGGGGTCACACAGAGCCTGAGGAGCCTGGGGCAGTGGGGGCTCCTTTCCCTCTCCAGAGGGAAACGGGAGGAAAGGAAAATTTGTGTCATCCCCACCCCGCAGGAAATGAGAACACGGCAGAGACTCTGAGAACTCCTTTAATTGCTGTTAACTGCAAGTCTGTAAAAGGTTTGGAGAAAGTCATTGTTACAAAACTACCACCAGCTGTTAGAATTGTTCCTGGTTTGTCACCCCAGCTAGAAAAGGCTCAGGGAGATGTGGAATAGTTCAAGAACAGAGAATATTGCACAACCAACCCCACGGTTAATTCCACTAAAGAAGGAAAGAAAGTGACACAGGTGCTGCACCCTCGAGCTCTGCTGTGGGATCAGCTGGGGCTCACAGCAGCCCCAGGTCCCCATTAGTGTCCCCTGTGTCCCCTGCCCACCACAATCCCAGCCAGGACAAGGAGAGGCTCTGCTGGACCCAGGGCTTTGGCAGGACAGGGATGCTCCCACCTAAAGAAGGAAAACCCAACCCCAAAACCCCAACTCTTCCAAGTGCACCTCGTTTAGTGCTGTCCAAATCCAGTAGGAAACCCCCAGGCCTGGAAGGGGCAGGACAAAGGCAGAAAGTGTCACCTCAGCACCCCAAAGGCCAGGGAGAGCACTGTCCCCTTGGGATAAAACTCTGCATGAGCAACATCTCCTGCTGTGACATGAAACTGCCCCAAAAAAAGGAGCTGTGGGGCCGAAGGAAGTGAAGCAAGCAGTGCCAGGGGCTGAAGGGAAGGAACCCAAAGCTTGTGGTGGCTGCAGGGCCTGACACGGGTGGGACAGGGCTCATATGGGGACACAGAGCCTCAGCCAGCAGGGACACCCCAATTTGGGAGCCTCTGTCCACCCCAGGCTGGCCAAGCTGAGGTTGAAGTGGTCTTTGGGCCAGGTTGGACCTTTGCAAGGGCTGAAGTGGCCACCAAGACAGGGGTTCTGTCCCCAGCTGACCCAAACCAGCGCCACCAACACTGGGGTTCTGCCCCCATCTGACCCAAACCAGTGCCACCAACATTGGGGTTCTGTCCCCAGCCGACCCAAACCAGTGCCACCAACACAGAGGTTCTGTCCCCATCTCACCCAAACCAGTGCCACCAACACAGGGGTTCTGTCCCCATCTCACCCAAACCAGTGCCACCAACACTGGGGTTGTCCCCATCTCACCCAAACCACTGCCAGCCCAGCAGTTAGAGCAAGCCATGAGGATTTTGCTTGGAGAATTTAACTAGAAAGACACAAAACCCAGAGCAGGAAGGTGGTGCAGCTGCAAAGGGGGAGAGAGCAGCAGGCCTTGGCTCTTCGAGGAACTGCTGGAAATGGGAATTTCCAAGAGAAAAAGCTTCCAAGACAAAAAGCCAGGCAGAAGCTGAGGGTTTGGCAGGGGGTTTGGCTCCTTCCAGGGTCAAAGCCACGAGCCAAGTGCTTTTTTGTGCAGCACCTCCAGCCCTCAGGCCCTCCCTGGGGTGGGAACTGCAGAGCAGCGAGCAGAGCAGGCACGGCCACGTCCAGGAGCCTCTCAGCTGAGGGTTCCACGTGCACACACAAGCAGGGAAGGAGCCAGCTGGCAGCCTGGCAGCACCCAGCACACCTGGCAGGGCTCTGAGTGCCCAGCTGGCCCCAGGGACCCCTCACTCTGCCTCTTCAGGGTCAGTTTTGGCTTGGCCAGTCTCTAGGACCTATGGAGAAGTCGGGCTCCTGTGTGCCAGTGACCTCCTGCTTCCTCCTCCTGGAGCTGGAGGGGTCACTTGAGTTGCCCCCAGGTTTCTGCAGGAATGGGAACTCCTCCAGGCTGGGAGTGCAACCCCAGCACAGTCACACACAAAGGAACAGCTGGTCCAAGATTGAATTCACATTCGATGGTGGAAATGAGCCTGTGACACAAACTGCAAGCAGCTGCTTTATTCCCAGTCTTCCCACTCTTCATCTTCCAGCTGCAAACAAGAGGAAATCCATTTCTGAGCTGGTTTCAACTGTTTATTTCTGTAACTCAACAGATTCCCCCTTGGGAAAGCTGCACACTCACCCCAGCAGCCCCTCTCTGCTCATGCAGCACCACCCTGAGTGTCACCATCACATTTTCTGAAAAATCCTCTTTGCCCAGGAGTTTCTCCTGGGAAGCTGAGAAGCCCCAGAGAGGAATGAAAACAATAATTATCTGATTGCTGCTCCTGTGTTTGGCTGCTTTGGAATGACACTTGGACATTGTTTACCAACAGGTGAATGTTTGATTGGTTCCATGTAAATTGTTTTTACTTAATGACCAATCACCATCAGCTGTGTCAGACTGAGTCAGTCACGAGTTTTTATTATTCATTCTTGTTAAACTTTCTGATGTCTCCTTTCTCTTTCTTTAGTATAGTTCTAGTATAGCATTTGATATAATAAATATAATATAATAAATAAATATAATAAATATGATATAATGGATATAATAAATAAAATATAATAAATATATTACATTAGATCATATCCATATTTATTATATTTATTTTATTTTATTTATTTTATTATTTATATATTATATCCATATTTTTATTTTATTATATAAATTTTTATTTTATTTATTTTGTTATATTTATTATATTTATTATATTTATTATATTTATTTTATTAATATAATATAATAAATAAAAATAAAATAAAAACTATATTATATTATATTATGTCCATAACATAACATAACATAACATAATACAATACATCAGCCTTCTGAGAACTTGGAGTCAGATTCTCATCTCTCACCTCATCCTGGGGACCCTCACAAACACCACACCCTGAGGGGCTGGTGATGCTTTTGGGGGGCAGTTTTGCCTCCCCTGACTCACCTCCCCAGACATTTCCACCTTGGACAGTGCCAGCTGCACCTCCTCCTCTGTCATGTCCAGATCAAAGTCCTTTTCCCAGTCCTCGCTGATATCCGTGCTGGAGCCTGCAAGCACAAACGTCCCCACTGAGCCACCAGAGCTGGCCCCAAAGCCCTGGAATTCCCAGGAACAGAGATGGGATGGGCTCAGCCTGCTCCCCTCACAGCCAGGGCTGCTGCAGAACCAGTGGGAGAGGTGGATGCTGAAAGATTTGTCTCCTCTGGCCTGGGAGAACTGAGATGCGTCAGGTTCCAGAAATGCAGGAGATAAGGAATGACAGGAGGGGTTTTGATATGGGGACTGTCATTGTGCCAGCAGGGATGACAGGCAGAGGGGAGGAATCACCACATCCCCTCCAAGGAGCACAGCCTTTCCTGGCAGCCACGGATCAAAGGCCTGTTCTGCTCTGTCACAGACACATTTCATCAAAAATCCTTTCCTTAGGATTTTTCCTCCTGAGAAGCTGAGAGGCCTCAGGAACAAAATGTAAACAATGGTTAT
>JAWMQZ010000088.1:4806643-4851966 GCA_035584835.1 Tangara arthus
AACATTAAAAAAATATTTTTCCAAAGGATTTAGTGACATCAAAGAACACCTTTTCATGGTGTCAAGGGGCCAGTACTGCAGTATACAGAATTAATGGCCAAAAAAAGGTTAAGGAAGAAAGGTAAAGGAAGAAAGATCAGACTTCATTAAACATGAGTCTTTGTTTGAGGTATTGCAGCACAACTGTCCATCTTCCATTGTGCTAAATATCCTGGTTTACACTTTACATCCCTTCAGTCATCCAAACATAGAGCGTTGAGAACCAAAACTTCCCTCTATTGATTTTTAGTATGATTCAAAACTCATTCAATGTATCTAAATGAACAAGCACCACAAGAAAAACAGAAATAGATAATAGTCTCTAGCAGCTGTGTTTCGCATATACACAGAATTATTTAACGTGATAACCCTATTGATCAAAACAGAATCTTATCAGAGTCTTATCTGAGCATTAAAAGTTGTTACTGGAATTTCAAAGACATTCCTAATCCAGATGCACATTTTCTACATTTTTAGGCTTCAGTATTAAAGACGGTAAGAAAAAAAACTCCTGTGTTTTTCTTTTTTCTTTAGCAGTAGACATGCAATTTTCTTTTATTCTCCTTTAAAAGCATACCTCGATTTTGTTGAAATTTTAAATAAAAACTGACTACTCCTAAATGAACAGCATATTCCAGCCTAAAAGATAAGAATCTGAGATTGTTACAGGGAAAAACACAGCTCAGATTAAAGGCTGCCAAGTAATTAGTTTGACCTAGAAGAATTCCTGCTTCGAGATGTTCGCAGACGTGGGAACAGAAATTTGCATCTGCTATATACAGAACAGTCTTAGAAGGTTATCCATATTATTTTAAGGACTAGATAGAAAGTTCTAAATCCTTGGCTGTGTCTGAAGAACACTTTGTGTTTCAAAGGAACTGGAACTCTCATTTAAGTCACCCATACATTTTGGGGTTTTGGATCAGGCACTTAACTATTTTCTCTTCTGCTATCTTTTGAGGCTGACTGAGCTTTTAGCATATCTAAGAGATGGAGATGATAGCCAAAGATCATGGGCACAAACAGTGTCCATCCTTGTGTGCCATCAGCCAAAGAGAGGCCAGCACCAGAGTTACTGCACTGTCTCTGTGCTGCCAGATGCTGCTTATGCTGAGGCACTCTGCCTGTGCCTTTAGGAAGCCGTGTGCTCTGGGGTGAAGAAATAAAGACTGAATAGGACACATGTTCTCCCAGGCTTAGTCTTTCTCACTTGATCATAACTTCTTCTAGATGGAGCCAGAAGAAATGGTGTTTATCCATGACCTAACCCAGTGGGCTCCCAGCGGATGACATGGGTTCATATTTGCTATTCTGTTGCAAAATATTAAGAAGCCATTGCTCTATGTCATTATTATTCAGTGCGTGCCAGAAAGTGCAAATGGTGTTTTTGAAAAGCCTCCAGAAAAAGTTAGTCTAGCTCTGTTGTTTTGCAGTGTAATGAATAGCCAGCCAGAATTCTAATTACAGCTCACGGCAAAGAGACAAATGAATTTATCTGCAGTCTTGGTTTGCAGTGCAGGCACACACATGCACAGTGAAGTGCATGATAAATGATGATGAATCCATGATCCCTTCTATATTCTTTTCTCAAAGCATGGGATTTGATATCTGTACAAAGCACAAAAGAAAGGATAAACAGTCATCAGTCATTTTTAACAAGAGAAGTTTAGTAAAGGGAAGCAAACAAAATCTGTCTTCAGTTTATGCTACCTGTAAAAGAAATTCAAGTGTTGAGCTTTTGAGAGAAAGCAATGAGAAAAATCAAGACTTAGATACAAAAAACCTAAAAGAAAACATAACAAAAAATCACCCCTATGAGAAAAAACGAACAAACAAACAAACAAACAAAAAAACAAAAACAAAAACAACAAAAAAATCAAGAAAAAGAGAACCAAAATACATGAAAAAAAAAACCTCCACACCTTGACTGAGTCATTTTACAGTGGGAAAAATGGAAAAATAAATAAAGGAGACAATTGCTTTGCTGTATTCTCTATGAACCAGACATCTAGACAAAATAACCTGTTAGTTCCTAAACCACCTCCCTGTGCTTGAGAAGGCTGTCCTAAAGATATCAGAATGACCCCTATGAGTATGGGTGGAGCGACTTCTCTGCCCAGAGACTTCACCGCTGTGAGCATTCTAGCAGTGGCTGCCTTACACCAGGCTTACTCCTCACTTGGTAGCAGTCAGTGCATTCAGACTGAAGGCTTTTGACAGGTAGGAGGATACCATGGCACAAAGCCATAGTACCCGCGCTGAAGAGAGAGGGGAGAGGCTTTGCCAAAATATACTCCCTCAAAGGTAACTGCTTACTGTAATCACACATCATTTGTTGAGTATGAAAGACAGTCTGATACAGGCAGGGTGCAACGACCTTGCAATTCATTTCACTTTTCTTTGTCACAGACAAGACACAGCTGGGTCAGGCTGAGGTTCTTACTCACTATCTGACCAATATGTGCTTTTTTCCCCCCCTGCCTAACATTAGTTTTCTTTATAGAGACCAATTAGGAGAAATTCCTCTTCAGAAGCTAGCAGGTCAGATAGAGTGCAGGTGTTTACACTGACCCAACTCAACTGCTCCCTGCCAGAATCTGTCCAGAGCACTATCCAGCATGTCGGTGGTCTCCAGACACCACAGGGACCTTGCTGACCTTGCCTGTGCTTGCCCAGAGTAGAAGGCCACCAGGACGTCTCCCAGAGCTGCTCCAAATACTGCTTGTCCTGGCATGATGCATCATAGCATTTATCAGCCTGGTCTGGCAGAAAAATAGCATCGAGGTTTATTTCAGATAGCATTTGGGGAACATCTTAGTGCATCAGTCTGAGTTTCTCATTATTGGAATGTACAGCCTTTATTAAATATATCTATGCAGTTCCATGTATCACATGGTTTTCCTGAGTTTTAACAGGTTCGTTAGTTTTGTGACAAACAACACTACTATAGATGAGATATTTATACTGAGTAAGATGGAGTACACATAAAAAATATTAACCTTGTTAGGCAGCTCCATGTTTTAGATGCTACCCAGTGTCTGAGTTCTTCTCTTATCTCCAGGTCCTTTTGTTTAAGTAATTAGGGTATTTTGTTGACATTAAAAGGCTTGAAGGCTTGAATGTCTTAGAAAGTTTAAAAGTATACATTCACCTCCTTTCACTGCACCCAAATTCCCATCCAGTCTTCTCATAGCAGACAAACTGTGCCATACTCCCTGGAAACTTGACTGATTTCATTGAACTCTAGACAACCAGGATAAGCATATTGTTGAAACATAAGCAGATAAGAGGATGTGGGCAAATTTTGGCAGGTGACCATCTAGTGACATGATAAATGTGCTGCTCTCAAGCCATGTGCCATAAACCAGCACGTATGCACTGCCTTTTTTTAATTCATAGCACACATTGCATAAATGGGACAGTTAAGAGATCTGTTCATATAAAATAGGTACACTGTAGGTAGTAAACATGGATTTATTTTGTTAATGGGTTTACTTGCAGAAAGTCACTAACTCTTAATGCACATAGTTGCTGAGATAGAATAATGCTATGTGCATTAAGAGTACAGCGTTCAACCAGTATATTCTAAGTACTCCTGTGGCAAATATCCCTTTGTTCCAGCTATAATGGAACAAAGTATATATACAAAAAGGGGTTTTTTTTCTTTAATTCTCCTAATTATTATACAGACAGTGCTCACTATTATTTCCCCAAGAAAACCACACATTATTTCATTTTGGCTAATCAGATCTCCATTTGTCCCTCTTTTCTCTTTGTGTTTTACAGAGCATCAATATGTTTTACATGTGCTTGCCTGATCTCTTGCTTTGAGGTCAAAAAATTTCATAGCTCAAAATGCAGACAAAGAATTTTTCCTCTTAAATGAAATGAAAGCAAAATATTCACCCCTGTAGTACTTTTATAAATCAAAGGGTAGGAGAAGGATTTAGGATTCTCTCTCATGAAAAAAAGAAAAAAGACTATAGAGAGTACTAAAAGTCTTGGATACAGCCACAGAAGGCAAAGGCACACAAGGTAAGAAAAATGTTGCGTACGCTCCCAGTATTTGCAACATTTACTCCCAGGCACTTGGGATGCTGTTAAACAATAACACCTTATGATGGTTTTACAGGAGCAAAAGGAGACAATCTTCAGTACCAGTTGAGCCATCCAAGCCCTTCTGAATCCTCACTGAGCTGGGATCCAGCCGCTTTAGGAAAGGGTTCTCACATCACCATATCTCACGGTAGACTCAGCCTATAGATTTCTCCTGAGTCCCTTCTGTATTTCATAACACTTAAAGTTATGGGAAGAGATATCATGCTCAAGGAGCTGGAAAAACAAATTCAAATTGATGTAATACGGCTGGGGAAAATCAGCTCATGAAACCCAAATCTGATATTAATTTTTTGACCTCCTGTTATTCTGAGAATTATAATGTAAGAGTTTTCTTCATAGCTTTTAGGCCATCGATAAAGGAAGTCTTTAAGATTTTTACTATTTGCACAACATAAAGTGCATCAAGTTTATCTACTTTCCTATAGAGGCAAATGAGAAAATGATGGAGCTGGTCTCAAAACTGAATTTTATTATCAACAAACTAAATTCACTACTGAATTTACTGCTGGTGTAAATGTCCTGAAGTATAGTCCATGTCAACTCTTAGAGTGCTTCTTAGAGGAAAACTCACTAAAAATTCAATTCCTAACTGTCTTCCGGTGAACCAGCTTATCAGTTTCATTGGTGAAGCCTTAGGCTCCAGTACTTCTCTTCAACTCTGTTTCAGGTCATATGTGTTAGACCTTCTGGAATGTATGCTGTGAAGACATATAAAGCTGGTAAGAAAGAATCATTTTCCTGCATCAAAGCTGGCTAACAGCTCGCAAAAAATAGAATTCCTGTGAATTTTTTAATCACAGAAATACAATTTTTTAATTTTTGTTTTTTTAAGTTTATCTTCTTCAAGGATCTGTGTGCTTTCTTGCTGGCACTATTGGAGTTTCCTGTTGCTGCAGCTCATTTTTCTTTCCTCAGAAAAAAAAATGTAATTTGCATAATTCCCGATATTTTGTTGGTGTTTTCCAGATTCCACACTGAAACGGATAGTCCCCACCCAAAAAACTGTCAGTCAATCAACAGCAACAGCTGCAAATCAACATAATTCTTGCATTTATACAAGAAAATGTCATATTAAAAGACACATGCATTATAGCCCTGCATGTGCATTAAGATCTCTTTTCTTCCCTATTTTCAGGGAAAAGGGGTCTTTGTTATCAGGCAAAAAACTTTCAGAAATTCAACAGACTTTTCAACTTTTTAAATTCTTTTTCTGGTAAAGAGATCATAAGATTAAACAAAAAGGTCCAAGCCTATTCGTTATTTTCTAAAAAGCACACATTTAACATTCCCTCTCTGCAAAATTTTTTTTGTTCTTCTTCATTTTAATCAGAATTTATAAAGCAGAGGTTCACAATCCAGCTGCTAACATCGGGTATCCATTCCAGAGCAGCACTTGAATGAACAGCAGTCCAGCTGTAGCAGAGGATGTTACTGGTTTTTCCAGCTGGCCACAAACCTGGCACTGGCTGCAGAGCAATGTAGATACAGCAACAGTTACTGGAAGAAATGAAGGAAGGAGGGAAAAAGAATCACAAAGGAAGTTGAAAATTGATCGCAAAAAACTCTGCAAAAATTTATATCATTGAAATCCAAATTTAGCATAACTAAACAGTTCTGACAAATCATGGGTGGCCTGTACTTCATCATCATGGAGCACAGAATGGTATGATGCTATTCTCCAGGCATTTTTCAATAATTTTACTAACTATTCTCTTTTGTGAAGTTATTTCCTACCTTCAGGTTTACATTGCATATAAGAACCTTCCAAGAAACAGGCTGGATTTTTCCCTAGAGCTTTTCCCCAGCACATTAGATTCCTATAAGTACAAGGTGGGAGGTCAGCCATCACTTTTGGCTGGCTTTCGGTTATGCTACTGACATCAGATTCATCCCAAAACAGTAGAGAAGGGAAGCTGATGTCCAGAGGAAACCACAACCAGCTGCCAAAGAAGTGAGGGAGGGAATGAACTGCTTGTACACGACACTGGATAATCATTGTGTCCAGACCACAACAAAAATTCAATCAGCGTAAGGAAAGATGGACTGGGAATGTCTCAAGATGATTGCCAACAATTACCAGCATCATTTCTGTTAATGTTTATTGCATTTCTATTTTTTTCAGTGAAAAGATACTGCACTTCTGACAGCTCTTCTATAGACATTCATTTCACTGAGTTCTCTTTGTACCATCATCTGTGAAAATAACACAAAATAAGGGTAAAGGAAAGACAGAAAATGACAATTCTAGAAAAATAATTTGTAAAATAGCATAAGGAGTGAAAGGAAAACAAAATACACATTCAACAGAGCAGAATGCTGGAAGGTAGGCAGGGAGGATCACCAGGTGCTGTTAAGGACTTCTCTCTCTACCTTAAATTTTCATCTTGGTCTTTTCCAATAATCAGAATTTTAAAATAAATTGTAAGTTTTAAAAATTGATCTGTTCATATTGTCAGATAGGAGACAGATGAACATAAGGCAGTGTGATGAACCAGAAGTTTCTCAAGGTCCATTCCAACTCCGTCTCCTACAATCCCATGATAAGGCAGAATGTTATCAGAGACAGATACCAAACTGAGAAAAGTAACTGATCATGCTCTACAAATGTGAGAGACAAGATCATTCTTTAAAGAATTCTTAAGAAAATACTGTGCAGGATTTATATTGTGACAGAATGATCTAAGTGATTTTGGTTTATGTTTCAAGATTACTATTTGCTTCACGTGAACTGGAACACTTATTTCTGTTGGATGCTTCCCTTTTAAACAAATCCCCTGTGGCTTCTTTCTCAGTTATAAATAAAGTTGAAAAAAATATGTGGAGTGTGGATGAAGGAGGAAAAACAACAGATCCAGACTCCCTGGTACCATTCAGTGGCAGAAGATGCCAAACATAACAAGCAAGTTTTACAACAAGCATTACTGAATAGTCACCTTTCTCATGAAAACTCTGAGGCAAGAAAAAAAGACAGTTTAATTCTGTGTCTCTTGATAAGCACTTTTCAACAATCCATAAAATGTGGTTGTCTCCAACGTAATGAGAGAAATCAGATGCTCTTGCATTTAGACCTCAGTCTAAAATTGAGCATACCCTGCAGTAAGGTACCCTGGTTGTGTAGGTCTAGCATTAGGACATGGCACCTTGCCATCCAGAATGAAGAAAGTGACCCAATCTACTCCCTATTCTAAGGCCACATATACATAGATCATTCATGAAAAACATGTCCAAAATACTGCATAGCGTCTCTTGAAAGAGTCGGTTCACATTTCATCAACACTGCACATATTAGGAAGTTTTCTTATTATCTGCCCAAAACTTTCCCATGTGCAAATAAGACTTTACTTCTTGCAACATTGTGAGGGAAATGTAAAATCTTTCACCATCACTTTTCTTTATACCATTTTTTAAACTTCTCATTTATTACTTTAGTATCACATCTTTCATTGCTTCCTCAGTTTTTCCTCAGAGATATGTAATTTAATTTTTATCCTTTTTGTTGCTGTGCCTTTCAGTACTTCGAGTTCATGTAGATCTTTTCTGCTGTCCTCTGCAGACACAAAGTATTCTTGGCCTGGGGCCTGAATATTAAATTTTTAAAAAAGGAAAAAAAATCTGTTTCTCATGCCTTACGTAAAATGCTGCTGTTAATAAACCCATAATGAAACTGCAAATGACATTTTGTTTTCTTATGGGTTAGTTCTTGTTTTGCATTTATAAGCAAAACATATTTAATATTTTCTTTCTGACTGATACTTTTTTAAAAATTCTAGCTGACAATTTTCAAGTTCTTACATTTAAGAATTTAATCGATTATTTTTCAGTTTTTCACTTGTCTATAGAGTAAGTATAAAATTATTAAGCCTGAACCTGTTTCATCAACTAAATCACATTTGAAGTCTGGCCAAGATCTGTGCTATCAGCTTTATATCATCTTGGTATTTTGGCTGTGAAGTGTTGACCATTCCTTTTTGATATGGCTGGTCGACTCTCTATTGTGGTAAATGGATGGGATGGCCACTTCCCAGCAGTTTCAGATGGATTTTCTGGGAAGCAGTTGTATCTTTGAGAATGCATACTATGGTAATTACTCATAGCTATCAAGGGAAATGGTTTTTCTAAAGAAAACAACTACTTAGAGTTTTGTTTCAGTAACATGCAATGGCTTTGATTTGTATTTTTTCAATATTGCAAGTTATTTTTACTCCTTTTTCATTCATATATTCCTCATCTTCTGGGACAGACAATGTGAGAACTATTTTTTACCTAAGGGGTGCACAGATTTACCATGTTTTTCTGTAGTTCATCTTTGTGACTTTTTTTACCCACTTTGTAAAGAAGGACAAAGGCTCCAGCCACATTACTTTTACAGCAAGTTTTAGTGCACATAGTTCTCTGCCAGTGAAGCTATGTGATCAATATAGAGAGATGGTAAACCCTGTACTGTTCAGGTTGGAATTTATCAGCAGAGGGAGTCTACCTAGTGCCACATATAGAACAAAATATGCTCTGTTTCACAATTTCAGACTACAGATTTTACAGGGAAGTCTGAGAATACAAAATATAATAACATGAGCGGCAACCTTGAAGTATGTTCTGAATATAAACTGTGTTACCAAGTGTAATGTAAACACCTCTGTTAGAAAAGCAAGTTGATGTATCTTAAATTACTGAATTAATGATGTAACCTGCTGCTTATGCCAGTTTTGACATAATTGTCTGATAAAAATGAAAGCCAACACACTGTTTTTCCTTGAGAGAGAATAATATAAACTCCTTTGACTGAGACCAATAAATTTTTCCAGAAGTAACATTCTCATCTAAAATAATAGGTTCCATGTCAACATATAGACTTGGCAAAAAGAAATATATTGTGGGCAATAGTTTAGAGTTCTTATAAGAGAACAAAAAGGTCAGTAGTCCAAGATAGCATTTCCTTCATTTTTTTAAATATTCTGGTTAAAACATAGTATGGGAATTTCCTAATGTTGGTGGTTTATGTTCAGGATGTCTTAAGAGAAATGACTTTGAAACAACATTTACTCTCTAAACCAGAAAACCCATAATGCATTCTCATAATTTTGAAGTCATAATTACAAATCCACTAACATTTTTCATTCAACTTTATTTGAATATTCTGATACTTGGATCTAATAAGTAGCATAATGGCAACATTTAAGTATTCTATCCATCAGAATATCAGAGATTACTATAATTTCCTATATTTTAAAATACTTAAGCACAAATTTATGACCCTAGCCTCTAAAAATTTGAAGTAATCCATGTAATATTCAAGTAGGTTACATTGATAATGGTCTTAGCTCAGTATACATAGGTTTTTTAGATCATATAGAAAGATATATATTTTTGAATTCTACCCTGGATCCCACATTGTATATGCAAAAAACTAAGCAAATAATCATATTTTTATACAGCTCCCATAGGTTCTTATTGGTAGCTTTCAAGGAACTTCCTGAATGCTCCAGCTGTATCCTCAGTATGCCATAAATACAGGCTCAAGAATTCACAGCACCTCAAGATGCATCATTCCTCTTCAACCCCCATCCACCCATCTGTGCCCAGTGAGCGGATGGAAGGGGCCCTGCTACATCTTTTCTTGGAGCTTGGACAGGAGCGAGTGCTGAGCAGGGGTAGGATCCAGTTCTTTGTGAGACACTCAGCCTTCCTCATCTTTTTTCATGAGCAGTCAGTGTCTGGACCTGACAACCTGTACCAGGTTGCAGAGCACAGCAAACATCTGTCTTCATAGGTTCCTGCTGCCTGAACACCTGTGCAAAAGCACTGGTGCCAGAAGTGCACTTGCATTTCTTCCAGTCCCTCCAGTCAACATAATTTCTACATTGTGGCCTCTGGACAAGCCCTGATACAGCAGCAGCCTGCTGCAAGAGAAGTGTGTGCCAGAATTGCTTTTTCAGCCCTTCCTTGATGAATAGGCACATAGAAGTCATCCTGGCACATGGACTGGATGGATGGCAGTAAATGCTGGGGCACATACCACTATCAGGAAATGAAGTAATAGTACCTACCAGATATATACCCCTGTTAATGTATTGTCAGGGACAGCAGTGATGGCGAGGATCACACAGACTGTCCTGAAGTCTCTTCCTGGATGACTAACCCACAGGAACCAGCACTGTCTCCTGAGGGGGTAGACCATGTCCTGCGCCTGCATGGACTGTGCTTCATCCTCTTCTGCTCCATGTAACTAACCAGCCCTGTTTTCTGGGCAGGAGACAGGACTTCTCCAGACAACACAGAGAAGGCACTGCTTGCTCTGCTTGTGGCTTCTGCTGCACTGAGAGCCCCAAGTGGAACTTAATGGAGGCAGGCCCCTTCCAGCAGGTGCTGCTGCCAGCATGGCAGTATGCACTTTTCATCAACTCTCTGGAGTGTTTAGGTAAAGTCAAAGAAACTAACGTTGAATCCACACAGGTGTGCACAAACAATCCTTTTGATGTCACTAGAAAACAGGTACCTGGAAGACCCCGGGTATGCTAAGTAAGTTTTTAGATAAAAATAGCATGATGTCACTGCACATCTATGCAAATCAGAGTTGTATACATTGCCTTTCTAAGTAGGCTATGACGTTTAGCCAAACATAGGATCAGAGCAACAGCCACAACAAACAAAGTTATGGTCTTATCCCAACCCTAAAAAATTGTACTCCAAAATTAATACAAGGTAAATCTTCCAAATTTCAACAACTGGATCATTTCTATTTTAAAACTTGAAGACTAATTAACCTTATAAATATTTAAGTTGGTTTTGTGGGGGGTGACACTACACCACATGAATGTCCAAGCCTTTCAGAAAATTTCAACAACTATGTCTAGATCCAGATTTTAGTAGTGAGTCATATATATTTAATTTTTAAAGACCTAAAGGTGCTGCAACTGAAAAATAGTTCAATCATTAGGTATGACGTAATAAATATTCTCTAAACATGAATCTTGATTCTTAACAATTGTTCCAAAACTATCATGCTTTCTTCATGTCTATGCACATGTGCTATTCATTACTTATGTGCTATACAAGAACTATATGATACTTTTAGTCCTGTGTCTCTGATACCAAGTGCAAGTGACCACCTGAGACAAAATCAGTCATGCTTTTTGGAGTGCAAACCCAGCTGGACCCTGCCTGGTCCGCCAAAATAATGTCTAACTGCGCCTCTCAGCTGTCTGGTTCAGTCAGCAATAACCTCCCATAGAAGAAGGCAAAAAAACCCAGAGCACAAGCGCATCCTCTGCTAACACAGAAGAAACTGGGCCAAACTTAAGCTGAGCCAGGTGACATATTTGCCCAGAGCAGGTACTGCTTCCAAACCATGCCTTGAACTGCTGGTTGCCACAAAGTGATTCCCAGTGTGTGGATCATATTTGTTTGATCGTTCGCCTGATGGCTTCCAAAAGTGATCACTCCCACTGGCACAGCAGGCAGGTCCACTGAGGCGAGTGGCCAGAGGCAGCACCCAGGTGAGCAGTTGGGGAAACACCTTTGTGACACCACAGATCTCAACATCTCTTGAAGAAAAAAGGCTTCAAAACAGCACATATTTTGCAGAAACTCAGTTGGCACATGAAGAGAAAGCTGCATGTTTCTTGGAAGAAAGTATTCCAAATCTTCAAGGATTTCAAATGCATTAAAATAATTAGTTCCATGGACTGGTTGTGTTTGTTGTTCTGGAGAAATCAGTACATCAGCTGTTTCAGATCTATATTCCTAGAATCAGGCAGGAAGTGGGAGGCTGGTCTTCCTTCTTCCATTTTAACCTTAGAACTGCAAAAAAAGGAGGAACTGAGACATCAGTTCACTATCTCTATATTACTGTGCCAGTACACTAGCAACATCAGGAAGACAACTTCGTGATCTCCACAATAAGCTTTTTTTGTTTTAATTAATAATTATTTAATTTAATTCTCTTTTGAATTTTATATATATAAATATAATACACAGTGATAGATCTACATGGATAGAATTATATTTTGTATACCAGAAGAGTATATATATAGATATTTAGAGAGTGTGTACATATACAGTACTCAAATGAGAGAATAGAGAGAGAGAATATACATAGTCTCTATACTTCACAAATACAGACTATACACTATATATAAGTACTTCATCTACATGCAGTGATATATATATTTACCTCAACATCCTTTCACTCTCTATGCATTGATCTATAGTGGACTTTTCCATGTGGATATTTTTGTAAAAAATGCATATTTTTGAAAAAAAAATTAAGATCAAAGCTAAAAAGGCTAAAGTGTAGCTTGTACCAAAGTAGACATCTATCTCAGTTACCCAAGAAAAGGACCAAAGGTAAGGTGACACTTTCTATAAGTTTCCTGTATGGTCATTTAAAAGAGGTACAAGAGATAGGGAGGGTGATCTAGAGTAAATTGAGATTCCTCTTTGAAGGTGCGTATCTCCTAAGTAAAAGGGGAACATAAAACTGAGGATACTTACATTAAAGGAAATTCAATATCATGCTTAAAAACAGGTAAGCAAAAGCTCTTTACTATCTCTCTTTATCTGAAGGTGAAAATACACCTAAGATAGAATGAGCTTCCTTATGGTGGTGCCAGGTTTTTTAAGGGTTGAAGTTAAAACAATCCCACTGTGGGTTACTCTGGAATAGTCATGCTGAATTTTATTAGTATCACTTTCAGTTTACACAAAAATTATTTCTAAGCAGATTCAGCGATTTCATTAATTATCTTATTGCCAAATCATATTTGTAACCTCTGTTATTGAAATGGGATGCTTGGTGCCCTGTTTTTTGACATATGCAACACAAAATTAATCAAGGCAAATAAAATCTACTGTAGGATGCAATGTAAAATAGATTATTAGAAAGCCACACACCCTCTCTGTAGCTAAATTTGTAGTTTATGCAGGCCAAGCATTTAAAAAATCCCTTCTAAGATATCAATTTAATTTCAATGCTTTGTTACTTAAGTAGTAACAAAGCATTGAAATTAATTTAGTTCCCATCTATTCATCAATGGATTCCTCCTAACTTATTACTTCACTGAGCTCTCGAAGCTGTTTTCTTATGAAGAAATTTGAAAATGTGTTTATTAACTTATTTAGAAACTATGTTGATCACTTTCTCAACACTCTTGAGAGATTAATTTTTTTTTCTTAGTCTGTCTTTAGCATCTGTTATCACTTGAATTAAAAGCTTGAAGGAAATAGATTTTTCAAAGCCCAGATTTATGCCTCCAGGGGATAAAATTAGCCAGAGCAGAGCAAAATAAAATTTGTCAAAGGAGAATTATCTTGCAAAACCAGATTTTTGCCTAACATGTCTGAAAATATCTTAAAGAAAAGTAAATATATGTATTAGATACTGTATCAGCTCTAGTGGCAACAGTGCCAGATTCTTCTGCATTGCTGTTTTGCAAGTTTTCCTATTCCTCAATGGGAAAGCCATAATCAACATTAAATTGATAAACTAATTGTTATAACAGCCAGAGACAGTGCTATTTGGTGGAAATCAATTATACTAGAAGTTTTTCATTTTTCCTACTTATCTTTTGCCTGGTTTGGCTATAATGTAGACAGATGCCCCAAGTCAGTTTACAGCAAAATTGTAAACGATGCAAATTACAGCTGCATTTGGGCTGTGAAACTTGAAATAAAGCAAATTCTGGTTCATCCATATCTACTGTGAAATTTTCAATGAAAAATTGCTTTACACACCTTTATCTTGTATGTCCACAAAGTGGGGGAAAAAAGTCTCTGTGGATTGCAGGCTATATTGTGAAAAAAATGACTGGAAATATTTGAAACAAATCTTTCTTGTGCCTAGCTCTCATAATCCATGCAAATGCAAACATTTTGGGAGATATTTGTAAGTCGGAGTGGTTTTTTTTGGTCTTTTTTTTTGTTTTCTTTTATTTTAGGGTTCTGGTTCTTTTAAAGCAGTAGCAGACACGTACCAGTGTGTCTGGAGGGAGTGAAGAAATTTTTTCTCAGGCTAATTTTGGACTATTTGGAGTATTATTAATAGTATTTTGTCTCAAGTTAATTCTGCAGTCACTTTATAATTTTTATTATGATAAATACTATAATCAGCCAGAAAGCTACGTTTAAGATTAAGGCTCATCAACTTGGAGAGTTTATAATTTAGATTATGTGCATATGTTTCGCAGAATGGGATTTTCTCACCTAATCATGGTTGGTCTAAAGTCAAGCATCTACCTAAGTATAAACTTCCTCTCTTGGCAAAGAAAATAGGCAGTCATCATTAAATTGCTCCTAGTGTAAGAGTTAAAGATGGATAGGATGCCCGAGAAACCATCTATTTATTTTTATTATCTCCTGCCACAGTCCAAATTAAGTGGAATAGCTTTCATTAGATTGCTGCCTTTTATCCTGGACTTATCCAATGTGAACTGTACCCAAATGCATACGAAAAAGCTAATGGAGAACTGAAGTGCAGGATTTTGGAAGGAAGTGTTGGATACACATGTTCTTAAAATTCCAACCGTGGTTTCAGAGAGCAGATTTCCATTCTCTTACTTTCTGCTTTAAAATCTAGGTGAATAACCTCAAATAAACCACACTCAGCAGGCTAAGAGGGACAAACTATTTAAAAGCACTAAACACCTATATAAGACCTGATGCGAGGACTCCCTTATTTTATACACAGGTAATTGCAGCAAGGGAGCAGCTGGAAGCCAAAGAGCTGACCTTCCACAATCTCTTTGGAAATCCTCTTGGCACCTCCCTAGCAATGACTTCAAAGGCCAGAGAACATACAAAATACATTGTGTCCACCATCTGAACATAAATAACAAATATTGTTCCTTATATATCCCAAAGACATAGTTGCAATGTCACCTTTGCCTTCCACATACATTTTATGAATGAATGAATTAATTAACCAGCACTATAGTTTAATGTTTTGAGAACACAGATCTTCTAGAAAAATACTGTGATCAGTAAAACTTGCATATATTCTGATAGTAACATCTGAAAACTCTCGGTCCCCTTGTGATGGATCAAAGTCCCATTACTGCAATCCCATAGCACAGCAGTAGGCTGGTGTATGTGTTTATAGCAGCCCCTACTTTGTGACAAAGCAAGCAGGGAAATAAGCTTCCTTCCCACAGGCTGCCGACCTGATGGAACAGCACAGTTCTGCCAAGGTTTACAGGAGTGAGCTGGAGTGGTTATAATACTGGTTTTTGCTGCATGTCAAAAATTGCATATCTCATTTTCTTCCATGCTGCCACCTTCTCTACCCTTAGACTTCTTCCATGATTGTCTAATGAAGAAAAAAAATGCAGAAAGCTTCCACTTCATTCACATTCTGCCTTACTGCCTCAAGTCTTCTAAACTAAGATCAGCACAGGAATTGTAACACTTTGAAAGAGAAAGACGGTATAGACCTTCTCCATCTATCAAGTGATAACAAAAAATCATTTTAAACTCTCATCTTAGTAAGTCCTGCACTAGATGGAGATAGTACTGCTGGCTGATAGAGATACAATGAGATGTAGATCTGGTTACAGGACTTTTTTCTCAACGTGTGTGTTGTATTCGACACATTTACAACAATACTTACACATTAGTTATTTATTCTATTACAAACAATACTTATGCATTACATCTCTCTTATTTATTCTACTACAACAACACTTATACATTACAACTTATACATTATAACTGTTACATCACTACAACATCTATCTCTTCTTGTCGAGACAGTCACAACACAAAACAAAGACCTCAAATGTCCCAAAACAAAGACCTCAAATGTCCCATTATTACTAGTTGGTGGTTCACCTACTTCCAGGTGTCTTAATTGAAGGGAATCAGATCCGGACCTCCTTGTGGCTTCCACCTGCCACTCTCAGCTACACCGACGCCACCTCCCCCACTCCGTCCCAGTGGGTCACAGTTGCCCTATACACTTTGATGCAATGCTCAACAGTTACATTACAGAACACATTGCAACAGTTACATTACAGAATCCATCCCGTCCAGGGGCTTCTCCTGAAGCACACAGCCAGAAGAATCTGCAGCTAATCCGGCAGCAATCCAATGAAGGATATTGCTGCTAAATTGCCACAGAGCCCTGGCATGTCCACAGGCTTCAGAGTCCATCCTCTCATTATGATTCTCCAACCCTCTCCTGGGGTCTATTCTCTTCTCCATCCCCTCCAGGGGAACTCACCATCTTCTTCTGGGACTCTCCTGGTCCTCCACCCTCTCCTGGGGTTCTCTATCTTCTTCTCCCTTCTCCTGGGACACTCCACCCTCTCCTGGGGTTACCTTCCCCTGGGGCTCTTCATCTTTTCCTGGGTTACCCAGCTCCAGCAGCCTTCTCCTTGTGGCAGCCTTCTAACTCCTCCTCTCCTTTATGCCACTTGTTCTTAATTGGTTACAGGTGTGGGCTGTTCCTAGCAATCAGCTGCAACTCGTTGTGCCTCCTTGTTAGTTACACGTGTAGGCTGTTCCCAGCAATCAGCTGCAACTCGTTGTGCCCCCCTACAGGGCCCTGCTCTCCTGGAGATGGCTGAACACCTGCCTGTCTGTGGGGAGCAGTGAATGAATTCTTGTTTTGCTTTGCTTGTGTACATGGATTTGGTTTCCCCTATTAAACTGTCTATATGTCAGCCCAAGAGTTTTCCAGCTTTTACCCTTCACATTCTCTCCCTGGTCTCTCTGCTGCAGAAGTGAGTGAGCAGCTGCCTGGGGCTTGGTTGCTGTCTGAGGTTAAACCATGACACCCTGCCTTTCCCCTCAGATCCCACCAGTCCCTTTAGCTCCACCATCCCCCTCAGCTCTTCCAGACCCCTCAGTGCCCACAATCCTCACTCTGATTCCCCAAATCCCCTTTGCCCTGCTGCCTTCTCTCAGCCCCATTCCCCCACTGTCCCCTCCACGCCACCATCACCATTGTCCCTTCAGTGCCACCATCCCCTGCAGTCCGGTACCATTGTCAGCTCCCACTGCTCCTGTGAGGGTGGGGCCAGCTGGGAGCCAGGGTGAAACATCCTGGCTCGGCCCAGCCGAGAGAAAAAGTGAAAGTGTGGCAGAGTAGGGAAAAGTTAAAAAGGCAGCATGTACCTTTATAAATATCAATATACCTGTCTAAATAGCCATATGCCTACAACTATGTTAAAAAAAACCAACATATATGTGTGTGTGTATATATATATATATATATAAAACTTTATACATATGCAAAAAAATATTACATAAGAATAAAAGTAAACCTATGTACTTATAAAAACAGACCTATATATGCTGAGCCCCAGATGGCAGCTGCTGCACATTTTCATGTTTTCTCTCTTGTTGCTTTGTTAGCCAATCACCCCTGCTTGAAAAGCACATCTGCCAACAGATGGAGGTTGAAGAAGTAAAGGGAACACAGGATAAAGATCAGTCATTGTGTGTGTTTCACACAAAGCAATTGTACTTCTATCAGGGACTGTATGAAATACAGCCTGAAAAACAGATTCCAACCACAGAACTTGAGGCCTGCCCTTTAAAAACTAGGAATTCTTCTAATGTTTCAAAATTTTAAAAGAGAAAACCACAACCAAACCAATTGAAGCAAAGAGCTCCTGGTCTCCAAGGTCTTTATTTGCCTGTGCATTTACTACTGTGGAAACCAACTGTCAAATGTTCATTATTCTGAACTCCTGGCAGGATCTGCAAAATCAAGCAGAAATTTCTGCTTGTGCCATACCCCTCATTTTATCCCTTCAAGGCCCCAGCACCTCAAAGTTGACAGAGCTGTTGCCAAGAGCCTACAGAAAACTCATGGTGTGACACAGAGGAAAAACAATAGAGTCCTTTCTTGAAAATTACCTCAATCCACAGCAAAATGAGGATATTTCCAATAAAAGGCCAGGTCTTGCAGGTCAAGAAAATGAACAAGTGCCCCCATAAAGTCACAGCACTAGCACTGCTAATGCCATCCATGAGAACTTCAATCACTCAACAGAGATATTCTCACCTTAGCAAATGAACTCCAGGTCTTGTTCTTTTTCCAGACAGACAAAGAAACTTCAGTCCTTACATGGGCTTTGAACCTGATGGCCCTTATGATCTGAATTATTAAATGGCATTCCTTCACAGGCTGAGACCCTGAAGATTCAAAGATCACAGCAAGATCCTCCCTTAATAAAAGAAAAATGTGAAAGAGATAGGAAACCAAAGATCATTCAATATTTTCTTGTATCACTTCAGGGAAAAACTAATAACTCCTTCTCACCTCCAAAAGGACACCAAAAAGATGGAAATACTGATAGGATGGTTTACTTAAAATCTAGATGCTTTACACCGCACCTGAGACATGGAATTTTGAGCACAGGTGACCTAGATATAGTGAAAAATGGGGGTGGAATTTCTGTGTTTAATTCCACACCATCTACATCATCACTGGAGGCATGATTATAGCAGGAAGACACCAGTCCTAGGAAGAGGAACACACCAAAGCTGAAAGGACAAAGTGTGCTGGTTTTGCCTGGCTCTGGAGAAGACAATCTGGGACAGGTCCACTCTTTCACTGCCACTGCTGCTGCCTTACTGGAGAGAGATGCCCTGTGTAAGGAGTAAAAAAGTTGTCAATTTTTAAAAGTTATAGAGTTAAAAAGTTAAACCAATTGCTACTAAGTTAGAGCTTTAATTACTTTTTTTAATAGTTTCATGTTGTAATTACCTGTTGTTAATAGTTTTATTTTTTAATTAATATTGTAATTACCTGTTGTTAATAGTTTAATTGTTAGAAATCCCCCTTTGTCAGATATCACCCCTGCTGCTTCTTGGAAAATGGCACCTGAGACTTTGAGGAGGAAGTGACGTCAGAGCTTATATGCGAATGTAGAAACACTTTGCCAAGTCCAGCAAAGAAAACCCCTAAAACAATGAGCCACCACAAAATTAAACAATCTAAGTGACGTTTAAGGGTAAGCAACTGAATCCAGTGTCTGCTAAGACCTTTTATAAGCTCTCACCCTAACCCAGAGATGTCAGCTAGAAAGAAAACTTCAAATGTAAAATCGAATCTCCTGGTGCTCTCGCGAGGATGGAAGCCCCAGCTCTGCCTGCGCACCAGTGGACACAGCTGCACACCTCCTCCTCTGTGCCACTCCTGGGAGCAGCGGTGGCGTGCGCACAACCTGTTGGGCTGCCACCCAAGCTGACCTTAATAAACGTATTAAAAAGGAGAAAAATCTGCTGCCCTACTTATTTCACCCTGCACTGGGACTACGTCACTGGGCCGGAGAGCCCCAGCGGGGTCTGAGTACTGCCAGGTGCCACAGAGTTGGCATTTCAGCAGCATGATTCCTCATTGTGGCTTTCCATTATTTTCAGTCTATGGAGGGGAGAATGTTAAATGGTGAAAGCTCTCTTTTTGACATATTGCCCTTGTTGGAGACCACATTGAGTACTGCCTGGGGGGATGTTTGGTGGTGAGCACTCTCTTTTGGGATAAAGCACCCTCTTTCTCTGGTGCTCTCTTTGTTATTAATATAGTTGTGGTTATTGTAATTTTCAGTAAATTGTTATTCCAGATTATAATCTTTCCTAGGGTTCCTGTGTTATCAGAAGGGGTCAGGGAAAGAGAGCAGCTTGAGTGGGTCTAATTTCCCAGATGGGCTTTAAACCACCATATTTCTTGCATCCAGTGTGGGGCTTGGGAAAAGACCAGAAACTCTGAGCCTCCAGAGATAACTCTTCTCAAGTGTGAGGGAAAGACACTTTTGCAAGAAGGCCTTGCAGTACACCAAGACAAGTTAAACACATTGGAGCAAGGTATCTGGTACCTGAGATGATCAGATGTGCTGGAGATAATCCTTTCATATAACAAGCAGTTCCCTAATAATTCAGACAGCATGCAGTGTACACAAAACACGTGGCAGAATTTCAAGAATTTCATAAGGAGTACACTAGAGTCGTATGCCAAGTCATTGGGAATGGTGTGTTGGGGTTGATTTAAAAGAAGAAGAAGAAGACGGTGGCTTAAGGCTGTGGGAAACCCTCTTCAGTTAGGGAGAGGAGGAGCTCCCGCCCATGATCCTCTTGTTCAGTTATGCAGATTGTTACTAGAAAGTTCTGAGGTCTCCTTGTTACCATTGGTTACTTTTTGCTGCAAAAATTGTAATATTCTTAATCGTTCCTTCCCTCAGCTCCCGCCTTCACCCCTTCCCAGACATAAATGTATAAATATCCCTGCTAAACCCTGGACCCAGGCATTTTCTGGTTCATTCTCTGTACTGTGCACATCGTCTGTTTTGTCGTTTTTGCTTCATTACAGTTCCATTTCCAGATCAAAGCAGTCTTTCTCTGTGAAATCACCAGAGCCGATTCTCGAGGAAACCACTGGTCAACCGCTGAAACCCCTGGTCAACCATCTGTCAAGGACCAGAAGGTTTCAATGGTGGCATGGAAGGAGGGAAAAGAAAAGGTGGGCATTTTGGTTGGCAGATTCTGGACATATGAAGAAACCATTTCCACTCTTTTATGGGCCTACATTTCATCCATGGAAAGAGTGACCAAGGATTTCCAGTATTTAGAAAAAGAAATTAAAGAGGGCCACCCAAAATGTAGAGGAGATGGAAAGGAAATTTTCCTTGCCCCAGCAACACAGACCAAAGTGTCTGCTATTAGGAGTAGGCACTCCTTGGACAGGAAGAAAAGGTACACTCCATGAGGTAACCTGTGGTTTTACCTGCATGAACATGGAGAACACATGAGGAGGTGGGATGGAAAACTCACCTCTTCCCTAGTAGCAAGAGTACATGAGTTGAGAGGGGGAATGACTACCTCAGGAAGTTCTTGGAAGATAAATGCTGTTTGTTTTTTGTGGGCAAGCCCCATGGCAAAATATAAGGGATGTTATGCCCAATGCTCTTGAAGGGATCCCCAGGTCATGCTTTCAGGGAATGAGCAATGACCATGAGCAGGATTAGAGAGGCCCAGCCTCCTGCCAGGTGGAGGAAAGGCATGATCAGATTTATTGGACTATGTGGATCTGGCAGCGTGGCACATCAGAACCACAAGAATAGGAGGCTCTAGTTGACAGCAGTGCACAATGTAACCCTGATGCCATCAGAATGAGTAGAGGCAGAATCTTTTGTGGTAGTTTGATGTTTGGCTGCAGTTTTAATATAAAAGTTAGAGTTTTTATATTAGTTAGTCACAGTGGTTTCTCCTATGTACCCCGTTCTATTCCCTCCAATGGTTCAGGCCTAAGTAGTTTACCTCAAAGTTTTCCCACCACTTGTCCGTCCCTCACTGCTCCTCCCCTCATTCCCTTATATGCCCCTGCCAATCCCGGTTACCCTGCCCCTCACTCCTGTCAATTACTGTTACCACTCCCCTTGTGTTCCAGAATGTTCCCTGTCAGTTAGCCCTGCTTTGATGATTTATTAGTTTAAGAGGCTTCTTGTCAGGACCCAGGACATCCCTCTGGGTGTCCTGAGCAGCTAAGACCCCTGCCAGGGGTCTCAGAGACCCTGGCACAGAGCCCAAAATGCCTGTGGTTTTGATTATGACCCATGGAGCAAGTTACCAACCTTAGATGAAGATCACCAAGCCACAACAGTTTAGGCAGAATAATAGTGAAGTTATCACGGGGTGGAAAAGTAGATTTTAGGGTTTTTGGTTTGGGGATTCAAGATGGAGGGAACTGGGTGTGTCCAGCCTTTCTCCTTCTTCTACTTGGCCTCCATCTTCTGCTGTGATGTTGGCACTCACAGATTGGTTTAGAGTAGAAGCTCACTGTCTAACATAGGTGATAGGTATTGGGAAGTGATTGTAAATATTGTACAGGTAGTTTTTAGTATAAAAAGATAACAACACTGCCCCGGGGGCAGGCAGAGTGCCTGGAACTGTCCTGCTGGACAGACCTCAGCAGGACAGGAGAAAGAATTTTACAGATAAGATACAATAAACAACCTTGAGACCGAGAAATGAAGAGCTCTGACTCCTTCAAGTGCCGGGCAAGAGACTTTCTAACTTTTCTCTGGGTCATTGTGACAAGCTAAAGATCCTGACATGAGTGTTCAATCCTTTCAGATCCACCAGGCTGGCAAGCTGATCTGCAGGAAGTGCAAGCGGCAGGTGACGGAGCTGACGGGCTGCGTGGTGCAGCAGGGGACAAGGCGCTACAGACTGTGCCACAAGTGCTTGGCAGAAGCCAATTTCGACAGCATCCCCGAGGATTTCAATCCAGCTGAACATTCTCCTGCCTCCTCCACGGGAAATAAACGCCACAAATGGGATTTGGAGGAGGAGCAGAAGTCAGAGGAAGAGGCAGGGGAGGAGGAGCCCTATAATTTGGTTGTCCGACACAATAGTGATGATATTCCGGATGAGGTGAAGGAAAAGGTGAAGCCAAATCTTAGGTAGAGCTTTGTGGATTTGTTATTGTTGTGTTCAAGATTAAATGACAATGCTGGTAATACTACTTTTAATAAAATGAAGTATTGTTAAAATTCTGTTCTGAGAAGCAACATTTGGACTAAAACAAATTGTTTTGCAGACATGGAACAGTGTAATTGCTTCTAAATCATCCAGAAATGAGGATCATAAAATAGCCTGAGTTAAAAGGGACCCACAAGGAACACTGAAGTCCAGCTGCTCACTTATTATCTAGAAATTATTTAGAAGAATTGTTTTATATTTCATCAAAGACTTGCTCAGAGCTCCTGAGCTCGTCGTGGAAGTGTGAACCAGTTTACAGTTCTACAAAGGTTCTGTACAATACAGATTTTGAAAAACCAAATATTGCTAATTTGCTTTGGAAAAACTCTTAGTGAGGTGAGCAGCTGAGAAATGTTAAACCACTTTTTTTTTTTTGCTGATATTGTCATTAATTTGTACATAACACATCAGAAAGCTCCTAAGAAAGGAGCGAGGGAAACAAATGGAGTTCTTCCTGTTGAAGAAGCTTTTTACCTTTGTTTTCTCAGTGAACTTTACAGCTTCTTATAGTTGAGAAAAGCATGATTTAGGAACTCCCACAGCCAGAGTAGAGTAGGTGACCAGAGCATCTGTAGTGCACTTGGATAGTATGAATTTGCCCTTTTTTTTTTGTACTGTGAATTTTATAGAAAGATACACCAACGTGGTTCCAAGGAAATAAAAGTGCAATCACTGGAGGTGCAGTTGTCAGGTTTTTTCAATTTTTTTTCCCAGGATTGATGCAAGATTTGCTTAAACCCATCTGTCTTACTTTAGGAATAAAGAGGCCAAGTCTCTTGAATTTCAGTGGGACATTTGTGACTTAAGATCATGGAGCTATTTTGGAAAGGCTCTCCTGCTTGTATAATTTTAGGGTGCTTGACAGCATAAAAACATTTTTTACAGCACAATTTCCCTCAGAGGTTAAGCAACTCTTGTAGTTTTGGAGTCTCTTAAGCTTTTGTAGTAACATTTATTTCCCCAGTCACTTGGATCAGAGAAACCCGCATTTGGTAGAGAAACTAAAAGTGCTCACTATTAAATTATTAAAAAAGAAAAGCTCAGGAGTGCACAGAAGAAACCTTCTGCCTGAGAGCAGAGAATGGCATTCCCAGTGGGTACTCCTGATAAAGAGCCACTGTTTGGTCTCATGTCTCATTTGATGCTGGGTTTCCTTTCCTGTTAGCAGCATCTGTAGCCTGAGGTTCCTGCCAAGAAAGCAGAAATTCCCCACAGAGAATTTGAGAACAGCCACATTGATGCACATCCAGGTTCTGCCTCCAACAGCTGCCATTAACCTTGGCAAAAGTGAGAATGGGGCAAGCTTCTGTAATAATTCCCTAATGCTGCCCCAATCTCCAGCCTTTTTCAGTTCTCCTTGAGATTTGTACCTTTAGTAACCACCAATGCAGGTCTTTTCCAAGTAGTTCACCACTCTATCCATGAATTTCCTATATCTGCAGGATCCTCTGGCACCCCCAGAAGGGTTTGCAGTCTAAGGGTGTTTTTTAATGACCCACTTCCAGTGGCCTCCTGTAAAGCCCTGGGAGAGCAGCACTGTGAGCTGAAACTTGCCACTGCCACAGATCTGCAAATGGAACAAGGTGAATTTAAGGCCTGTTTTATACTAAGTACTTAATAAATATTGAACAAAAAATAGATGAATAACACTTACTTAGTTAATTCCAAATGTTTTCCTAGCAAGCTCCTGTCAGCATTTCAGTAAGTAGAGCACTTCAGTGTGTTACTATAGCCTGAGACTGATCTTGGGGCAGCTCAGCGTTTGTCTGCAAAGTTAAAATTTAACCACATAAATTTATTTTCTCATGCTTTAGAGAGCTGGGCTAAAGGAAGGCTGCCCTCAGCTCCTACACCCATCTCCGCTCAGTTCCTTGCCCATCTCCCCATAGCCCCAGCCCCTCACTCATTTCCCCATAGACCTGGCTCAGATCCTTGCCCAGCTCCCCTCAGTCGCTCACCCACAGCCCTTCAGCCAGTGTCCATGTCCCCACACCACTGACCCTCAGTCCCTCAGCCAGTGTCCATCTCCCCACAGCACTGACCCTCAGTCCGTGTCCATCTCCCCACAGCACTAACCCTCAGTCCGTGTCCATCTCCCCACAGCCGCTGACCCTCAGTCTGTGTCCATCTCCCCACAGCCGCTGACCCTCAGTCTGTGTCCATCTCCTCACAGCACTGACCCTCAGTCTGTGTCCATCTCCCCACAGCACTGACCCTCAGTCCGTGTCCATCTCCCCACAGCACTGACCCTCAGTCCGTGTCCATCTCCCCTCAGCCCCCTCAGGCTGCGGAGAACACAAGCCGCCTCAACTCGACGCCCGATTGGCCGAGCACAGTCACGTGACCAAGCCAGCCAATGAGGTTGCAGAGCGCCCCCTGAGGGGCTGCAATGGCGGCTGTGCCCTCACTGCCCTTGGGACTCTGTGTGAGGAGAAAGAAACCCCAAGCTGTCAAAATCACATTTATTTTGTACCATTAAACTGGTATGTTGCCATTCTTACTGATAAAAAAAGAGTCTGCTCACCTTAGTAGGGGACAAAGCACAAGTGTAATTCATTTCTGTCTGAGTTGACCAGTCAAGATCACTCACAAAGCCATTAATGTTTCAGTCCAAGTTTTATTTTGGCATTGAGGTTTGCTTAAAAAATGAGAGGGGTTTTATCCCTCAGTCTTTACAGCATGGAAATAAAACCAGAACTATTTAAGATGATTTTACAAGATGAGACACCACAATTGAGGCACTTGGAACATTTATGGTAACAGAGCAGGCCAGGCCTATGCTCCTCACATTTAAATTAAATTAAAACAGCAGGCAATGCACATTTGCCATCCTGTGATTTAAAATAAAAACAACACACTTTTGATTATTTTTGATTAATTTTCATTCAGTCAAGTCCATAATCCTTTGACATTTAAGGATTGTCTGTATTGTTCTTTTTAAAAGAAAATTAGGCTGATCCAAACCACGCTTTTTAAAAAAGACTCAGTTTTCAGAATTTGAGAGTGAACCCAGGGAGAACCTGGGAAATCCCTTTCCATTCCCTTCCACCACAGCAGCAAAGCTGCCAACTTTTTAGAGTTATCATAGGTGATAAAAGGATCTCAGGTACACAGTCACATGTTTTAGGATTTCAGGTGGCAATTTATTTACAGCAATTCAGCACCACCTGCTGGCATGACTTCTTTTTAAAGTAGCTTAAAAGATGTGGTGGTTTGTTTGTTTAATTGGCATCATTTTTTAAGTGTCTAATTTTAAACACTCAGATTTTTTTCCCCCACATTACATCTGAGCCACTGCAGCTATTTTGGATTTATGTAATACGGAGGAGGGATGTCAGCTCAGAATTAGAACATGAAATATGCAAATGAAATCAATCTAGATGAACATTATCTCCTGTCACACTGCAAAAAGGGAGTATTTTAGTTATCAGCTCCACCAATTTCTGTATTTCATACAGCCCCTAGCACATGTCCCAGCCTGAAAAGCTGCCAGCATTCCTGGGACTCCTCCAACCTGTACAAACCTCTCCTTCTCCATTCCCCCCAAACCTCAAATAATTCTTATTCTCTGTCTCAGTGAAAACAGTCTGACATTCCCTGCCATTATTCCCTTCAATTTCTGATTTTAACTGGCCAATTCCTGAGTTTTTTCCACAGGGATTACAGTTTTAGGGGGCTTTTGCCAGATGATGACCAATATCCACTCAACCACACCGTTATTCCTTTAAATATCAATGATGACAAAAACTTCTGGCTTTTCATCTTCACAGATCTGCATTGCTGAGTAAGTTATGGCTTTGACCTCTGTGCCCTAGAAAAGAGACACAAAGCAGAATTTTGAAATAAATTTTATCCCTTTTACCAGTTCAGAACCCCCAGTTCTCATGCTATCCATTTTTTTCCCCAAAAAAGCTGCAGCTATATTTATTCTGATGAATAAGGAAGTTGCCACACTAATGGCCAGGTCAAATAGTGAAAAGGAAACCCTTCTCTTATTTTATTTTCTCTTAATATCACAAATTCCTTCTGTTACCTCTGACAGACCATCAAGATTTGCTCTGCTAAAAATGACACAGAGCAAGACATCAGATTTTGCTTCTAACAATTCTTTAGAAAAACAGAAAGAAAAAAAAAAGCAAAACCTGACTAAGCAGAAATCTGTACCAAAAAATTCTGAATATAGACTGATTTTCTGTGTTATCACCATCACAAAGAGGAAGCCAACTGAGTTAATTTGTTGAGTTTTGAGGAAATGTCATGCTCAGTTTCAGGGACAGTTTCACCAAACCATGCAGGAAGTGAGATCTTGAGTTCAGAGGTACTTCACCCACATTTTTATTTCAATCTGTACAGAATTTAGAGGTCTGATTTAAAGGACACCACACCTCCTCCCCCTAAAGTGGAAAAGAGGAACCACTGCCTACCTGTGGGTGTTTGTCTAGAGAAAACTCTTCTCCCCACCTGTAAAGGCAAAAAATACAAGAGAAGTGTTGTAATTTTGGTAGTATTTACCAAATGCTATAATTAGCTTCAGTGATGAGCACAGAAGAGTGATTTTCATTTAAAGTCTCAAAGGAAGCAAGAAAAGTCCACAATCCATTTTCAGGCAAGGGTTTAAGCTCACCCAATTGATCTTATTTTGAAGTGCCTTCGGTCAATGTGAAGCACTTTCACTTCCTGCAGAGAGTGGGAGAAGTGTGTCAGTCACACCAGGCAGAAATTCCCACTAAATCCCACTTACAAAGGTCATTTCCCACTGTTTAATCACCTTCCACCAGCCCAGCTTGCCCCAAGCTCCATCCAGCCTGATCTTGTATTTTTTGTGTTCCTTTTTCCCCTAAAATACCATTGCATTCAGAGCTGGGATTATCAGGGAACAGCTCTGTCCTAGAAATGGAAAAAGATGAACCCAGAACACTCACCCTGGGTATAAAAAACTCATCAGCACTGAATTTATACAGCCACTCATCCAGGAAGTGGAAGAGGAGAGACAACAGGTCATGCCCTGTGTGGGAGATTGAAGCAGAGATTGTCTCAGCAAAAAAACATTTTTAAGATGTACAGGAGATTCAGATAACGATGCTTAATTATATTTTAATTAGCTGCACTAAGGCTATGAGTAAAGATTGAGATTTTTGATGCTTTTCTCCCTCTTTTAGCTCTCCATGGAAGAAGTGCAGTACTCACCTTCTGCCTCTACCTCCACTGTATCCACAGGTTCCACAGTGCCTGTGTCTGTCATGTAGCCAAACATGGCCATGGCACACTGCTCAAAGGCTTCTTCCAACGTGTCTCCCCAGGCATGGAGCCTAGAAACACATGGAACAATCACTGGAATCAAAAAACCACATGGAACCATCACTGGAATCAAAACACACATGGAATAATCACTGCAATAAAATTCTGGATCACACCAGAAAGAAACAGCCCCAAAGTCACATGCAGGTAAGAAATCAGAACATGGAATAAGCAAAAAACCACATTTTTCTAGAAGAAGTTAGTCAGAAGAGTTTCTTGGGAGAACATGGAAAATAAATGTTTTAGCAGCCACCAAGAAAGTTATTTCCTAATGTGGCTAATTGGGGTCTATCAAAGTAAACCACACAGAAGAAATTTTGTTTAAAAGGAGATTTCAAAAGATATTTCCAAATAACACAGGGGCTTAGTCAGAAGCACCATTGAAATACTAAAAAAAGAAACCAAACATAATTCTGTGGTGTCCCAAAAGCAGGAACAAAATTGACCATATCAAAGCAGCCAGTGAGTGAAATTTCAGAGTTCCACATCTGCAAAGTGTCCTTGGCTGTTAGTCCAGGCTAAAAGCAGTGTAAGAAATAATCAATTTGTCACCCTGAGAAATCCCAGCTGCCCACACTTACTGCACGTCTGCTGTGTGATCCAAATCTGAGGGGAAGCAAAAAGAAAAGGAATGATGTCACCAAAAGTATTTATAACATGAGGATTAAAAAAGAAATAACATAAATACCTGATTTTCTAACAGAACATTTTTTACATTCATCTGTAGATGTGATAAATCTATTTTGTAGTATATTAGAAAAATTTAGCACAGGTGGAATTTTGGATTATTTCTGCCAAAAAAACCCTGTTTAATGTGATTATGGCACAGTGCAGGGTTTGGCTGCTGTAACCCAACAAGTTCACTGCAATAAAAAGAAACTTTCACCAGGAGTAAAGAGTTTATGCTGAAGTCTGCAGGACTGGAAGTTATTCATGCAAAGGTTGAGATTTGCAAATATTTCCAGCTCAGTGAGGAAATCTACCTGTCCACACCCAAAAGCAGCCATTATGCAAAGAGATAAATTCAAAACAGAATGGAATATAAAATAGAAGGCAAACTTTACTCATGAAGCATGATTAACATCTCATGAACCTCACTTATATTTATTCAGAGGAATGAAAGAAATGCAAACTTCCAGCAGAACTAAGTTGGGAAATGTTCACTTCAAATGCAAAATTATTCTGGTGCTGTTTAAAGACAACACACACTATTAAAGGGTTCTCAACAACAGTCTCTAAAGCAAACAAATTCCTCTGGATGCAAAAGAGGGATAAAATCTCCTGCAGTTATGGAAACTGCATGGCTGTTGTGATGTGTCACAATTCCTGCATTTCTATCAAATAAAGACCTGAACAGAGCCTAAAAATATAAATTCTATCAGAGATAACAGAGGCTGTCCCTCCAGACAGGCACTGGTGACACAAAAACCAGGCAGGGAATGTCCCCTGCCCTGAGCTGGCCCTTGGGCTGCCACCCCCATCCTCTTAGGAGAGATCAGGGGTGGGGAAAGGAGATAATCATCTTGAAGTAGAGTAAAAACACCACACACAAAACCAGTACACTTCTGAATGTCCCTTCCTACATGAGAGGCAGAACAACAGCTAAGAAATGGCTCAGAAGAGGAAAAGTTTTCAGGGTGAGACTTGTGTAATTTATTTCCATTGTGATTTTTTTTTCAGTGCCCATACAAGAAAAGCACAATGAAGAAAATTGGTTTCTCGTTTCTAAATTTCCTCTTATCTTCCTTGCCCTCTCAACAGCACTGCCACACCCACACAGCATTTTTAAAAAGTATTAAAATTAAATAAATGTTATTAAAATTATTAAAAATAAGATAAACAAAAATAAAATAAAAATTTTAGTTAAAATTTTTAATTTAAAAAATTCAATACTCACATTCATATTTCTTGCAGAGAGGGGGGTACTTGTCTTTCACAGCTTTCTGCTCCTGGGTCAGGTTGTAATCCCTGTCCTCAGCTGCCATGGCCGAGGGCTCCACAGGGATTGAATCCCTCCCTTCCTGCTGCTGGGGAGAAGCAGAATTCTCCTCCCTCCCTTCCTGGTTTCCCCACGGAGTGATTCAACCTGTGGAGAACAGGGAGGATTCCTCTCAGGGCTAAATTCGTGTCATTTCAGCTGGTTTGGGTCAAACTGGGAAGTGAGGAAGTTCAATCCCACACCCATGAAGTGATGTTTGCTCACTCAGCAGAGCCAAGGGAAAATGTTCCTCATGGGAATTGTGGACTTTGGCCTTTTCTGGGAGGAACTGTGGTTTTTCCTCCTTGTGTACACTGAGCATTCCATTCATTCACAAATTATAAAATACAGCTGATAGGAACAGCTGTAAAGTGAATTAAACTTCCATGCTTCAGGTTAATTTTAATTTTCTAATTAATTTTTTTTAAGGCGCTCAGCCCATTGTACAACACACACCTGAAGTGTCAGTGCCCCCCAAAACCCCTCAAGTGACCTTACAAAAGATTTTTCTTCAGGAAAAAAAAGCTGTGTTCTCTTAGGACAAGGATTACATTTAAACCTCCAAACCTCAAAGCACAAATCCAGCTGTCACCCAAGTGCCAGGGGTTTCCTGTGTTCCTTTTCTGGCTGATTTTTTATAAATTTAAAAATAATTTTAAATTTTAAAATTAAAAAAAATTAAAAATTAATTTTTAAATGTTTAATTAACTTTAATTTAAAAAGCCTAAATAATTATTTTTAATTCTTAAATAAAACAAACAAAAAGAACTGTATCAACTCCCCCACTGAAAAGTCAGATTCTCACAAATTGCTGTTTCCCTGTTATTTTATGAATCCAACAGACACAAATTGAAGAACCCAATTAACTTTACGCTAATTAATTTTCCTCTCCAGATTTCCAGACATCATAACAATTCTTTAATATTTTTGTACATTATAAGAATCATCCACAGCTGAACCCAAACACCACAAATAATTTACAGACACCCCTTAACTTTTACACAGGAGTTCCTACTTCAAGGCTTAGAAACAAGACATAGCATTTCCCATTTTTAATTTCTGCTAAAATCTAAGTGTGTTGGAAAGAGAAGTCTGAAATTGAGAACTCGGGCAGGAATGGAGAACTTCCTTGAGGAATAAACCCAGAAATTGATTTGATATTTGATTTTAAACCTGTTAAGCCTCAGCTGTGGACAGTTACCCTCAGCAGCCGAGCAGAACCAGCAAATATTACACCTCTAAAACTCACCGCGGCACTGAATTGTGGAAAAAGGGAAAATATTCGTGATTACAGAGAATTAATAACGCCGAGGATCCCCGATGGTGTCAGGGCGGCCCTGCAAGGAGGCCTCGGGCCACGCACGCACCGCTCCAGGTCCGTGCTGCCTCAATACGCTCTGCCCACTTCTGTGGTGACCGGAGGAGCCGCAGCCACCGGTTCTTCCAAACCGGAGACCGGGAGCAAGAACGGGACCGAACCGAAACCCCGCCGCCCTCAGCGCGGGCCGCGGCCCCTTTAAGAGCGCGCCGAGGGCGCTCCGGAAAATGGCGGCTCCAGCGGGGAGCCCGCCCACGTGACGGCCGCGCGCGCTCCCGTCCCCGCCCCCTTGCCCTCCTCCGATTGGCCGGCGCCTCCCGGCGGCGGGCGCTGATTGGGCGGCGTTGGCGCGCGAAGGGGTGCGCGGCGCCGGGAGCCGCACGCAGCGGGGGCAGGAAACAATAGACGGAGCCGCGGCCGGAGGGGTCGGAGCAGGGAGCGTAGGAACCGCCCGCCCGCTTCGCCCAGCCCGCCCCGCCGAGCGCCCCGCGGCCCCGCCATGGCGGACAAGGAAGGTAAAGGCTCCGTATGGGCGGTGCGGCCTCCGCCGTGAGGCGCGGGGTGCCCCCCCTCCCCCCGCGGCGGTCGGTACAGCGTGACGGGAGCGGGGCGGTGCCGCCAGGGGGCGCGCGGGGGCGGGGCCTGAGGGGCCCCCCCGGTCATGGCCGCCGCTACCTCCCCGCGCCCGCGGCATCGAGCGGGGAGAGCGGCCCGGGCCGGGAGCTTCTGCCCGGCCCTGTGCCCCTAGGAGGGGTTTGTGAGGCCGGGAGAGCCGGGCCGTGCCCTGCGGGGGGAGCGGGCGGACAAAGAGGTGGCACCGGCCCTGAGGGTGCCCCGGTTCGGCTGGGGCGCGTCCGTTCCATGGGGGAGCTCCGGGCCCGCGGGGGTTCTCCCCTCCCGTGGGCGAACTCCGTTTCCCTGGGGGTGTCCCCCCGTTTCCCTGGGGGTGTCCCCGTTTCCATAGGAGTGCCCCCGTTTCCCTGGGGGTGTCCCCATTTCCATAGGAGTGTCCCCGTTCCACCCGTGAGCTCCCCCAGCTCTGCCCGTCGCCTTCTCTGCACCGGAGGCTGGTGACAGATGGGCTGAGAAAGTGTTTGAGGGCGACAAGGCAGCAGAAGAAGCCTTGGGAAACTGGATTTTGGGAATAAGTAGTTCAAGACTGCACCCAGACCGGTCTGTTAACAGCAGTTGTTGGATCTACTGTGTTTAAACATTGTTACAAGTCTGGGGTTTGCCTCCCTGTGCTCTGAGTCTCAGAATTTTATTGTGCTGCTCTAATTTCATCATCATCAAATCATCGCAGAATGGGTTGGGTTGGAAAGAACCTTAAACTCATCCCAATCCACCCCTGCCATGCCAGGGACACCTTCCACTATCCCAGGTTGCTCCAAGCCCTGTCCAGCCTGCCCTGGGACACTTCCAGGCATGGAATTTGACTTAATTGTTATTAATTCCCAGCCATATATGCAGAAAAAAGGATTAGCATGTACAACAGGGCATTTTTCACCATTTAGTAGCTACTCCAATAGAGCAAATAGCAAACCAGGGTTTGATTGATGTACTTGACTCTAATCCATTGCATGCCCACAGTGCTGCGTGCCTGTAAGTCCATTTATAAATAATTAATTGTATGTATTTCTTGAAAAACCACTTCAGCAGCCTTTGATGATGCCGTGGAGGAGCGTGTGATCAACGAGGAGTACAAGATATGGAAGAAGAACACCCCTTTCCTCTATGACCTGGTGATGACCCATGCCCTGGAGTGGCCCAGCCTGACTGCTCAGTGGCTTCCTGATGTCACAAGGTAAAGGGACCCCTTTAAAGGAGAATAAACAGCAAATCCAGCATTGGGCTGACTGTTAGGTTGAGATCACAGAATCCCAAACTGCTTTGGGTGGGAAGGGACCTTAAAACTCATCCAGGGACACTTTCACTATCCCAAGTTGCTCCAAGCCCTGTCCAGCCTGGCCTTGGACACTTGCAGTGATGTGGCAGCCACAACTTCTCCTGTGCCAGCACCTCCCCATCCTCACTGGGAAGAGATTTATTGATCCTTGTTCTGTTCCTCTTCCCCTGCAGACCTGAAGGCAAAGATTTCAGCATCCACAGGTTGGTGCTGGGCACCCACACCTCAGATGAGCAGAACCACCTGGTGATTGCCAGTGTGCAGCTGCCCAACGACGATGCCCAGTTTGATGCTTCCCACTATGACAGTGAGAAAGGAGGTAAGAGCCCAAAAAGGGGGATTTGAACCATTTTCCCCTTCTTTTCTCAGTAGAAAATTTGTCTTTCCCTAAAGTTCAGGCAGCAAAGTTCAGATTTTACTTCTAAAAAAATTTATTTCTTAATAGACAAATTCTCTGTTTCTTGGATGTGTTACTAATCTAGTATTTCTAATTATGAAAACAGACAGTAGAGGTTAATTGCAAAAATATTTGTGTGTGGGAAAACCTTTCCCTTCCCTATTTCTCAGGAGCTGACCTTGAATCCCACACAGTGCTTTTAATTGGTATTTTTATTACCACATTTGCATTATGTAAAGTCACACAAAACATTTTTACACAAACTCATGTAAAAGAATATTTTTATTTCAGAGGGGTGTAACATTTCAAACATTCTCCATTTATCTGTGAGTTTTGCTGCCTGATTGCTGTCCCAGCCCCTTTAGGGTGAAATTATGTTTTAATTATGTTTTAATTATGTTTTATTCCATGTATCAGACTTGAACCTGATGCTTTGTAATCTTTGTGGCTGTCCCAAGTTAGACATTTCTCCTGTTTGCTTGGCTGAATCAGTCTTTCCACCTGGTGAAAGTCCTTAATGATCCAATGTTTGCTCTGCTTTTTACAGGAAGGTTGGATTGTGCAATGAGTATTTTGATCTTTGGGCTTCTTAAAGTTGTTTATGCACACAGGATTGTCTAACAAATATGTGTTTCTATTCTATTTCAGTATTTCTCAAAAATATTTTAAATGAATTCGAAAATAATCCAAAGCACATTATTTTTGCCCAAATCTTGCAGTTTTATGAATTACTAAGTTAAGTTATGTATAAAAATGAGGGAGCTTTAACAAATTGTATCACAGTCCTAAAACTGCAATTTGTTTTTATCACAACTTTGTCTGTTCTGAGAGCTTGGTAGCAAACCTTGAACCAGCTCTTTGTGCCTTGTTCTGAAACTGACTTTATTATTCACAACTCTCTTTTTCCTAGAGTTTGGAGGCTTTGGCTCAGTCAGTGGAAAAATTGAAATTGAGATCAAGATAAACCACGAGGGAGAGGTGAACAGAGCCCGTTACATGCCCCAGAACCCCTGCATCATTGCCACCAAGACTCCCTCCAGCGATGTCCTGGTCTTTGATTACACCAAACACCCCTCCAAGCCAGGTCTGTGCTCAGAGAGCAGCCAGCTCATCCCCCAAGAGTCAAAAGAAGGGTTAAAAACAGTGTGGGTTGCCCCTTATTTGGGATTTTAAAGGTGTTTATTCAAGAGGTTATTTTGTATGAGGTTTAAACAGATACATCCAAATGCATCCTTGGAAAAGGAAACCTTTTCCTGCACTTCCACTGGTTTTGTCACCTCACTGTGAGGTATTTCAGGCGGTAGAAGGTGGATTTTTTGATAATTAGCTGAGCTGTTCCCTGATATCCTGTAAATATATTTACAGTCCTTTACCTATGAACTTGTCAAGATTGTTTAAAATAACTCCTTTTCCTGCTTGTGGGGAGGATCAGAAGTGCAGATGGGAGGAAGAAAAATATCCCACCTTGTATTTCTGAGTTTTTTGAGCAGTAACAGCTGAGCTGCTGCTGAACTCAGGCCAAAGCATGGAGATGGCTGCTGGCTTAAAGTAAATATAATAAACTTAATGCCAGGTATTCCAGGATGATTCCAGGCCATGGAATCCTTACCCTGCCTTGTTGCAGATCCTTCTGGGGAGTGCAACCCCGACCTGCGCCTGCGTGGGCACCAGAAGGAGGGGTATGGGCTGTCCTGGAACCCCAACCTCAGTGGGCACCTGCTCAGTGCTTCTGATGACCACGTGAGTCCCTGGGGCAAAGCTGCACCTCCTGTGCCCTGGGAAGGGCAGAAACATCCTGGGTTTGAGGAGGAAGAGGGTCTAAAAATGTAATTTTTTCCATTTTTGTTGTTTTAAAGACCATTTGCTTGTGGGATATCAGTGCTGTTCCCAAAGAAGGCAAAGTGGTGGATGCCAAGACCATTTTCACGGGACACACAGCAGTGGTGGAAGATGTTTCCTGGCACCTGCTCCATGAATCTCTCTTTGGATCTGTTGCTGATGACCAGAAACTCATGATGTAAGTGGGGGAACCCCTTCACAAGTTGGTTCTGCCCCTCACCTCTCTCACCTCCCATGTTTTTTGCTCTGTTGTGTGTTTCTTAAGCTGCGTTTTCACATAATGTTTCTTTCCTTTCTGTGAAATGGTTTTTGAAACTTGGGGGAGCCCTCAAGTCATAAAAGATGTTTGTTTGTACCAACGAGTGACCCCAGTGCCCCCATAATCAGTGAAATGAGGCACAAACCTTTGTTAATTCCATGTTTTCCCCTCCCAGCTGGGACACCCGGTCAAACAACACCTCCAAACCCAGCCATTCCGTGGATGCTCACACAGCTGAGGTGAACTGCCTCTCCTTCAACCCCTACAGTGAGTTTATCCTGGCCACAGGATCAGCTGATAAGGTATTTCTGCCTGCATCTTGGAACATCCTTGCTCACTTTCTGGGGTGCATGTACATGTTGGTTGCTTCAACAAAATATTTTTATATTTTTTTTCCCTAGACTGTTGCTCTATGGGACTTGAGGAACCTAAAACTGAAGCTGCACTCCTTTGAGTCACATAAAGATGAAATATTTCAGGTATAAAAAAAGCCTTTGTCTTTTATCCTCACAGCCATAGTTCTACTCAGCAACCTGGAAAAGGAAAGTAGTTCTTCCACAATGTTTTTACACTTAAAAACTCATATTTTATTCTTTTATCTGCTTGTATTTTTCTGGGTGTTGTTATTGTGGGCCTGCAGAGCTCCCAGAGCCCAGAAAGGGATCAGGGAAATGCTGTGGAGCTTTAACCACAGCAGGAGGATGAAATGGTAGCAGTGCAGAGTCCATTAAATTATTCATGGCAGCAGATTGAAGCAGGAGGCCCAGGGAAATGGCTGCAGTGTTTGCATCTCCTCAGCCTGGTCCTGCAGGAAGCTTTAACACTCTCTGACAAAAGATAATTGCTGATTTTGCTGCTGGAAATAGAGAATGTTCACTCCATGGGCAGCACCTGCTTAGCAGATTAAATATTTCCATCTCCAACTCGTGCCTTAATCAGAGGAAAAATATGTAGAGGGTTTTTTTTTTGGTGGAGGGATTATCAGTTCAGACTGTGTTATGTCTAAATAAAATTACAGAATCCTGAAATGCCACATTAGTGGGCAGAATTCTGTGTTCCTTCCTAATCCTGTGATCCTATTATAAGTGGTGTGTTCTGGAGAGCTTTATCTCCAGCAGAAGCAGTAAATGTGAGCTTTTGGGCAGTTAAGCTTAATTACAGTGATTTCTTTTCATGTGAGAGCTGTGCCTGCTGCTGAAGGAGTCTGTGGGTTCTATTTGTGCAATCCTGATTAAGATAAGGAGCAGCCAATACCCTTGGGAGCTGTTTGCACTGGGAAACACGTGGGTTTTGTTAGAGGACAAGTTCCAGGTGGCACCTTTCTGGTGAAATGTCTTTTTTTTGTGTGTGAATATTCACAATTCTTCCTGTGATAAATGTTATTTACATTATTTGTGTTGGTATCGATTTGAGTTCTTGTAGAGCTTTTAGGGTACAAAATGAAGTGTTGGGGAATGTTACAGCTTCTTAAAACTCACTTTTAAATTTAATAAATAAGTATATTATTAAATTAAAATAAATTTAATAAATTAAAATAAATTAAAATAAATTTAATAAATTAAAAAACTTTTGAATTTATCCCTGTGTGCAGGTTCAGTGGTCTCCTCATAATGAAACCATCCTGGCCTCCAGTGGCACAGACCGCAGGCTAAACGTTTGGGACTTGAGGTAAATCCCAAATTCCTCAAAATATTACTGATTAATTACTGATTAATTAATAATCACACCTTAAAAAACAAACAAAAAAAACCCCCAACCCTCACCTTTTATTTTTTTTTGCAGTAAAATTGGAGAGGAGCAATCCCCTGAGGATGCTGAGGATGGTCCCCCAGAGCTCTTGGTGAGTCTTTTCACTCTCATTAATTAATTTCACTAATTACTCACCCTGCAGTGCAAATTTCAAACCATTCTCCTTTTTGTTTCCCCAATCCCAGTTTATCCATGGTGGTCACACTGCAAAGATCTCGGATTTCTCCTGGAATCCCAATGAGCCCTGGGTCATTTGTTCTGTATCAGAAGATAATATCATGCAAGTCTGGCAAATGGTGAGTTCTTTGGTGGGGGTGATGGTGTTGAAATTCCTGGATTTCAGCATTCCTGCTTTTATTTACAGCCCTCAGAATTCCCCAGTTTGTAGCACTGCTGAAATCTCAAAGGGGCAGTGAAATCCCCTTTAGATTTGGTCAGAGCAATGGTTTCCAAATACTCAGGAGAAGTTTTGTGTTAAAAAAAAAAAGGAAGTTCCTTTCTGTGTTTGCATGAAAACAGTGTGTGAGAACCAAGGATGAAATTGAGGTTTCTGTACTATTGTCCTAAAGAATATTTGAGATTTCTTTTTCCAAAGATGAAAAGGGTGCTGGTGAACAGGAACAGTTTGCTGGCCCCTACATTCCCAGCTGTTGAAGGTTTTGGAAAACAATCTTGACCTTTGACAAGACCATTTTCCTATTATTTTTTTTGTTTATCTCTAAATTTTGTTCTTGGCTGCTTTCTGTGTAATTCTTCTAGAAAGTGCTGCTGAGTAAAACAAATACTTGAAACTCTTTTGTGAGTCTTGCAGTAGACTCTCCTTTAGCAGATCCCTTTTTACAGGACATTTTTTCACTCTTAGATTTATAGATCAAGTTGTTTGTGTTGTAAATCAGGGATGGGTGATCCATATCTGCAAATTAAAAAATGCCCAGAACTTTGTGGAGGTGGAATCCTGTGCAGAAGGGTGGGAAATGCTCCCTGAGTGTCTCCATCCCTGTCTTGCAGGCAGAGAACATCTACAATGATGAAGATCCCGAAGGAAGCGTGGATCCAGAAGGTCAAGGATCCTAGATGGCAACTTCTCCCTGCTTTTAGTCTTTCTCCTTCTCTTCTCTCTCAGCCCTGAGATTGACTTAACACTGGTTTTGAGACACACACGTTGACTTTGTGTTCAGCCATCCTCCTGTAGGTCCCATCACAGGCTTTTCCACCCACACACTGAGAACCCACCACCCAAAAAAAGAAAAATAAAGGGCTCAGCCCCCTCAGCCAGGTCCTTGCTGTGGCTCCAAAATTCCTACAGCTGCCTCCTTTATTGGTCTGGCTGTCCCTTTTTAACTGCCTTCATCACACAGCAAGCTTGGGATTAGTTTTTTTTCCTCTCTTTTGCTTGCTGTAGCCACAGGCTTTTACCTAATTTAAACAAAAGTTAAATTGGCAGAGCTGCCCGAGTGGGCTTGAGCCAACAGAGATGATCCAAGTGTTAATGCCCTGACAGCTCAGAAATGGTGTGGAAGGTCTTGTCCTCCTCAGTACAACTCAGAAACCTTGGAATTCCTTTAGTTATCTGTACTTTGTGGCTTTTTCTGCCTTTGCAGATACAAGACTTGCAAGTTCTGACTTGAACTGAAATTTTTCTTTTTTTTCTCTCTCCTGGCAGTTCTGGGTTTTTCATTCCTTCCTTCCTTTCCCTTTCCTCCCACCTGCTGGGTGCCAGCAATTTGGTTTTTAGCTATTCCTGCAGAGCCTCTCTCACCTCCCATGTTTTTTGCTCTGTTGTGTGTTTCTTGAGCTGTGTTTTCACATAATGTTTCTTTCCTTTCTGTGAAATGGTTTTTGAAACTTGGGGGAGCCCTCAAGTCGTAAAAAGTGTTTGTTTGTACCAAGGGTGACCCCAGTGCCCTCAGCAGCCTTGGCAGCTGGTGGAAAACAAGTGAAATGTGGATAAACTCAGCTTTTTTTAGGAGTTTAGTCCTTGACCACAAGGTCCTGCACGTCTTCCACTCGGGTGTCCAGTGCCACCAGCAGCCTGTTCTCTCCATCTCCTCGTGACTAATTCCGTGTAAGTTCTTCAGTTGGAATAAAGTTTTTCTACATAAATGCTGCCAAGGTTGAGGAGTTTTGTGGTTTTTTCTGCATTTACTGCTTTGCTGAGGGTATTTTCAGGGTCGTCTCTGCCTATGTGTGTCCATGAGGTTGGGTGCTGGTAGAGATATTTTTTAATTTTTAAGACATCAAATTGGGTATTTCTCCCCTTCTCATTTCTGCTACTTTGTGAAATAAATTAATGGGCACTCAAACAATTGTTCTTCCCCTCAAGCCCTGCTGCTTTTTGCATTTTAACTCTGCCTTTGGCCCTTTCCACAAGTGGTTTTTGTTATCCTGCAGCACAACTTTGACACAAACACTTCGGTTTGACACAAATTTGGGCTTTTGAGACGCAGCTCTGACAGTGAAAAGGCTCCTTAAACTCTGACCTTTTATTTTCAGTGTGAGACTCGATATAAAGTGGAAACCTCTTCCCCACCACCTCATTTCTGTGGAGCATGTCCCAGTACAGCAGAAACTCTTGAAATACAAAAGAAAATCCTCTTCAAAGGAGAAAGCTTCTCTTGCATGTAAACTTTAAAAGTCAAACCCCCCCTAACACCAGCTTCCAGAACTTTCTGTGCAGGCTTGAACAAGACAACATTTTCCCAAACACAGCAAAACATCAATCAGTTATTCCTCATCCATATCCTTTGTTCAGGACAAAGATTGTTCGCTCTGCTCCTCTGGGGAAAAGCAGTTTTACTACAAGAGCAGCAGCAGCAGCACCTGGGGAAATACCCAGGGAAAGGATTGGAATTCCCAGCTCCAGGCAGCTGCTGCACATCAGGCAGGGTAAAGCAGCATGAGGAGACATCCCTTGGATCCTCTGTCCATTGGTTTTTGCTACAAAGAGGAAAATTCTGTGGTTCTAAGAGTCCTGCTCTGCTTTTTCCTCCGATTTGCAGAGGTGCCCGTAGATTTCTAAGCAGCTCCTGTGAGGGGAGAAAGGAAATTCAGGCTGTGGAATATTTACATCAATGTTTTGGCTGGAGAAAATAGGGGGAAAAAAAAGTTCATAATATGGAAGAAAAAGGAATTGGGAAACACTTCAAGGGGCTCAGTCCATGGTCTTCCTCCTTCCAGAGCCCTTGGCACGCAGGATTTAACAGAAGGAAATGTCATTTTTGAGGGAAGCTCATGGAAAAGGCAGCTCAGAGCTGCACTTTGAGCTCCCCAGAGCAAATGTGAAAGCTCATTTAAAGGTGTCATCGCTTCCAGGGATGGCAATTTGTAAACTCCAGGAGTTAAGAAACTCCACTGCTGTATTTGGGATTAAATGTTGGGCTGTGATTTAGGAGAACCCCAGTCTGCAAGGGCAGGGTGGTGTTGGGATCTGGGCTGAATCCTAAATGCAGTTTGCAGGCTGAGGGCTCATCCCTGTGCTGGGATAAAAAACCTTTGGGGTAGGGAATGTCCTCCTGAGATATTTGGGTGGAGAAGGGGAAAAATGAGTGCTGAAGGAGCAGTGAGGCTGCAAAAATGGTTAAGAGCATGTCCAGATGAGGCTGGAATAACACAGCAGCTCCAAGCTGGGTGAGTAAAACAATCCACAAACTCATGGACATTTTCTGGAGCTTTAGAAATTCACATTGCACATCACTCACTGAGTGAAACCAGGAGAGAACAGCTCCAGCATCCCCAGCCCGGCTTCCCAAAGCCAAACCCCGGCTCCTTTCCACACATTCCTGAGGAAACCACCACTTAAACTGCCACACCTGCTCCTTGGGAAGCCACTCCACTCCTCCTGGGAGTTTCCAGCAAATCTCTCTTTGCTGTTGTGCAAAGGAGCTGGAATTGCTGCTGGGGACCAGGAGCAGGAGCCTGTGGTGTCCCTGAGGCCTGTGACCCCACTGTGGGCTCCTCCTCACCATCCCTCTCCTATTCTCATCCCTGTGACCCCACTGTGGATTCCTCTCCACCATCCCTCTCCTCCTCCCAGCCCCTCTGCCCCGCAGGGATGAGACCCAAACTCACTTGTAGATGGAGAGCTCCCGATGGAGGCTGGTCCTGAGCTCCTCCAGCTCCTGGTTCTTGCGTTGCTGGAGCTGGACCCCGTTCTTGAGCTCCTTCAGCCTGTCCTCCAGCTCCTCCACCTGCTCCTGCAGGGACAAAATGAGTGCAGGGCTGATTATTCTCCTCAGGGATCTCCCTGTGCATGCTGCTGCTCGGGACAAGCGCAGCCAGGCTGCCCCTGCCCAGCCTCCCTCTTTAAAAACCTCTGCAAAAAAACCTTTGTTTTAACACAAAGGTGGGGATTTGGGCTGGGCTGGGCTTTGTTTTGTCCTTAGGCTTCTCCTGGCTGCTTGGTTTTGTCCCCTGAACCACTTGGTGTGTGTTTTGAGAAGCTGCCAGAGCTGTATAAACCCGTGAGTCAGAAGGAGATAAATGAGGAATTTGGGAAAAGGAAAATGTGGAGAGGCACACAAGGGATCCAAAAGACCCTAAAACCCCAGGCCAAGCCGTGGTGTGGGTGCTGGGGGCTCTGATCCCCATCCCAGCAGGGAGGAGCTGTGATGGAAGGGCAGTGGCAGCTTCCAGAAACTGCTGGGAGGAGGCAGCGACTGCGAGCCGAGAACAGAGAGTGTTGAAAGGGGGGAGATGAATTGTGGAGCCTCTTTGCCAAATGTGCTCTTGGAGAGATTGAATTGCCTTGTCCCTCAGGCCAAGGGGACGCCTGGCCCAGCCAAATGACCCTCCCAGGAGGCAGCCTGGCCTGGGGCTGTGGGGACATGGCTGAGACCCTTCCTGGCAGCAGGAAGGGCAGAACCTGCCCCAGCAGGAGAGGGATTTGTAAGAAAAGCCACCTGTATTTAAAACTGGCTTTTCTTGGCTCAGTCCTGCGCTCAGAGGAGCTGTGGGAAGTGTCTGGTGCCTGTCCTCAGCAGCATCACTGAGCTTTGGGAAGGAAATCCTCCATCTCTTCCACCTCAACCCTGGAGCCATTTCTGAGGGGCCAAAACCAAGTGAATATATTCAGGAGAAACCCATTTTCCAAGCTGGGTGAAGCCCCACCACATCTCTGGGTTTGCCTTATGCCCAGGAGCTGCTGTTTCACCCGGCCTGTACCAGGGTGTGGGATAACTTTGATTCCAACCAGCAGGAGATATTCCACATCCTCCCCATCCCCCTGGGCCCTACAATCAAATCCTGGGTGCCAAGCACAGCTCCCACTCTCCCAAGAGGATGGAGCTGTGCCCTTTAGGACACATACCCGGTACTGCCCGACCTCCTCGTCCCTTTTCTGCTTGACCAGCACGATCTGCTCCTCCAGGCTGCGGTTCTGCAGCCTCAGCCGGCTGACCTCGCCCTGCAGGGGCCTCAGGGCTTCCTTCATGCCCTGGATCTCCCCCTGCATCTCCTGCAGAGCCTTGGCCCCGGCCTCACGCCGCTCCAGCAGCCGCAGCAGCTGCGGCTCGTAGTGCTCCTCCAGCCCCCGCCGGCTCTGGGCCACGAAGCTCTCGAATTCCAGCGACAGCCTGCGGCTCTCCTGCAGGTACAGGTTGTCCTGGCGGCAGGGGGGAGCCTCCAGGCGCTGCCTCAGAACTTCCTTCTCCTTCTCGCAGGTCTCCTTCAGCTGGGACAGCTCCCCCGAGAGCTGCCCCGCCTGGCTCTGCAGCTCGCCCTGGTAGGCGGCGTGCTGGGAGAGGTCGTGCCGCCGGCTCTCCAGCTGGTACTGGCAGGCCACGCATTCCTTGGTCACCTTGAAGAGTTTCTGCTTGATCTGGCGGATCTCATCGCGCAGGTTGTCCCTCTCCAGCTCCACCTTGGCCAGCAGCCTGCAGGCGGCCTGGATCTCCTCGTGGGCATGGCGGATCTCCTGCAGCGCCGGCTCGCGCAGCTGCGCCAGCTCCGAGATCAGCCGGTCCCTCTCCCTCTCCAGCTCCTCCACCACCTCGATGCACTCCTGGAAATAATTCCCCAGCTCTTCCAGGCTCAGGCACCGGTGCTCTGGGGTATCAGCATCCACAGGGCCGCCTGCTCCCTCTGTGTCCATGTCCAGCGGGATCCCTGCCCCATCTGCACTGGCTGGGATCCCGGCCCTGTCTGTGTCCATGGCCAGTGGGATCCCTGTCCCACCTTCATCCATGCCCAGCAGAATTCCTGATGTATCCTTGTCCAGTGGGATCCCTGTCCCACCTTCATCCATGCCCAGCAGAATTCCTGCTGTGTCCTCATCCACTGGGATCCCTGTCCCACCTTCATCCACATCCAGCAGAATTCCTGATGTATCCTTGTCCAGTGGGATCCCTGTCCCACCTTCATCCACATCCAGCAGAATTCCTGCTGTGTCCTCATCCACTGGGATCCCTGTCCCACCTTCATCCACATCCAGCAGAATTCCTGCTGTATCCTCATCCACTGGGATCCCTGTCCCACCTTCATCCACGTCCAGTGGAACCTCTACCCCATCTGCATCCATGTCCAGCGGGATTCCTGTCCCATCTCCATCCGCGTCCAGCGGGATCCCAGCCCCGGCTGCACCCTCATCCAGCTGAGTTCCTGGTGTGTTTATCTCCGAGGAAGGATCTCTGCTGGCAGCCTGCAGCTCCTGCCTGGAGTCTGGGCTGCCCCTGTGCAGGGGTTTTGATCCGTTCCCTGCTGGATCCAACGGGCTGTGAGCACGTTCAGCTCCTTCAGCTGCTCCCTGTGGGGCTGGGGCTGCTCTGGCTTCATCCAGCTGCAGCTCTGGAGGGGGCTCGGGCTGTGCCATCAGGTCCCTGGGAAGGAGAGGGGGTGTGAACCAGAGCAATGAGTGTAACAGGTCTCAGCCTTTCCTCCCCACCCTGTGAGACCCCAGAGCCAGGGGGTCCCACCATGGCCCTGCTGCTGTGACCATCCCTGTGTCACCCACACGACGCTCTGGTGACAACTTGGGCCCAGAAAACAAGGAAAAAAACCCCATGAAAACCCTATTAAAGTGTCTGGCTGCCACGGAGGAGGAGTGAGGGATGCAAACCCAGACCCCAAACCCAAGAACTGCTCCTGTCAGGACCAGCCCACCCAGCACCGACCTGCCCCGTGCGAGCATTCCCTGGAAAACCGGCCGGGATTTTCTCGGTGTGCCATAACCTCACGGCAAGGGAATGCGCTGCTGGAAGCCCGGCAGGCTCCGGGATGACTGAGACGGAGCAAACCTCACACGCAGAGCCCCGGGGCGAGCGGCAGCGCCTGCAGCAGGAGCCGCTTTGCCGAGTCATCCGATCCCGGCATTGTCCCCACCACGGCACCTGCGGCTGCCACCTCCAAACCCTGGCTCTGCCTTCTCCCGGCTGCTGTTTGGGGTAGGATGGACCCGACAGAGCTCGGGGACGAGCCGGGGTTTTCCTGCTGCCGCCGGGAGCCGGTGGGATCGGTGGGAGGATGCTCTCACCTCTCGGCCACGCTGCTGAGCTCATGTCTCGTCATTCCCTGAGGAATGAGCGCAGGCTGGCACTCACAGGCAGCCCTCGGCTCGGAGCAACGGCTTTGAGCAAAGAACTGATTTTCCCCGATAGTTTCTCTCCTAATAAGGCAGTTTTCGGCACTGCTGACACATCGCAGCCTCGGACTCAGCGGCCGGGCGGCTGGAGAAGGGGCAGCCCCTGCAAAGGTGGGGAAAAGGCTCCTCTGCCCCGATCTTCCCTGCCCTCCCCGCTGCCCGTGCTTGTTTTTGGAAGTTCTTGGAGCCGCTTGGCACGGCCGGGGCGGGAGGGGAGGGCGCCGTGTCCTGCCTGCCCGGAGGGCCAGGAAGGCTCTGTCCCTCATCCCAAAACTCCTGCGTGCCCTAGAGGGACCTTCCCCCCCATACCTGATCATTCCTGAGGATCCAGGAACGCTGAACCCCCGATCCCCCCACCTCGCCGAGGATCC